>CM068388.1:74168951-74768951 GCA_034770075.1 Aralia elata | reverse complement strand
GGGATCGGCATTGAATATATGTCCTCTCAGCACGCTGAAGAAAATGAACATCAGTCCCAAGCGCCTACGGGCCAGTCATGTGGTGGTTCGGGCTTTTGACGGATCCCGGAGGGATACCATCGGAGAGATAGAATTGCCAGTGGAGATAGGGCCCTGTACTTTTGATATATCCTTCCAAGTCCTAGATATCACGGCAAGCTACAATCTGCTGTTAGGGAGGCCGTGGATACACATGGCCGGGGCAGTTCCTTCCACGCTCCACCAACAAATCAAGTTGATCATCGATGGGAATCTGGTAACAATCTCGGCCGAATGTGACGACCCTTCTCCTCCGAGGAGTGGCCTACCAGTAATCAATGTGGATGAATCAGCGGCACCTGCCAGCTTTCAAGCACTAGAGATTAGCACTCCCCATTATAAATGCCTGGGAGCTCCAGCTGTGAAACCAAGGGTCTCTCCGGAACTCACCTTTGTGGCAAGGGAAATGATTAAAATGAACTTCCAACCTGGACAGGGACTAGGGAAAAGCAGTCAGGGAATCACCAAGCCCATCCACCTACCACAGCAGATAGGCAAGGCAGGATTGGGATAACCATGTGGGCGCAGTACGGGGACACCGTCAGGATGCAACTCCGATTCGACTAGTTGGCAGCCCAGTGACCAAAGTCGGCAATGAGCAGGGGATCAGCGGACCTGTGATTGGGGCAGGGAATGAAGAGTTAACCCCCACACGTAATGAGTCGGCCCGGAGGGAAAGTTTCCTGCGGGAGGTCGCAAAAGAGTTTGAAACCAAATGCTATATCCCCGGACAATCAACAAGCAGTAAGGAGGGGACGAATGTTATCACACCACCGGGAGCCCAACGAGTTGTGCCTGTCATCGATTGGGCGGGGCTGATTATTCCTGGAGAAGATATAGAGAGGGATTCAGGCGACGTATCCGTAATCATCGGGGAGGTGTCCGATGTGAGGCCCTCCTTTATCCAGCGCATTTCATCTGACCTGACCATCGATAATTGGACCCAGAAACCAGTGATATCCAAACAAGGGTAAAGCTCGACGTCAGGGTGGTTAACCCTAGAGGATGGGGGAATGAAGAAGTTTTATTTTGTTGTTGTTTTAATTCTGCATAATTGTGTCGTTTCTTCGTGTTATTTGAAATTGCGATCGTCGTAAAAAATTATTTATATATGACAAGTATTTTGTTTCATGTCAGGTGTACCCATTTGAGTAATCCCTGCCTGACAAATGGTCTTTCAAATTTGAATGATGATTATGATTTTGACATTGAGCTGGATTTCGATTTAATGGGCATTGAGCAAGACGAGACAGATTACGACGACGCACCTGATGAGATCAAAGGATGGGTCGAAGATAAACCCAAACCCAATTTGGACCAAACCATCACTATAGATATCGGAACCCCTGACAATCCAAAAGAACTCAAGATAGGGACAGACCTTACCCCCAGCCAAAAAAGCAGAAATAATTGAGTTACTAAGCCAATATGAGGATGTCTTTGCCTGGTCGCACGAGGATATGATCGGATTGTCCGCCGACATTGTGGTGCACCGGTTTACCCATCAAGGAGGGTTTTTCAGGCCTGTCAAGCAGAAACTAAGAAAGTTGAAACCTGAGTGGAGCTTAAAAAGTGAAGGAAGAGATCATCAAACAGTTCAGGGCGGGAATCATTATGGTGTTCCACTTACCCGGAATGGCTATCCAATGTGGTCCCAGTGGCTAAACCTGGAGGAAAGGTGAGGGTATGCGTAGACTACAGAGATCTAAACAAGGCCAGTCTCAAGGATAACTTCCCGGTGCCTTTCATACACATCCTGGTAGATAACACAGCCCAGTACGAAATGTATTCTTTTGTGGATTGCTTTGCGGGATATCATCAGATAATGGTGGCGGAAGAAGATCGGGAAAAGACCGCATTCATCACCACCCCCTGGGGGCACTTTCTGCTATAGACGACTGGCTTTCGGTCTCACAAATGCAGGGGCTACTTATCAGAGAGCCATGATGGCCTTGTTCCACGATATGATGCACAGGGAGATAGAGGTCTACGTGGATGACATTATTGTGAAATCAAAGGTAGAGTCCGATCATATAACTCATCTCAAAAAGCTATTCGATCGGCTCAGAAAGTATAATCTGAAACTCAATCCAGCCAAGTGCGCTTTCGGAGTACAATCGGGCAAGCTCTTGGGTTTCCTGGTTAGTGATCGGGGCATTGAGTTGGACCCAGCAAAGATTAAGGCCATTGTGGAGATGCCGGCACCTCACACGGAAAAGGAGATAAGAGGATTCCTCGGAAGGATAAACTTTATCAGCCGTTTTATATCCCACTTGACGACTACATGTGAGCCCATTTTCAAACTGTTGAGAAAAGGGGTTTCCCAAGAGTGGAATGACCAATGTCAGAAGGCTTTTCAGACCATTAAGAAACAATTGACGGAGGCACCAGTGCTGGTACCCCCGAAGGAGGGGATCCCTCTGTTTATGTATATATCGGTAAATGCCATCGCGATGGGATGTATGTTGGGACAGAAAAATGAGGCGGGAAAAGAGCAGGCCATCTATTACCTCAGCAAAAGATTTAGCCAATGTGAGCAGAATTACACTCCCATTGAGAAGACCTGTTGTGCTCTGGCCTGGGCTGCAGGGAGATTACAGCACTACCTCCATGGGCATACAACGTACCTGATATCAAGAATGGATCCCCTGAAATATATTTTTGAAAGGCCCATGCTGAATTGTCGACTATCAAGATGGCAGTTAATTTTACAACAGTTTGACATGGTATACGTGACCCAGAAGACCATGAAAGGGCAGGGAATTGCAGATCAGTTGGCAGAAGCCCCGGCAGGAGGGGTGGAGCCGTTAGAAACTCCTCTCCCGGGGCGAGGATATATTTTGGGTATCCGCGCGAAAAATGTATGACGAGGGACAATTTTTGGAAGCTGTATTTTGATGGTGCCATGAATGCCCGAGGGGCAGGAGCCGGAGCGGTCCCTAGTCTCTATCACCCGGAGAACCAATACCCCGTGGCCACTAAAACTTCGTTTCAGCAATTCGAACAACACCGCTGAATACGAGGGGTGTATCTTGGGACTCCGATTGGCCCGTGACATGGGAGTAAAAAGACTAGCGGTGTTCGGGGCTTCAGAATTGGTAATCAGACAAGCAATCGGGGTGTACAACACTAAGGAGCTTCGGTTACTTCCATACCATCGTTGTGTCACCCAGCTTATGCAAGAGTTCGAAGATATCGCCTTCCGCCATATTCCTCGGGGACGAAATGATTTTGCCGATGCGTTGGCGACTTTGGCTTCCTTAATCCACGTGATCAAGAGTAGGGAGGACAGTCCACAGATTGAGATCACCGTACAAAATGCCCCGGCATATGAGGAAAATGTGGCAGTGTTATCAAACGAGGTGGTGTTGACAAGGCAGCCCTGGTATCACGACATCAGGGAATATCTGAGAGACAGATCCCTTCCCGATCAGGCAAATCGGACTGAAAGGATGAGAATTCAAAAGATGGCGATGAAGTTTTACCTGAGTGGCGATTCACTTTACAAAAGGGATGCTGGGTTGGGACTGTTGCAGTGCGTGGATGAAACGCAGGCCCAAAAGATTATGAATGAAATCCATGGCGGAGTGTGTGGGCCACACATGAGTGGACCGATGCTGGCCAGGAAGATTTTGAGAACAGGGCATTATTGGTTGACCTTAAAAGCTGACTGTGATGATCATGTCAAACGGTGTTACCGATGCCAGGCGCACGGTAATGTGATTCATACGCCTCCCAATGAACTACACTGTATGACCTCCCCGTGGCCATTTTCAATGTGGGGAATGGATGTAATCGGACCAATAGAGCCCAAAGCAAGCAACGGGCATCGATTCATCTTCGTCATGATCGACTATTTCACCAAATGGGTAGAGGCAGCTTCTTTCCCTAAAGTAACTCAGGAGGTCATCGTCAGCTTCATCAGGAATAATGTCATTTGCCGATATGGGCAACCTGAGGTTGTGGTCTCCGACAATGCCAAGAATTTAAACAACGCCCTCATGAAGGAACTGTGTGACCAGTTCAAGATTAAGCATCTCAATTCCGTCATTTACCGTCCTAAGATGAATGGGGCAGTGGAGGCTGCAAATAAAAACATCAAGAAGATCATGGCGAAAATGTCTGCTAATCATCGGGGATGGCCGGGATCTGTTACCCCTCACCCTGCTGGCATACCGAACATCAACGCGTACTTCTACAGGGGCAACCCCCTTACGCTTTGGTGTATGGAATGGAGGCTGTCCTGCCCGTTGAAGTTGAGATGGCGTCCCTCAGAATAGTGATCGATTGCTCAAGATAAGCGAGGAGGATTGGATGCAAAAGTCGATACGACCAATTGGCCCTAAATTGATGAAAGGAGGGTGGCTGCTGTTTGGCACGGCCAGCTGTATCAACAGAGGATCTCTCGATCGTACGATAAAAAGATAAGACTTCGGAAGTTCAAGGAAAATGATTTGGTGTTGAAAAGAGTCATGCCTTGTCAAGACGAAGCCAAAGGGAAGTTTGCCCCGAACTGGGAAGGACCATTCGTGATTAAGAAAGTGCTATCCGGAGGAGCCCTCATATTGCAAGAAATGGATGGTGAGGTATTTCCCCAACCCCTCAATTCTGACTCGGTGAAGCGGTTCTACGCTTGAATCATCAGGTCCTTTTTCCTTGAGAGCGAACTACGTAGGACCTGATCTCCCAACTTGTGGGGGTACGTAGGCAGCCATCAGGGCACGGTCCGATCCTTCAAAAGAAATAATCCTTTCCCTAACCAAAACCAATTTTAGATAGCCAGATAAAACCTTCCTACACCCTCAAAACCTTCCCGAAACCAACTGCCTAACCAGTTTCGTCCCAGAATACATACCCTGATCCAACCCAAACAGTTATCCAAAAATCTGAGATTCAATCCGACGAAATCAAAAGGGTGTGCGGCAATATCTGTCAAATCTCTATCAAGTCTTGAGGAAAGAAAGAAGGCGAAATGTCAAAATCATGGTCAGATGGATAAAATGATGATCCAATGGATGGCAACGATACGACAAAAGGGGAAAATGACTAAATTCAAATGCATGTCTATATATATAAGTCGTTTTATTATAAGATTTCTCTTTCAATAACTGATGAAACCAACATAGTCTATGCAGGAAATAAAATAATCTACAAATCTGACACTAGCCGAAGCAGGATGGACAGGGTGGTGGATAGATCTGAAGCATCAGCATCTCCTGCAATCTGCTGCCCCAGCATATCAATACGATCCAGTAAAGCAGTAGCTCGGCTGACAGTCCCAAAATGAGCATCTACCACTGCCCTGGTCTGAAATACAATGGCCTCTCTATCAGCAATGGCAGCATCTCTCGCCCGAATGGCCTCATCTCTCTCGGCAAAGGCGGCATCCCTCTCGGCTTCAGTAGTAATCAGGGCCAGGCGGAGTCGAGAATCCTCAGCGACCCGACTCGGGGCAGAATCGGCTGAAATGGAATGGTCTGTGGTATCTGCTGTGAAAATCACTCCAGAGACATCAAAGGCCCCAGTCCGACTCAAACTAGCCGAATCCAGGTCTCCACGCAACCACTGTACGTAGGCAAATGTCTGGATGTGACAGCTCGCACTATATTCGGCAAGGATCCTGCAATCCCAAAGCTCGTATACCTGCAATAGATCCCTCTCTGTACAGGATGATATAAGGAATCGGTATGCAGCTGCACCCGCGAAGGGGTGTAGATCCTGTGTCTGATCAAACTGCCCCATAACCGCCAGGGGATGATAGGTCGTCACACCCCTCAGACCAGCAATGGGGATGAAATCCAGGTTAGGCACATGAGTCAAGAAGCTCCTGAAGGAGCAATAGCCTGAGTAGACCAATAGATGAAAAGGGTCCTCAATGACAGACAAAAAGGATATCCAGGAGGTCACATCAGTACAGCTCACGGGACGAAACGAAAACTGCGCGGCTATGTTGTGACTGAAGCAAAACCCTTGGCGGCGGAAGTAGCCGATGGGGCTGAGATGGCTCATGAACCACATATACAATAAGGTCGAACTCCCTCTGAAGAATCTCCCTCGGAAGGACTGGCAATATGTGGCCGACATATAGGTATCCGCCAATATCATGGGGAGAATGGTGTGATCCTCCTGAAGGGCCCCAACGGCCGCAACAATCCGCATGTCCAAATGATCGGATCCTGCAGGCAAATACAAAACTGAGATGACACAGGCCATCAGAACGCCCACTCTCAAGGCATCCCAGCGCTCCTCGGGCACGGAAAAATCACCGAGGAAAAGACGGAAACTGTCAGGTGAGCCAAATCGGTCAATCAAGAATTGAAGAGGAACCATATGGTCTGATGTGATTACCGGTAATAAGACAGCCCTCCGCAAACCGGTAAAAGTCAAGAATTGACGGCGCATGGAACCAACGGTAACCCTAGCACAGGGACCATCCAACGGCAAGCCGGTGAAGCGAGCATACTCCTCAAGGGTGGGGGTCAGCTCTACTGTCCCTAACCTAAACACCTGACGGGCAGGGGCCCAATAGCTCAGAAGACCATCCACAAAGCTCGCTGGCACCTGAAAGGTCAATAAGGACCAAGAATGTCCCAAAAGACCATCTGCGGTAATCCTACCTGCCGGCAGTAAACTATCCAACCAGCGGAGGAGGCTGCCCACCAACCCTGTGGGAGGAATGGAATCCAAACGAACCACGGCATCTGAGGACGACATCTGTGGAAAAATAGTATCAAAAAAGACTGTACAGGGGTCATTCTCTACCCATAAATAAAAAGCATGCATCATACAGTTAATAATAAAGCAGATGAATCCCATAAAGATGAAAAGAAACTGTGCATAAATAAATAAATGAGTTCAGTACATAGTGCATAAATGAAAAAGAAATCTAAGCAGGTGCTGATACAAAAGACCCTATCCTATCCTGGTCTAAATAAAATCAGTATCATCTATGAAAGCAGGATCCTCGAACTGATCCCCCGGAGTCGTCGAGCTCGGAGGACCAAAGTTCATATCAGGGATGTAGGGATGCGCTGTGGCATCAGATGAACTCGGGCCTGCATCATAACCTGCACCATCAGGATCGTAGGTGTAAGCCTCCTCCGGGGCCCGGCCCAACCCCCGAATAAACAGCGACAACTGATCTACCTGACGGGTCAATGAGGCGATCTGCTCAGCGTGGGTAGGGGTCCGAACACAGGCAGCCCAATCGGTCATCGTCACCGAGCCTGGAACCATATCTCCAAGAAAGAAAGTGGCCCGAGTCTGAGGACCGATGGTACGGGGCACCCACCATGTACGGAATGCATCACTCGTAGTGGGACCCGTGGAAAGCATCCGACCGTCCTCCCCGGCAAGCATGATCTCCGAGGGCTGAGAATCCAGCGGCCAGAAAGTAGTGAAAGAAAGGGAGTGCGGGATGCGGATCTCCCCAGTGACGCATCTGAATGCGCGCTCTCCCAAATACATCACCCAGCCTCCAACACTCTGCAAAGTGAGGCGACGGGTGGAAAGCTCGAACTCCGGGCCGGAAGGATGCCCGTCAGCAAACCCCACAGTCAGATGCTCGGAGAGGTAGGGAATCCAGACGACGTCGGCAGCCGTGATCAACTCCAGCTGAATACGACAATGTGCAAAGCTGCCCGACACGGGGACCTCCTCCAGAGTGCTGTGATGCCATCGCCGACCCCGAGGATAAGTGTCCGGGCCCAGAGTAGTGAGAGGCCTCAGACATGGCAGCCGCTCGTAAGCCCAGAACTGTGAATAGAAACAAGGCAAGGCATGAGTCACTATCAAATACAGAAAAGAGATGAAAGGAAAAGAAATACAGTAAGAGAGAGGAGGAAGGGACTCACCAGCAGAAAGTGGTAGAAACCGAGCCAGGCATCAGTCTGTCCCTCCGAGCGTAGGCGCATGCCGTGGAGGAAATAGGCAAAGGTGAATGACCCCCAGTCATAGTCACTGATGCGATCCACGTCTCTAACCGCTCCCACGACGCTGAAATGAATGGTGGAGGAGTTGTTCCCTAGGAAACAACCCCTCATGATCGTCAGGAACAAGCGGCGGAGTAGAATGTCGCGGGTACCCCGATCCGCTGGAATGGGCATCGCATAGAGACCCCCGACTGCATCAACAGCCAAGGCACCAGATCGGATACTGCGGGCCTTAAAGACCCGGTCCTCAGCAGCGAAGCCCAGCAAAGCTCGAACCTCCACAGGAGTGATATCAAGATCCAAGGGGACGCGGGACCCGGTAAACTCAATGCCAGTAATGTACCTCCAGTCCCATGGGGTCAACACGACCTCGCAGTCGAAGAGATGAAGAGACTGCGTCTGGTGGAACCATCGCTCGGATAAAGCCCTCATGTAACCCCAGGGGCACTGGCGGGGGATGATAGTGAAGAAATGTCGAAAGCCCCAAGAGTCCACCATCGCCCGATAATCACTGTGCAGGGCCGCGTAAAGGGAGTAGATGTTGAACCAGTTACCCCTCGGCTGGGTAAACTCGGGTACCTGGGGCAATCACCAAGGGGTCAATCCGGATAAAAGGAGAATGGAGAAATTGAGAGTGAAATCAGAAAAGAGCTGAAATATACCTCGTTAGCCACGAGAGATGCTGAAGGGTGACGACTGAGATCCCGACCCAAAAGATCGGGTATCTGCACAGAGGCGCCAGAAGGAGCCTGATGAGTAGATGGAGCCGGTGTGCTGGAGGATGGCCCCTCTGCCGCGACCTTCGGAGGAACAGCCTCCTCAACGTTCGGATGACCAGGACGAATAACAGCCTCCGTCAAACGACGAGCCTGACGGGTCCGAGGAGGAACAGGAGTGGGTGCAGCCCTACGACGGCGAACACCCGAAGTCCGAGAGGCGGAGGAGCTACTGGGCGCATCACGATCCATAGCTGGAATAGAACGGGCGAGAAAGAAGGTAAGTTTCCTTTTAAAATTTATGTAATGAACATTCTAAATTTCTAGCCTCATCATATGATTAATGAAATATGATGCATGTTAAAAAAAAAAAAAAAAAAAAAAAAAAAAAAAAAAAATCGGCAGAGTTCCGTTTGTAAATTGAACATCCCAGGCATAAGCCAAACGTGTTTTCCATCAATCAAAATCTCAAACAGGTCTAAATTGCATTCATATATGTAATTACAGCATGTAATGCATGATTTTATTGCAGAAAAGGAATAACAATATGTGGGACCGCCTCATGAACATAAAATAGGACTCACATAGTTGATACATAGCATGTATATATATGATGGTACATTACATAGCATTGTAAAGCATACATTTTATCTCTAAACATGCAAATAGTCAAATGTATAGCAAAACATTGACGAAATGGAAAAGTGACCGGTCAAAGTGTTACCTGTAGCGTGTAGATCAATCCTACCGGAACAGTTTTTGCAGGAAAGTTGAAAAATCGACGAAAAGCCCTTGCGAACAAGCAAAAAATCGCGAGGAATATGTGTGAGTTGGAAGTTGAAAGTGACAGATCTGGAAGCGGGACGCCGCTTATAAGCCCGATCTTGGCCGCAGATGTATCTGCGGCTGGCCGCAGATCCATCTGCGGCTGGCCTTGGTGGGTCCCACCTTGCTCCCTTGCAGCCATTTGACGTGTTGAAGTGAAAAGTTTACGAGATGGGTGACCGGCGACGATACCCGGCCCCGACATGACGATCGACCGGCGACGATAACCGGCGATCGCGAGATGGATGACCGGCGACGATAACCGGCTCCGACAAGATAACCGACCGGCGACGATAACCGGAGGTTACGAGATGGGTGACCGGCGACGATACCCGGCCCCGACATGACGATCGACCGGCGACGATAACCGGCGATCACGAGATGGATGTCCGGCGACGATAACCGGCTCCGACAGATAACCAACCGGCGACGATAACCGGGGGTTACGTGATGGGTGACCGGCGACGATACCCGGCCCCGACATGACGATCGACCGGCGACGATAACCGGCGATCACGAGATGGATGTCCGGCGACGATAACCGGCTCCGACAGATAACCAACCGGCGACGATAACCGGGGGTTACGTGATGGGTGACCGGCGACGATACCCGGCCCCGACATGACGATCGACCGGCGACGATAACCGGCGATCACGAGATGGATGACCGGCGACGATAACCGGCTCCGACAAGATAACCGACCGGCGACGATAACCGGAGGTTACGAGATGGGTGACCGGCGACGATACCCGGCCCCGACATGACGATCGACCGGCGACGATAACCGGCGATCACGAGATGGATGTCCGGCGACGATAACCGGCTCCGACAGATAACCAACCGGCGACGATAACCGGGGGTTACGAGATGGGTGACCGGCGACGATACCCGGCCCCGACATGACGATCAACCGGCGACGATAACCGGCGATCACGAGATGGATGTCCGGCGACGATAACCGGCTCCGACAGATAACCAACCGGCGACGATAACCGGGGGTTACGAGATGGGTGACCGGCGACGATACCCGGCCCCGACATGACGATCGACCGGCGACGATAACCGGCGATCACGAGATGGATGACCGGCGACGATAACCGGCTCCGACAAGATAACCGACCGGCGACGATAACCGGAGGTTACGAGATGGGTGACCGGCGACGATACCCGGCCCCGACATGACGATCGACCGGCGACGATAAACCGGCGATCACGAGATGGATGACCGGCGACGATAACCGGCTCCGACAAGATAACCGACCGGCGACGATAACCGGAGGTTACGAGATGGGTGACCGGCGACGATACCCGGCCCCGACATGACGATCGACCGGCGACGATAACCGACGATCACGAGATGGATGTCCGGCGACGATAACCGGCTCCGACAGAGGACCGACCGGCGACGATAACCGGGGGTTACGCGATGGGTGACCGGCGACGATACCCGGCCCCGAACGAGACGATAGATTGAAGGAGTGAACCCAAAGACTAACAAACACGGTCAAGGGGTTGATACATTGACACTCTTATGAATGTCTTGCATGCATTACATCTTATGTTGCATCATAAGCTATATGTGTGGCATCATGTATGTACTGTCATTCTTATGCACTGTCATTCATGCATCGAGTGTCTATTCTTTATCCTGTTCATTTCATTTATCATTTCATAAACATGATAAAGAGGGGCAGCTGTAGACACCCAAATTTTGCGTTTCCTTCTACTAACCTTGACAGGAGGGCGAAATCGTCAATTGAACCAGCTTGCGGGAGCAAAAGAGCGGGCACAAGGGCAAGCGCCCGGCACCGCCGCAATGTTTTGGGCAACCCAAGTTTACGTGACAATAAAGCCGTCCGAGGCAGGCATTTCCGAATGAGGTGGCACGTCTCCCGGAAATTCCTGGACTGCAGAATACGAGCCTGTCAGCGAAAACCGACGTTGCGGCACGAAAATCGAGGCGTGGCACGAAAATCGAGAAAGTCAAGCCCGCCAGCCGCGGATAGATCTGCGGCCAAGTGGGTGCGCCAGCACGGAAACCAGGAAATCAGCACTACCAGCTGAGTGCGATGGGAGGCGTGCCAGCTGGCCAGCCGCAAATCCATCTGCGGCCAGCCGCAGATAGATCTGCGGCTGGCTCTGGCCAGCCTATTTAAGCCAGCTTCAGGCAGCATACAGGAGGTTCAGCAATTGTGGAGAAGAAGGAGATTCCAGCAGCAACATAAGCACGAAAATAGAGGGGAAAAGAGAGAAATTTTGCAATCAAATAGGAAGAAAAGAGAGAAAAAAGAGAGGAATAATTTTCTTTTGATTTAATTGTATCAAATAGATTGTTTCCTTCTACTCAAATACATCAAGTTCACATCCATTTGGATATCAATTGCAAGGTGAAATCTCTTTTGTGATATCAATTTCTATCATAACATTTGATCAAATTAGATGCAATTTTTCATGTAATTTATTGATTGAACAATGAATTAGGGATTATGAGTGAAGTTTCCATCGGAATAAGACTCTTCCTAATAACCCGATGATATTCGTTCATTAATTTCTTTGGTTGTTTTAAGGTGTTATATTTGGTATCAATTCCTTTAAATCGTTATTTTAGGATATCTTGGTATTGTTAGATTATCCGTATTGGTTAATTCTTGTAATATTCGATTGCGGGTGTGTGTAAATTTGATTGTGAGCCTAGGAAAGCGACCCCGTGGTCCAAATCCGATGATGGACATGTCTTGATGTATGTAGCGGGTAGGATGTAGCCTCCTTGTAACATGTAACCGTCGGGCCTTAAAACGACGCCAAAGCGAGAATCGGGTTTAAGGCCCCATATTAGTGGAACTTGTGATTGTAGGCGTTTGGGATTATTTTTGATGGCTTACATGCCCATGAATAGCCCCAACGCATTTTAATGCTTGATTTGATTTACGACACGAAATTGATTTCAAAGCTAAATGATAAGATTTTCATAAAATCAATCAAAGTAGGATATTAGAATCACGAGGTTAAAATTTGAGAAATGTTAATGAATGTCGATTCCTATCTAACGAGAGAGCCAAAGAAAATCGTTTTCAAACATCACAAAATTTGACTTTAGAAATAAGTAACGTTTTATTAAATCTTTGTGCATAGGGTGAAAGAGATTCTAGAAATTGCCCATCATTTTATGAAAGCAACGTATAGATCTCGATTCCTATTTAGACGAAGGTTTAAAACTCTTATTTTGCCAAAACGACACTTAATGAAAATCTCATAGTTTTGG
This sequence comes from Aralia elata, assembly GCA_034770075.1. Taxonomy (NCBI): domain Eukaryota; kingdom Viridiplantae; phylum Streptophyta; class Magnoliopsida; order Apiales; family Araliaceae; genus Aralia; species Aralia elata. Next base: position 74,756,138 of record CM068388.1, on the reverse strand, counting down.
ACAATTAAAATCAAACCTTTCTCATAAAGAATAAAGCTTTCTCGTGTATACCGAAAAGACATTCCGAAACGTTCTCAAATTAAAAGCACGATTTTCCCTAAAATCCAAATGACTCTTTCATACAAACTCACCACAACATTTACATAGGCACACATACACACACACACGCACACCTACACACACACATTCATGAATTAAAGGATAGGAAAGCATCAAGATTGCGGTAACCGTGTTTCACGGAAGTCGAGGGGTGCCTAACACCTTCCCCTCACTTAAACAAGCCCCCGAACTCGATGAATCTCGATTCGCAGACCAATTAATTCGGAGTCACACATGAGCCAGCGATTTATAAAAAACGAAAACTCGGATGAGTTGGTACATCCATTTCAAATATACCAACTGGCGACTCTGGTTAATTGGCTCATCATAAAAACGATCTTTCAAAACCCCGTCGACCTCAATGCCGACCTTTTCCAAAAAATCATCTAAACCAAAAGGCTAAAATTGGAAAAGGAACAGAGAAAGCGAAAACCCGGCGTCGACAATCAGTAAAGATAAAATTGTCTAAACCTTCCTCCATGAATGACTTGGGAGTAACATCCTATAAATTAGGGATATAAATCTATATAGATAGATTTAAAAGGATGTTCGGCTTGACCCAAGGAACGTATATTCATTCGATGCTAAAGGCATTTAGCATGGCAAAATCCAAGAGATGTCTCATGATGATGAGTCATGTAGTGTATCTCTCTAAAATTGTCCTCAATGAAAGAGAGATCGCATGAATTACTATCATGTATGCAACGAATATATAAGGCATGATGTTGATCAGTCATATTCTGGAGAAGATTACTGTAAGACAATGGAAAAACATCTTTAAATACTTAATAGGTATTGAGGATGTGATCATGATTAATGGTGGGTCTGAATTAAAACTATAGGGCTAAACAAACTCAAGTTTTTCAGACTGACCAAGACGATAACAAATCCACTTTAGGGTAAATCGTTACCTTGAATGGTGGTGCAGTGAATTGGAAAGGTTCCAAACAACAAAGAGTTGTTGGTTTAGTGACAAAGACAAAGTATATAGCTGTAAATGAAGCTGCAAGTTGATTGTTTGGATGAAAAGTTCATTACAGAACTAGGAATAGTTCCTAAGTCTCATCTTGGATTCAAACATGTGTTGGGCACTTTCATTTGATTAGAGGAATCATTGAAAGAGAAGAAGTCATTATAGAGATAGTGGACTCTCAATAACAACATTACATATCCATTTACTAAAGCTTTATCCAAATAGCAGGATGATCGTCACTTAGAGAAGAAGGGTATTAGATACCATGACGATTGGCTTTACTACAAGTGGGAAATTGAAAGTAGTATGCACACAAGTCAGTCCTATTTGATATGATGTAGCAAATACTTTGTAATCTTATTTGGTTATTAATAAAAGAATTTATTTATTAAAAGCATTTTACTTTATTTACATGGTGCGGTTATATTAAATGTAATAAACCCATAGTTTTGAGCAATGCTTTTAGAATCATGATGATGATCATGCTAATGAGAACTAAATTCTAGATAGCTCACAAACTAAAATTGTTCCTAATCATTGGATTACTAAAAAGGGGATTAGTGAATCCAGATAGATTAGTACATACTTTGTTTGCTCTTAGGAAGAGGATGATTAATCTCATAATCATTTGTATGGAGACAATAAAGCAAGTATGTAGGTGCTTATTAGAGAATAAGTTCACTGAACGTGGCTCGCTAAATGAATACCTAATGGATTTTTACTTGTCTATCAATAGGAATTCCTTAAGTGATAGTAGTACAAGTGATCTTTTGACTTGAGATCATCATAGTATCTTGTGTATCATGAGTTATACTTTGACATGTCCCTTAAGACCTTTAGGGTATATCAAAGGGTATGATTGGGTATAATAAATTGTACATGGAGATAGGTGAATGGTCAACAAAGAATCTACCACTTCTAGTAAAAGGAGTGAATGTCCTAAGTGATTCGATAAATGACAACTCGGAAGTCTTTGGCCAAAGTAGAATGAAATTAGAAAGGACTTTCTAATTTGCATTATTTAGAGTTGTGCATTTAAGAATCGAAATGCATATAATTAAATAAAATAAGACTTGACAGTAATTACATGTCTTATATTTAATTGGGACATTGTATGGTAGAAAAATTGAATTGCACGGTAACTGTAACGCCCCCGAAACTCGGGTCTTACCTTGCACCCGATTTTAGCGCGTCACGGTACTACCCATACAACATAGGTTTACTAAAAATATGTAATTACAATAATATAATAACATATCCTCATCTAATCCCAGGCACGAAGACCTTAAATAAAACACTTATGACCAAGGTTGAATAAATACCATGATCCTTTACAATATCTCATGTGTGAACGCAAGGTTCAGATTCTGACTTTATCTAATCCCTGAATATTTACAAGGTTATTCAATAACCAATACATTCGCTATAAAAATGTCCTTTATACAACATCGACATCCTTGTAGTTTACTATAACAAGTAACTAACATAATCACATCATAAATACTATAATGGATGTGACACCCCCAAATTCAGGTACCAATACCTCGAATTTGGTGCTCACGATAAAATACATCCATACGCCTCTAAACAACATAAATCAACTAATGCGGAATAAATAAACATATGTTGTTCATTACAAAAAGGTTCACTACGGTCCCAAGGTCTATAACCTTAAATAAATACATCGCAGAATAAATTAATAATACAAAACTATTCCACGATTACATATCGGATAGTACATATAACTATCCCTTAAGCTTTCCTTTGCCTTTGCCCGCTTTGGAACTCTCCGGCTTAACTGCAATAGGTTCATGATATAGCAAGGGTGAGCAACTACTTTGCTCAGCAAGTTTAAAAGCAAGAATGAAGATATATCATGAATGAATAAGAATAATAGCTGCATAGATCAACAATTTATGAACATTGATGAAATAGCTGAAATGACATAATCAAAGTCCAAATGAATCAATGAATAATGATTATTTATTGCTGAGTGGTCCAACCAACCATGAACTTTTGGCCAAAGAGTCAATCATTCGACTAACTCTTTTAAAACCTGGCCCCGTCAGTTGTACTCGAGGGGATCAGCCTCTCGTACACCATGTATATGCATAACATTTAACTCTGACTGCATCGAATAACCGACACATTATAATCCCCTAATAAGGGTTGCTCTCTCAGTCCAAGAATCCGTACCAACTACTGGTTTGGATAGCTTTTAAAATAATAACCTGTACATGTCTAGCCGAAACAAATGGCATAGACTATTTCCTTAAACAGTTCATGAATGAAGAACTTGAACGTTTGCACAATCCAACAACAGATAATGAATTCAAATGCATAAACTGCGAATATCAATAATTATCTTGGAGGTGGAGTAATTGACAATAACTAATCCACTAATATGATTCAAAGGTAATAACTCCATTTGAGTCGTGAAACTTGTAACAATATACAACACCTGTATAAAATGTGAAATCTGCTCAAAATATAATTCGAGTAAGGTTAGGGAAACTTGCCCAACACAAGGGTTAGACAAGCGTTAGGAAACTTGCCTAAAGCGCTGCTACAATATTACAACACACGCTCCTTAATATCCTACACAATTAGGTACATATTCACATACAATTAGTCACATACCGGATATCAAATATTTGTTTATACAACTCTATAATATCTCATTCATATAAGAAACAAAATATTAAACAAGGTTATACCCACTAGTTACGGCGTTACGACGCTTGTACGTCTATACGCCAAACTTGCCTATTCGAATGCCCAAGCGACACGCAATTGCGTACGCCTAACACGCCTATTCGAATTGTCCAATACCCAATGGTTAATGTTAAGTATCATTATAAATCATAATAATCATGTTTTAGAACTTAGAACATCATTTAACAATGTCGGGAGCATTATACTATGCACACACGCATGACCGACGCCTACCGTTTGCACAATAGCCCTAAAAACGGTTAATTTCAAAATTGTTCCAGGTAATAAATTTCAATTCTAATTAATGGATATTGTAGGTCTATCTCTAAGCTTTCCGGATCATCTTGAATAGCCTAAATCCGAGTACGTCGAAGCTGAGTCGAAGCTGAGTCGAAGCTGAGTCGAAGTTATGGCCATTTTCCCAACGGACGTCGAAGCTGAGTCGGGCAGCGCACACGCGGGCGGGCGGCACCAGGCGCACGGCGTGCGGCAGCGCGCGCGCGCGGGCGCGCGGGGCCTTGGTGCGGGCGCGCGGCTGGCCTGGTGGCCCATGTCAGACATCGCGATTTTGACCCTCCTTCACTCCAATCCTCATAACTTCTTCTCTAGACCTTCAAATTGGTCCGTTTCGGACTCTATGGACTCCTAAGACATAGAGATACAACATATCAAAAATTCAGAGTTACCCATTAAGATTAACATGGACGAATCTTAGGCCAAAGTATCAACTCATGCTCTGTTTTGCATGTTCTAAGTGTTCTTCACTAAAATCATCACCAAATCTTCGTTTTTTACATCTTTTTACTCGATTCCAGTTGGGTTAACTTTGCAACCCTTGGAACTACAATATGATAACAACAAATAAACATAACAAGTAAGGAATCATAGCTACAAAGTCCTCTAAATTCGTCCAATAGTCCATGTTCATGTCCAAAGTCCATTGTTCTTCATGTTCTTCATCCTCCTTAAGCATAGGTACGGATTTATTGTGTTTTTGTTTCACTTTGATGTTATTAATGGCTTATGTAACCTCTTAACAACATATATAAACATCCAACACAAACAAAGACAACAAGAATTGCCACAAGAACTAACTCACAAGCACAAAAGCTTATAACCCATGAAAACTTTGAAAAACCTTAACCAAATCAAATGGAATGGATTGAGTTAAAGTTTTACCTCTTGTAGCTACTTATTAGATGGTAGAACTCCTTTAGAGCTTTGTTAGAACTCTCCTCAACCTCCTTGAGTTCTCCCGAAGCCTTTACTTCAAGTTAGCTCACACCCACTTCTTTCTCTCTCTAGAAGCTTTGAAGGTTGAAGATGAAGATGGTGAAGATGCTTAGCTTGCTATTCCTTCTTCCTCCTTGCTCAAAACCTGAACCTATCCCTCTCTCAATATGCAATGGATGAGTTTGTGAAGGAAAACTTGATTCTCCTCTTCCCCTTTCTTACTTCCAAGCCCTCTCTCCCTATTTGCTCTCCCTCTCTTAGAAAATCTGCTGAAATGAAAATGCTATGGCTGGAGGTGTTTGCCAATTGAAGATGTCTCTTGGTGTATTCAAGGCTTCTTGGAAGAGGGATGGAACATTTAGAAGCTCAAGATATTGGTCTAGCTTGGGAAATGAAATGGGAAACACTAGGTTGCATGGGAGATGGAATGTTTGGCATGCTTGTGCTTGGGAAATGAATTCCCCAACACTTGGTCTCCTCCCCTCCCAACCGTGCACTCCCCTTTCCCTTACACCAAATATGCTGATTTTTGTGCCCACATCCAACATGGGTCAAGTCTTGGGTCATGGGTTGGGTCATGGGTTTGGGTCATGGGTTTGGGTCACCCTTAATAAACATTTAGGCCCTTAAATAAATCACCAATGACTCCAAATAAAATTCTAACACTTGGAAAAATCCTAATACGCATATACGCATTAACTAAATTACTCAACATCGAAAAGGACACAAAATTTTATGACGTGAATAGTGCCTCGAGAAACGTGCCCCGTGAATAGTGATTTAGTGACGCTTCGCGAAATCAATTATTCACTTAAACTATAACACGTAAAATTTCATGCATTCACATAACCCAGGTTGTCACACAACCTTTAAACATACAACACAAAAATAATATTAATAAAATAGAATATATTCATTAATATTCAAAAATTCGAATTACAAGGAAAATTCTAAAATTCCCGGTCGTTACAATGGATAACCTTCATTTCCAACTCAGGGTTTACATAGTCAAATTCACGTACATCATATATCGTCATCATAGCTAAATAATTACAGTAAAGAGACATTTAGCAACCTTCCTGTTTCCATGCGCCTCTAATCCTTATCATCACGATATCAAGATAATTGCATTGCATCGTAAATCTGCAAAAGTTTTATTTTTGCAAGAATGAGCACGACGGCTCAGCAAGAACTGACAGTTTTCACATTTCATGCTTCACGTAACACATAAGTTTGCATTTTATCCATGCACCATGATTCTCATACTATGCATCTTACTCATGCATTATAAATCTTATGCAATTCATCCATATATATGCATCATGTATCTCATAGCATACTTCATGCATCTCACATTGTATATTTACAATAATTCAAGTTCCACATAGAACAATATAGTCACGTAATTGCACATTATGCACACTTTAATCATGCTCTCATATAATCCACATAATAGTGAAAGATTTAGTAATCAAGTTATGTACATCAATACATTTAAACAAGTTAATAAGTTACTGAAAGAACTTGCCTTTAAGCGTTCCTTGCCAAATTATGATGGCTCGTCCTTCAAATATCCTACACAATTTATTTAACAATAAAATATCAATTAGCCACTAAAAAGGCTTCATATAATGGTTTATATTATAAACCCACTTCATATCTTATAATTTTCGTTTTGTTTAAATCAAAACACTATTTAAGTTCTTTAACACTTTACGCGGCGTTTCGACGTTTACACGTCACACACCTAATTCGCCTCCTTTGCATGTGCTTAGCATGCTCATACATTGGTTTATAACGCACTATCATGTTTCATTATTATTAGAAACACAATATTAAACAAGATTATACACACTAGTTACGGCGTTACGACGCTTGCACGTCTATACGCCAAACTTGATTATTCGAACGCCCAACTGACACGCGATTGCGTACGCTTGGCACGCCCATTCGAATTGTCTAATACTCAATGGTTAACACTAAGTATCATTATAAATCATAAATATCATGTTATGAAAGTTAGAACATCACTTTACATTGTCGGGAGCATTACATGTGCTTACGCGCATGCCCGACACCCTCCGATTGCCCCTAATTACACATCAGTCCTATAAATGGCCAATTTAGACCAACCTACAGACCTCAAATTGAAAAATGTAAAGAACGAAAGTTGTAGGTCTACTCGTTCTCTTTCCGAATCATCTTGAATCATCTCAATCTGAGTTCGTATGAGAAAGTTATGCCCATTTTAGTAAAGGGCGTCAAAGCTGTCTAGCAAACTGGAGCCCCAGCGCGGCCAGCGCTCAAATGGCCTTAAAATGAGCACCGTCGGCGCTCAACCGGCTGTATCCCAGGTAAGCAATTGCACCAGCTTCGCGACTTCGACCTCCTTTCACTCCGATCTTCATATCTTCTTCAATACACGTTCAAATTGGTCCATTTCGGACTCTATAGACTCCTAATTCATGGGGCTACAACATATCAAAAATGCAGAGCTACCCATTAACATTAACATAACCAAATCTTAGGTCAAAGTATCAACTCATGCTATATTTTTGTGTTCTTGGTGTTCTTCACAAAAATCATCACCAAAACTTCGTTTTAACTCCTTTTTACTCCATTCCAACTGGGTTAACTTCGTAACCCATGGAAGTACAACATCATAACAACAAATAAATTAAACAAATACGAAATCATAGCTACAAGTCCTCTAAATTGTCCAAAAGTCCATGTTCTTGTTCAATAGTTCAATGTTCTTGCTCCATTAAGCCAAGGTAAGGATTTCTTCCATTTTTGTTCCACTTTGATATTATTAATGGCTTACATAACCTCTTAACAACATTTACAACCAGCTAACATAAATCAAAACCAACAAAAATCGCAAGAAAACCAACCCATGAGCATAAAAGCTCTAAAACCATGAAAAGCTTGAAAACCTTAACCAAATCAAATGAAAATGGTTTCAAGTTAATGATTTACCTCTGTAAACCCCTCATAGATGATATGAAGCTTTGCTAGGGCTTGGCTTAAGTCTCCTTCTTCCTTTTTGGTTCACCCGAACCTCTTCTTATCTTCCTTTCTTCTTCTTCTTCTTTTTCCGGCGACTCTTCTTCTTTTCCGGCGACTTTTCCGGCGACCCTCTCTTTGTTTTTTTTCCTCTTTGCAGCTCTCTCTCCCTCTTTCTCTCTCTCTCTATCTGCTGGTGGAATGGGATGCAAGAGAGAGGGATGGAATAGTTTGAATATAATGGGAGAAGTAGAGTGATTTTGGGAGAAAATGGGAGTGGGTGGGTTGCTGTGACGCCCCAAATTCGGGTTTCAAAATACCCGGATCCGGTCATCACGATCCAACATAAACATCCACCTATAACAACATATGGTATCTAAAATGCGGAATAAAATAAACATACGTTGTTCGTTACAAGGTGTTACTAGTCCCAGAATACGATTAACCTTAAACATTCATGAATCCATACCCTAAGTAACAAGCAGGGTTTAATATTACATTAACAATGATTAACTGCACATAATGTTTAAGTCTGCTACATGAAGTTTATCACTTCATCTTTTCTTTCCCTTTGTTTTTCCCTGACGTCTCGGGTTTGGCTGCAATAAAATCATGATATAGCAAGAATGAGCAACGAGTTTGCTCAGCGAGTTTAAAATACAATAATAAGGATATATCATGATGAAAGAAATATAGAAAGGGATTTCAACAATAGCATTATCAGAAGCAATAACAATGAATGCTTTTAGAACAATTGATAGTCAAGTAGACTTTGAACAATAACTTCCAAAGGAGTCAATAGCTGGTTGACCCTCTGGTTACTGGCTACAGAATAACGTACTTGAGGGGATCAGTCTCACGTACCCTATGTATATGCATAACATTTAATTCTGCTATTTGTACCTTATATACGGTACATGGGGTACTCCCCTATAATAAAGGGATGTTCATACAGTCTAAGAATCCTTGCCAATGATTGGTTCGGAATAGCTTTTATAAATTCTTATATACGTGTCTGACCGAGACAAGGGTTCAGACTTAATCATGAATAGTTCGTGAATTTCAGAACTTAAATAATTATACGAATTCAAATGCACAAGTGCGAATGCCAATGAATACATAGATGTGGAATAATTTTAAAAGTAATTAGACCACTTAAGGCATGCTTGGAGATAAGATTCAAGCTTAAAGAATAACTTGCAATATATACCTTTTGCACAAATTAAAAATAATGCATAAGGTTTAGAAATTTGCTCAATGTAAAAGTTGAGAAAGGAAGGACTTTCATTCAATATACTGAAAGAATGGAATTAGGGAACTTGCCTGTTTGCTCAGCTACAATTAAATCCTAGCTTTAATTAATTGATCTTGAGTGACCTATCATTGGATAAAGTCGACTTATCAATTAATGTGGCATTGTTATATAATGGCACACCTCACTATACCATTTATCTAGCAGGTAGTACTTCACCATCTACATTTAATTACTATTTAACATTAGTTAAACAGAATCTAATTTAATGGCCTCTAGCCATTATTTAAAAAATAGCTAATAGTAAATCATGGTTACCTATTACTTAATTACTATTTACCCTTAAGAGTAATTGAGTAATTATTATTCTTGTTTCTTATTCAACTTTAATAAGATGTAGTAATTCTACACATTCACTTAATTATCATTTACTATTAATTAAATAATCATTAGGTATTTATTATCTTTATTTATTAAGAGCCGAAAATAAATAATTAACTTATTAATCCCACTCGTACTTAATCATTATTTCATTAATGATTAAGTAATTGTTATCCCTATTAACTTATTTATACCTAATTCATTATCAATATCAATTAGATAATAATTAGATATTTGTTACCTTTATTTAATGTTAAACAATAAATAAATTATCAAATACTTATTGTCTTTATTTACACTTTATTATTATTAATAATAATTAAATATTCATTACCTTTATTTATTATTTATTGCTAAATAATAAATAATTATTTTGTTAACTTATTCATACTTAATTATTATCCAATATTAATTGAATAACAATTAAATATTTAGTATCTTTATTTATTATTTTTTTGATAAATAATAATTAATTTATTTCATTGAATTTAACTTATACTTAATTATTATTTAAGATTAAATAATAATTAAATATTTATTACCTTTATTTATTATTTATTGATAAATAATAAATAATTATTTGTTAACCTTGTTCATACTTAATTATCATTTAATATTAATTAAATAATAATTAAATATTTATTATCTTTATTTATTATTAAAGGGTAAATATTAAATTATTAACTTTATTTATACTTAATTAGTATTTAAAATAATAATTAATTATTTATTATCTTTATTTATTATTTAAATAATAAATAATTACTTTATTAATTTCATTCATATTTAATTATTTTATTATTAATAATTAAATATTTATTTAGATTATTCATTAATAACTAACTAATAATTAGATAGCCATTATCTAATTTATTAGTTATTAATAAACAAGTAATAAATAATTATTATGGACTTACTGTTAGCAATTTGCCCCAATAAGCCCCTACCCAACAGTTGGGTTCGATTGCCAAATACCCATACTAGCACGTTAGTTTTCCCACAGTTGGGACTCATACACAAGCTGCAAACCAACAACAATATGCATCCCATACTGATTTCAAGGTTTGTAACCAGCCCAAACGTTTTCACATTAAAGAAAAGAGAAAGAGAAAAGCCAACATTCGGTTTTATCATTCATGTGGCTGACAGAACAAATCGATACCCAAAAAGGAGAACAAAGATTTAATTTGGCATTACAGCAACATATACTGGGTAGTTTTAAAATTCGACTGTTAGAACCTTTAAGTTCAACAACACCAGATTCCCCAACAACGCAATACAAGAATAATTAATCCAATACAATTACTACCACCAAACCAGGTTTCTAATTCAACAATACAACCAACAAAGCCTAAATGCAGAATTGTAAACTCAAACAAAAACCTAATACCATATATATATAGCACAACCACACAGTCGGCAATACCAACCTAATCACAGAAAAATTCTTAAAGAAACCAACCCACAAAATTGGCAGCACCAATCTAAGTACAGAAGAAGAACTAAAGCAACCCATAAAAAAAAAATTATACAAACCCTAACATACAAAACTATCACAGTAGCTCGACACTCTGTGGTTATACCTCAAGGTGGTGCGAACGGCGGCCCTTCTTCTTCGTCCAAAGTAATTGACGAAACCAGACATCCACAGCTAGCCCCTGCCTCCTTCCTCCTCTGAAATTTCCTCTCTCTCTAATTTGGGACCCTAAACTTCTAATTGGGGACTCACAACCAAGGAAAAATTGGCAGTCTTGGGGGTTTAATTTATAGGCAAAATTTTACCCAAATATTGGGCAATACCCTACCTGGCCAAGTTATTAACCGACAGTAGGGAGAGAGGAGTTGTCGACCGTTTCACATCAAACCAGCTGCGCTTTGCCGTTGTCGACGCCGGGTTTTCTCGTCTCTCGTCCTTTCCAATTTTTAGCCTTTTGATTTAATGATTCTTTGGAAAAGGTCGGCGTTGATGTCGACGGGGTTTTGAAAGATCGTTTTTTATGATGAGCCAATTAACCAGAGTCGCCAGTTGGTATATTTGAAATGGATGTACCAACTCATCCGAGTTTTCGTTTTTTTATAAATCGCTGGCTCATGTGTGGACTCCGAATTAATTGGTCTGCGAATCGAGATTCATCGAGTTCGGGGGCTTGTTTAAGTGAGGGGAAGGTGTTAGGCACCCCTCGACTTCCGTGAAACACGGTTACCGCAATCTTGATGCTTTCCTATCCTTTAATTCATGAATGTGTGTGTGTAGGTATGCGTGTGTGTGTGTATGTGTGCCTATGTAAATGTTGTGGTGAGTTTGTATGAAAGAGCCATTTGGATTTTAGGGAAAATCGTGTTTTAATTTGAGAACGTTTCGGAATGTCTTTTCGGTATACACGAGAAAGCTTTATTCTTTATGAGAAAGGTTTGATTTTAATTGTCCAAAACTATGAGATTTTCATTAAATGTCGTTTTGGCAAAACAAGAGTTTTAAACCTTCGACAAAATAGGAATCGAGATCTATACGTTGCCTTCGTAACTCAAATGATGGGCAATTTCTAGGATCTCTTTAACCCTATGCACAAAGATTCAATAAAACATTACTTATTTTATAAAACCATTTTTGGGTGATGTTTGAAAGCGATTTTTCTTTAGCCTTCTCGTTTAAATAGGAATCGACATTCATTAGCATTCCCAAAATTTTAGCCTCGTGGACTCTAATAACCTAATTTTGATTGATTTTATGAAAGTCTTATCGTTTAGCTTTGAAAATCAATTTCATCTCATAAATCAAATCGAGCATAAACACGCGTCGGGGCTATTCATGGGCATGTAATGCCATCAAAATAACCCCAAACGCCAACAATCACAAGTTTCTCTTTTTAGTGGCCTTAATCACGTTTCTGGCCTTGTCTTCGATTTAATTCCCTACGATTACATATTTTAAATTAAAGGTTCATCGAATTTTTTACATATATCAAAAGCTGTCCATCATTGGATTTGGACCACGAGGTCGCGCTCCTAGGCTCACATTCAAAATCGCTACACACCCACAAGATCCTAAATTAGCAATCTAAACAACCTATGCACGATACATCATTACAACGAGCTAAAAAATCATCAAATGGATATCATCGGGCCATTAGGAGGAATTTCGTTCCATTTGGGAACCCTCACTAATAGCCCTCAATCCATAGATCCACAACAATACACAAGGAAACTACATTTAATATAATTTGGATGATAAAAGCTTAACAAAAATGGTAAAACAAAATGCTAAAACAAAGGATTTTTCACCTTGCAAATGATCCCCACAATATGTATGAATTTGTGTATTGAATAGAGTAGAAAATATGAGATGTAATCTCACAAAATGGGTACAATTTCTCTCTTCTTTTCTCTCTTTTCTCTATATTTTTCTTGCTGTTTTCTCATTCTTTTTCTTTCTTTTTCCGCCGCTGCTGCTGCTGCTCTCCCTCCTGGATGAAATGAAGAAACTGAGCTGAAATAGGCTGCTTTAGGGCAGCCGCAGATAGATCTGCGGCTGGCCGCAGATAGATCTGCGGCGGGCTGGCCCACCCCCTCATCGCACTCAGCTGGTTTCCCCTGGTTTCGAGTCCCGTGCGCACCACCATTATTTTAATCGTTTGGCCGCAGATCAATCGCGGCTGGGGTTGAGCTGATTTTCTCGAATTTCGTGCCGCACCTCGATTCGCGTGTCGTGACATCGGTTTTTCGCCGACAGGTTTGTATTTTTGCAGTCCGGGAATCACTGGGAGACGTGTGACATCGTTTCGGGCATGCTCATTTCGGACGGCCCTGCTGTCACGTCGGTTTTGATTTGTAAATCGTTGCGGTGGCGTTTGAGTGTTCGCACTTGTGCATCCCTCGCTCTCACAGGCCGGTTCATTTGACGATTTCGCCTCCTGTCACGGTTAGTGTACGAAGCGCAAAATTTGGGTGTCTAACAGCTGCCCTCTTTATCATGTTTATGAAATGGTTAAATGAAATGAACATGATAAAGAAGTAGACACATGTTGCATGAATGACAGTGCACACATGATGCAACACATACAACTTATGATGCAACGCAAGATGTAAGGCATACAACATATTCGTAAAGGTGTCAATGCATCAATCCCTAACCTGTCGCTTCGTCTCGTTAATCGCGGGTCTCGTATCCGGTCGATTGTCCTGTGGAGTGCCGGGTCTTGTATCCGGTCACCCCTCTGGTAATCACCTTATTCCATCCCATTGCCATCAAAGGAAGTTATTCTCCTGACTAGCCTTGAAGGGCATCCTTGGAGTTCGTCTCGCACATCGTTCTTGGCAACCATTTGCTTTTGTCTCTGATAGGCTAGGAGTTTGACACCTAACCTGCATGGATCACGTACATAATTATCACTTATTCAATGCATGTGACACAACCATTTAAAATGAAAAATGGACCCCTGTACAGTCTTTTGATACGATTTACAGGTGTCACCGCTTGTCGGAGCCGGTTTTCGTCGCCGGACATCCATCTCGTAATCGCCGGTTATCGTCGGCCGGTCAATTGTCTCGTCGGGGGCCGGGTATCGTCGCGGTCACCCATCTCGTAACCCCCGGTTATCGTCGCCGGTTGGTTATTTTGTCGGAGCCGGTTTTCGTCGCCGGACATCAGTCTCGTGATCGCCGGTTATCGTCGCCGGTCGATCGCCTTGTCGGGGCCGGGTATCGTCGCCGGTCACCCATCACGCAACCCCCGGTTATCGTCGCCGGTTGGTTATCTTGTCGGAGCCGGTTTTCGTCGCCGGACATCCGTCTCGTGATCGCCGGTTATCGTCGCCGGTCGATCGCCTTGTCGGGGCCGGGTATCGTCGCCGGGTCACCCATCACGTAACCCCCGGTTATCGTCGCCGGTTGGTTGTCTTGTCGGAGCCGGTTTTCGTCGCCGGACATCCGTCTCGTGATCGCCGGGTTATCGTCGCCGGTCGATCGCCTTGTCGGGGCCGGGGTATCGTCGCCGGTCACCCCATCACGTAACCCCCGGTTATCGTCGCCGGTTGGTTATCTTGTTCGGAGCCGGTTTTCGTCGCCGGACATCCCGTCTCGTGATCGCCGGTTATCGTCGCCGGTCCGATTCGCCTTGTCGGGGCCGGGTATCGTCGCCGGTCACCCATCACGTAACCCCCGGTTATCGTCGGCCGGTTGGTTATCTTGTCGGAGCCGGTTTTCGTCGCCGGACATCCGTCTCGTAATCGCCGGTTATCGTCGCCGGTCGATTGTCTTGTCGGGGTCGGGTATCGTCGCCGGTCACCCATCACGTAACCCCCAGTTATCGTCGCCGGTTGGTTATCTTGTCGGAGCCGGTTTTCGTCGCCGGACATCCGTCTCGTGATCGCCGGTTATCGTCGCCGGTCGATCGCCTTGTCGGGGCCGGGTATCGTCGCCGATCACCCATCACGTAACCCCCGGTTATCGTCGCTGGTTGATTATCTTGGATCTCAGCCCTTCCCAGGGTTTGTTGTTTTTTGTCTTTTTCTTTTTCTGGATATCAGCCCTTCCCAAGGGTGCTCACCATCTTGTTGTGGTTCGCGTGGATCTCAGCCCTTCCCAGGGTTTGTTGTTTTTTGTCTTTTTCTTTGTGTGGATATCAGCCCTTCCCAGGGTTGCTCACCATCTTGTTGTGGTTCGCGTGGATCTCAGCCCTTCCCAGGGTTTGTTGTTTTTTTGTCTTTTTTCTTTGTGTGGATATCAGCCCTTCCCAGGGGTGCTCACCATCTTGTTGTGGTTCGCGTGGATCTCAGCCCTTCCCAGGGTTTGTTGTTTTTTGTCTTTTTTCTTTTGGTGGATATCAGCCCTTCCCAGGGGTGCTCACCATCTTGTTGTGGTTCGCGTGGATCTCAGCCCTTCCCAGGGTTTGTTGTTTTTTGTCTTTTTTCTTTGTGTGGATATCAGCCCTTCCCAGGGTGTGCTCACCCATCTTGTTGTGGTTGCGTGGATCTCAGCCCTTCCCAGGGTTTGTTGTTTTTTGTCTTTTTTCTTTTGGTGGATATCAGCCCTTCCCAGGGTGCTCACCATCTTTGTTGTGGTTCGCGTGGATCTCAGCCCTTCCAGGGTTTGTTGTTTTTTGTCTTTTTTTCTTTTTGTGGATATCAGCCCTTCCCAGGGGTGCTCACCATCTTGTTGTGGTTCGCGTGGATCTCAGCCCTTCCCAGGGTTTGTTGTTTTTTTGTCTTTTTTTCTTTTTGTGGATATCAGCCCTTCCCAGGGGTGCTCACCATCTTGTTGTGGTTCGCGTGGATATCAGCCCGTCCCCGGGTTTGTTTTTTTTTTTTTTTTTTTTGTCTTTTTTCTTTTGGTGGATATCAGCCCTTCCCAGGGGGTGCTCACCATCTTGTTGTGGTTCGCGTGGATCTCTTCCCAGGTTCACTTCTCGTTTGGATACCAGCCGCTTCCCAGGGGTCTTGATTGGATTTGAGTGATATTTTTTTTTTTTTTTTTTTTTTTTTTAATTGGGATGTGTGATCGGCTTCATGTCCTGGATCACCCCACCAACATCGTCCGTGGTACCATGCAGCAAAAGCCATCACAGTCTGATCATTCGTGAGGTTGAAAAGCGTACGTGCTTGTACTTTCCTGAAGATTTTCATTTTGATCGTACCTGAATGCATGAAAAAGGTGTTATGCATGATCTGGCAAATATGTTATGGACAGATGCATGTGCACATCATATGTCTTAGATAGAAATGACCCCTGTTCAGTCAAATGATATGATTCGACAGTCGTCGTTGCTGCCAACATCTATTGGATCACGCCCCGTCGTGAAGTGTTGTTTCTAGACTTCAACATTGGTGTGGTACTCTGCCTGTTCTTGGTCGTCTTCATTTCATCGAGTTGAGGCAGTCTGTTTCGCTCTCTATGACGATCAACAGCTCTGTTGGGCTCTTTGGCCTTTTGATCATTTCTGTTGGCCGATATGCTGCTGCCCCGCATTATATCATCCTTGTATATGCTCATGCACGTGGATCATTTGGATGTCGAGCTAGTGATAGTCAGGATTGGGGAGAAGCCCAATGACGAGAAGTTCTGTGCAGCCTCAGCTCCTTCCATTTCACGATTCTTAACTGCCCCAGCCTTGGCGCGTGTTATTATCAAGAATTTCTGTTGAAGACTCGCGAGGCTGACCGTGCTGAGTTATCCACAGCTCTGCTAGATCCTGCATATCAGACGACTAACAAATGCCAAAACTTGAAGGCTCGGGCCGTTAGTATTAGTTCAACACAAAGACATTACAATCTCGACAACAATGCAGTTAAAGCACATGAAATTGAATATCTGTTGATCGCACAATCTAGCAAGTTGTGAACCGTGAATGTACTAGATTGAAATTTCATTTTTTTTTTTTTTTTTTTTTTTTTTAAATTCCTCGTGAGTTGATGATTTTCTATTTGACGAGTTATGAAATCGTAAGAACCCCTTCAAGCATTCATGGTCATTGCACGTGAGTAAGGTCGAATTCAAAAGAACTACCTTCCCTCGTCAAAGGTATCCTGTCTCCATTCTCGACAACGTTCTTAGCAGGATTGACGTCAAATGACAAATGCACTGTGCGATGCAACACACAGTAGGGGTTTATCTTCTATGACTTATTGTTAAAGGCCGATAGTTTTTTTTTTTTTTCGTATTATCTTTTCTCTTTGTTTAGCCCACTTCACTTGTCTCGTTTTTTCTTAGGCTTTTCAAAGTTACCCATTTAACGAGTTTTGGACCAATGGCTCCCGAACGGACGGTTTTGGGGCATTAGGTGTACAGACACCCCTTTCGAGTTTATTTTATACTCGAGTAACAAAGGCCACGGTTCGAGACAAGCTGGTGGTCTGCCCATTCATTCTTTGCTTGAGCCTTGCGCAAGATTCGCTTATCTTAGGCTTGAGTTACCCCATGTAGCGAGCGTTAGGCCGGTGACTCCCAACAAGACGGCTTTAGGGCACCAGATGCAGAGACACCCCTTAGGCTTAGTTACTCGAGTAGCCCATGCCACGATTCGAATCTGCTCGGGCCTCCTCTACTGTAATGCTCGTTTTCTTAGGCTCTGAGTTACCCATGTAACGAGTGTTGGGCCAGCGACTCCCAAACCAGACGGCTTTTAGGGCACCAGGTGTAGAGGACACCCCTCGGGCTTAATTAACTCGAATAACCCAGGCCACGATTCGAGACATTAGCTTGGATGATCATTTATCGTCTGACTCTTTGATATTGATAATTATTGACTGTCTGACTACGTGTTAATGGCCATCAACATCGTCGTAGTTTTATACCCCACAACTGAAAGCTCGTGCAAATGCAAAAGTGAAGGCTGTCACATGAGGTCGATTCTGCTGCAAACGTTGCTTTGAATTAAGACTTTGTACCCGATCAAAAGGTTGAATAGCCTTCTTCGTCTAATCATACTCACGATCGTGCTCCACGGTTTGCTTGTCAGAGTGAGTCCGATTCCGTTGAAGTCAAATAAAATCCCCCCTCACGCGGGTCCTTGTATCCCGGGAAAACTATGCTTGACAAATGCCAGATGATCATACCGTTGAAGATTGAATTGACATGAGGGTAGCATTTTGATGATGATGATGCATGTTGATGGGATTGTTGCATGTGTGCCAATTTGCACGTCACCATTTCCTGGGTAGTTGATAAATGCCCCAAGTGTTAAGTTTAATTTTTTCTGTGATCTCCCTCATACTGGTTGCATCGGTATCTCGCTGGGCTGACAAAAAATCCGGTCCTTTGACTTGTTGAAAGGCTTGGGGGATTTTTGATTTTTTTGAAAATTTTCGATTTTTGATTTTTGATTTTTTTTTTTTTTTTTTTTTGTGGTCGAATTTGCCCCTACTCCGGGTTCTTTGTGATCGTTAGGGGCTCTGATGTTTGATGGCGATGGTTTGGTCTAAACTGGGTTTGGGTTTACCTTCGACCCATCCTTTGATCTCGTCAGGCGTATTGTCGATATCTGTCTCGTCCTGCTCGATCCCCATCAGATCGAAATCTAGCTTTATACCAAAATCGTGATCCTTCTTCAAATTTGGCCTATTGCTTGTCAGGCTAGAATGCCTCAATTCGGGGTACCTGACATAAAACAAAATGCTTGTCATATATATAAAATATTTCAGCACATGATCTTCTTTTTGGATAACATGACAAAATGACATGAGCGTGCAGGGATTTGAAAACTCAGAATTTTAAAACCCATTGATCTTCTACTGGCCGGGATTCACTGCCATTTACTCCTGGATTTACCCCTTCCTGGATATCACCTGCTGCACAGTCCAACTGGCCACGGTGAGGTCAAACAATGGAGCTCATTAGGGGGGTGCATGGATCGCATTGGCATGGATCTGGCATTGATGGCATTTCCCGACATGCGTATCGCAGTCAGTTTTTCATGGTTAGCCAGTAGTGACCCCGTTCACATGATTTTCTTTGCAAAAATGTTCTGCTCATATGGGCTCCGCACACATCGCCATGTACTTCGTTCATTAATCTGTGGGCTTCTTCGGCTTCCAGATATGTCAGCAGTCCCGTAGCTAGGTCCTATTCATGCAAATCGTCCCCGCTTAGGACGAATTTCACTGCCCATCCTTGGATTCTCTTTCCTTGGTCAGATCTGCATTTTCGGGAGGGGAGCTATATCGAAGGAACTCTTAAAATATTTTTGATACCAAGCCCATTTAGGAGGGGCGTCACTATGGGGGATCCCTCCGATTCTGATCCTCGCAGGCCGGACAAGTCCGTACCGCAATTTCCCCTTAAAGCTCATCTCGTACCATGATGTGTGAATCAGGGAAACCAGTGTATTTCATGGCTACCGGCTTCTGCCATTTGGATGGATGGAGTATGGATTTTACGGCCTCTTAGTTGGGTCTTAGGGGCAGTCTCGCAAAACAAACCAGGGCCGTAGTTTAGTACTGTGCCAGTTTACAAGTTGGCAGATGCATGTCAACACTGATGCATGTTTTATCATTATTTCTTTTTTTCTTTTTCTTTTTCTTTTTTTTTGTGTGGTCGAATATGCCCCTACTCCGGGTTCTTTGTGATCGTTTATGCCACGCTTTCACGGTTCTCTTAATCTTATCCTGCAAAACAAGGTCAGTGTTTGATGACAGGATAGTATTCAGAAGTTTTAGAAAACCTTGGTACGTGGTATGGATGGCCTTCCTGCAAAACCATGTCAGCATTCTCTTTATATGTGCAGGTGACGTAATCATATGATACAGACACATTTTATTATGATGATGCCGGTATGTCAGTTGTATGCCATTTATTTGACTGAACGATAAAAGAGCATGAAGAAAGCTTCCCTTCCGTTAGGTTTATCAGAGGCTGACCTACCCTAGGGTTACTCTCGCGGGCTTTTCGGCATTGAAGGTCCCCAATTCTTCGCAATCTACTCGTCTGAACCCTTTCGATTGGAGCGGATTTGGGTGGTGCGTTTTCCTGAGCCATCTCCGGGGAGCAGCCCCTTCGAGTCCAGTAATAAGCAACCGACAGGTTCGCCTCAGGAGGAGGTACTCTCTCAACATACATTCACATTCATCGTCCTCACCGTATGCAAATGATTACTTTAAAGTAAAACAAATCCATTCAATCATTCATTCTTTGGACAAAAGGCATACATTCACACACAACAATAAGTAAAACAAGTCAAAATATCGCACGTACATACACATTTATGAATTTTAGAGGATAGGATAGCATCAAGATTTGAAAGCGGCTTAAGCCCTCTAATGTCCCCAGCAGAGTCGCCAGCTGTCGACGCCGGGTTTTCTCGTCTCTCGTCCTTTCCAATTTTTGGCCTTTTGATTTAATGATTCTTTGGAAAAGGTCGGCGTTGATGTCGACGGGGTTTTGAAAGATCGTTTTTTATGATGAGCCAATTAACCAGAGTCGCCAGTTGGTATATTTGAAATGGATGTACCAACTCATCCGAGTTTTCGTTTTTTATAAATCGCTGGCTCATGTGTGACTCCGAATTAATTGGTCTGCGAATCGAGATTCATCGAGTTCGGGGGCTTGTTTAAGTGAGGGGAAGGTGTTAGGCACCCCTCGACTTCCGTGAAACACGGTTACCGCAATCTTGATGCTTTCCTATCCTTTAATTCATGAATGTGTGTGTGTAGGTATGCGTGTGTGTGTGTATGTGTGCCTATGTAAATGTTGTGGTGAGTTTGTATGAAAGAGCCATTTGGATTTTAGGGAAAATCGTGCTTTTAATTTGAGAACGTTTCGGAATGTCTTTTCGGTATACACGAGAAAGCTTTATTCTTTATGAGAAAGGTTTGATTTTAATTGTCCAAAACTATGAGATTTTCATTAAATGTCGTTTTGGCAAAACAAGAGTTTTAAACCTTCGTCAAAATAGGAATCGAGATCTATACGTTGCCTTCGTAACTCAAATGATGGGCAATTTCTAGGATCTCTTTAAACCCTATGCACAAAAGATTCAATAAAACATTACTTATTTTATAAAACATTTTGGGTGATGTTTGAAAGCGATTTTTCTTTAGCCTTCTCGTTAAATAGGAATCGACATTCATTAGCATTCCCAAATTTTAGCCTCGTGACTCTAATAACCTAATTTGATTGATTTTATGAAAGTTTATCGTTTAGCTTTGAAATCAATTTCATCTCATAAATCAAATCGAGGCATAAACACGCGTCGGGGCTATTCATGGGCATGTAAGCCATCAAAATAACCCCAAACGCCTACAATCACAAGCTTCACTATTTCGGGGCCTTAAACACGATTCTCGCCTTGGCGTCATTTTAAGGCCCGACGATTACATATTACAATGAAAGGTACATCGAATTTATTACATATATCAAAAGATGTCCATCATTGGATTTGGACCACGAGGTCGCGCTCCTAGGCTCACATTCAAAATCGCTACACACCCACAAGATCCTAAAAATAGCAATCTAAACAACCTATGCACGATACATCATTACAACGAGCTAAAAATCATCAAAATGGATATCATCGGGCCCATTAGGAGGAATTTCGTTCCATTTGGGGAACCCTCACTAATAGCCCTCAATCCCATAGATCCACAACAAATACCACAAGGAAACTATTTAATTATTAATTTGGATGATAAAAGCTTATAACAAAAATGGTAAAACAAAATGCTAAAACAAAGGATTTTTCACCTTGCAAATGATCCCCACAATATGTATGAATTTGTGTATTGAATAGAGTAGAAAATATGAGATGTAATCTCACAAAATGGGTACAATTTCTCTCTTCTTTTCTCTCTTTTCTCTATATTTTTCTTGCTGTTTTCTCATTCTTTTTCTTTCTTTTTCCGCCGCTGCTGCTGCTGCTCTCCCTCCTGGATGAAATGAAGAAACTGAGCTGAAATAGGCTGCTTTAGGGCAGCCGCAGATAGATCTGCGGCTGGCCGCAGATAGATCTGCGGCTGGCTGGCCCACCCCTCATCGCACTCAGCTGGTTTCCTGGTTTCGAGTCCCGTGCGCACCACCATTATTTTAATCGTTTGGCCGCAGATCAATCCGCGGCTGGTTGAGCTGATTTTCTCGAATTTCGTGCCGCACCTCGATTCGCGTGTCGTGACATCGGTTTTCGCCGACAGGTTTGTATTTTGCAGTCCGGGAATCACTGGGAGACGTGTGACATCGTTCGGGCATGCTCATTTCGGACGGCCCTGCTGTCACGTCGGTTTTGATTTGCAAATCGTTGCGGTGGCGTTGAGTGTTCGCACTTGTGCATCCCTCGCTCTCACAGGCCGGTTCATTTGACGATTTCGCCCTCCTGTCACGGTTAGTGTACGAAGCGCAAAATTTGGGTGTCTACAGCCGTCAGTAACTCGAGTCACGTAGCCCCGCCGGTCAAATCGCCGAACGTCCAAATCCCTTGGTCCAATCGGTCGTGC
Organism: Aralia elata; assembly: GCA_034770075.1. NCBI lineage: Eukaryota > Viridiplantae > Streptophyta > Magnoliopsida > Apiales > Araliaceae > Aralia > Aralia elata. Next base: position 74,733,565 of record CM068388.1, on the reverse strand, counting down.
TCGGTCGCCCACCTTGAAACTTGCTTAGCCCACTGGTCGTTGCACGCGATCACCGTCGCCTCCCTCTCTTCTCTCGTCTCTGATCAATTGGAGGCTCGGTTGACTGATTGAGGGGTTAGGGATTTTCTGAGATGAAAGATTTGGTTCCTTTGGCTCGGTTCTCTCTCAAATAAATCCACCGATTGAATTTGATTTCCCCAAATTTCTTACCGGTTGTCCACCCGGATACAAGCCGGCTAAAAGAAAAGAAACGGGTTCGGTTTGGCTGAAATGGTTTTGGGCTCAACCCAATAGGGTTGGGCCGGTTGGTTTAGATCAAAGAGGCGGCCCAATAAGAAAAGGAAAAAGGATTTGGGCTTAAATTAGAATTAAATAAGAACAACGGCCAATCCAAATAAAGAAAATCGACCCAATTTAGATTAACCCCTTGTATTACTAATATTTTAAGTCAAATAACTAAACCAATTAATTATTTATTTAAAATATTTATTTTACCCATAATTCTTTATTTGAATTATTAAATCCGATAATGATAAATTATTTATTTAAATTCCCCAATTTTTATTGCCCATCAAATGCTTGGATTAACTCACTAATTTATTCAACCTATTAGTGAGCCCCTTTAAGGCAAAGAAAATTACTGGACCATGTATTTATATACTTAATTAGTAATACTTATATGGATCTGATTAAATTTCGAAAAAATTATAAAAATGAATTCCATATATCAAGATAATTTAATACAATGTTTGAAAAATTTACTGGACATTACAGTTGCTCTATATGGCTTGCCGGCTACGCTCCCTCCTCCTTGCATTTGATTGGTCCAAAATGGGGGAGTTGGTTCCCTCTTTGAGTGACAAGTCAAAATAAATACCCAAATACACCAAAATTATATCCGAAAACTCCCACTTTTGTACCAAAACTGATAAATAACTCCACCCAAAATTAAAATGGGTATTACCATAAATATTGGGATGGGTAAAAAATAATTATTATAGGATTTGTCCAAATATTCGGAACACCCATATCATACATTTCGGATACGGATAAAATCACGTATCAGCTCAAATAAAATTTCAGACACTTGAAAAAATTATTCGTACGCGTACACGTATTTATGAAATTATTCAACATCGAAAAAGACACAAAAATTTTATGGCGTGAATAGTATCTCGGGAAACGTGCCCCGTGAATAATAATTTTGCGATCTTTCGCAAAATCAATTATTTACTCCTACGATTCAATAACGCATAAAAATTCATACATTGACCTCGTCCAGGTTATAAAATAACCTTAAAATACGTCGCATAAAAATAATATTTAATCCATTAATAATATTAATAAACCCAAATTACAAGGGTATTCACGATTCGCGATCGCTACTCTTCCTGATTAACTCCCCATAATCATATACATCAACGTATATATATCTCACCCATATTTTGGGTTAGCGTCTTTACAATAAATAACTCGTCCAATAATATTATCCTTCAACTATTTATTTAATCCAATAAATAGTACTTTAGTGATATTTCTCGAATCCACCAAATTAGCTAATACAAAAACTTTCATACTTATTAATTATCGTCTACACATAATCTAGGTTATAATATAACCTTTAAACACTTACCACATAATATTAGCAATAAAAGTCTATTTTATTCAATAATATTAATAAGCTCGAATTATCAAGCTACCCATGACTCGCGATCGTTACAATAATTAACTATTAACTCATTCATTTTGAATCTACGTATATATTTCGCATTTATATATATACATATTAAGCTCATCAATATAATCACATAAATATAACACACACACACACACACACACACACACATATATATATATATATATATATATATATATATATATATATTCAAATGCGACTCATAATAAGAATTATTCTATATTAAATTCTTATTATAATTATTCTCGAAAATCCGGGTTGTCACAGTAACTATCACTGAAAGGTTCTTTTGTGATTAATGTTGAAATCTATATTATCTGGAAAGTCGTTGATCGCTAAGGGGGTTTACCCTTATTGTAGAATAAATATTATTTATTTAAATAAATTAAATAGTTTAATTTATTTATTTAAATAAGAGTAGAATTATTCTAATTGATTTATTCACAACCAGTCTAATATGGAGAACCTAAATGGTCATACCGTAAGAGAAAAATATTTATTTAAGAAGTAAATGACATAATCGTAATAATAAGTTAAGTATATTTAATTTAATCTATGGAGATAGAATAAATTAAATAGCTTAATATTTATTATTTAATATTTTGAAAATATTAAATATAAATTAATAAGAGGAGTCTTAGTATTATTATTATTATTATTATTATTATTTAATTCCTAAAGGGGTTTGCGAATTAATTAATAAAAGTACTCTCATAAATTCCTAATTGGATTAGGAATTTAATTAATTAAAAGAGTTTAATTAAAATAAAACTCTATTCCTAAATAGTTTAGAAGGGTTGCCTATATCTATAAATAAGATGAGTCTTATTATGGATTGGGTTACACACTCTTGCATAAGAATTGTGGAGAGTACTTACAATTTCTATAGAGATAGAAACTAGAATTTTGCCAACACTCATCTTCTTGAACAAGTATTATTTTTTGGTGGATCACCTCTAGAGGCCAAACACTTGGGTGGCTAATGTTGATCAAGTGAAGGAATTTAATCGATGGAATTCAAGGAGAACGCGAAGGAATTGGAGTTGAACTTGTACCCGAGGAAGCACGATTCTACGAGGGTATGATTCTCATACTTTATCTCTTTCGTATAATTAATAATTGAGTACAAAGAAAGATCATGGTGATGGTTTGTATAAAATTTTAAAATCTGATTTTATCGCGCTTCCACATTATTTATGTAATTTGATTGCATGTTCGCGCTATATAATGTCGGTTGCCCAACCATAACATAATACCCCTATTTCTAGTGTTGTTCATACTCAGTCATAACATCAGGATTCGCACCAAAGCAATTTGGATTGAATTTAATCTAAATAGCTTTAAAGAATCGTAACCAATTCAATAATTGATAAGGACATAACAACAAACTTTAGAAATGTGCAACAGCACAAAGTTAATAAGAAGTGTTAGAACATCAACATCATAGTCTTTATGTTTAGATTATTACTGAGGGGTCGTTAGGACCACAAACTCTTTACATCAAATTTTACAGTCACATAGACTACAAAACTTCACATAACATCATACGCTAAAAGCGTTAAGTTGGCACTATATGGCCTATAAACGTTTAACATTCATACAGATTGAAAAACTCTCGATAAAAATTCCCCTATAGTATAGGGTTCTTCATCCTCAGTCTTAGTTAATTTCACAGGAGAGTCGCCAAAACAAATGGTATCATCTTTAGTTTAAATAAATTCATGAATATCAACAACATACCTTCAAGAAGCTTGCAAATTTAAAAATATTGCACCGTTCACAAACTTGCCATTAATTAGGAGTTCAGGAACTTGCCCTAATAATATGAGTTCAGGAACTCGTCATAGCAATATGAGTTCAAGAACTCATTAAGAACTTACTATAATACTATGGGTTCAAGAACTTACTATACTAATAGGAGTTTAAGAACCTACCATAATAATATGAATTCAAGAACTCGCAGATATCTCAAGACTTGCAATCTTAGCTCAATTATAGGAATTCGCATACATTGCATGTGAAGCCCCCAAAATAGGTCCACACAACTGATTTTGAGTCGCCAATAACATTCTACAAAATACAAATACAAATACGAATTTTTCCATTTACAACTAATAAGTGTTGTGCAAAATACGACAACACAATACAAATACATCTTAAATTCTCAATACACTTATTGTCACACTAATAATAATGTATTGAGATATTTCTATTGTCTCGGACCATCACTCCATTCCTCGGTTAGTCCCCGCTACACTCTCTTTTCCTGAGGAGAACAATGGAACAAAAAGGAAAAGGGTGAGCACAAATAGCCCAGTAGGAAATATCATGACTAAGATAATGAAGAATAAAATTATCTTTAGCCTTCAACCAAAATAAATCAAAGATTTAAAGATATTATAATTGTTCAATAACAACAACTGCAGCGGAACGAATAATCCATTAGAAGAGTCAAGTAGATTATAATATCTACCATCTTCTATAGGTTAAAGGATCACCACCAATATTTTATCCCTGTAACACCAATCAACAGTTCCTGTTTATGAACATCCAAATCAACAATTTATATTCAACAGCCTCTCTTTGCACTATGTGACACAGATATTTATTTATAACATCATCGGTCATGATCATGCCAAACGCCAGTTCATCTTTGCACTACGGGCCAAAGAGAACTTTCACCATACGCCTTTGTTTGTAACACCAAAAGTCATGATAATACCAATACACAGTTTGGTCAAAATCATGTCACGCCAGTTCATCTTTGCACTACGGGCCAAAGAGAACTATCACCACAATTTAAGTATGAGGATGATGACAATGATATAGAATGAATACAGTGAGATCAAGAATAAGAATGAATGTTTAATTTATCCAGTGTCGAAGGTTGACCAAATTGCCAACATGATGAGCAACTTGTGGAGTCAAATTCAAGAATGATATTCAAAAATAAAATTCACGATTCAACTATATCGTATCAAACGAAATAGAAAGATTCAGGTGAAAAGATATTAGATGAAGCACAAACTATTAAAGATATTTTACAAATTTTCAGGGATTTTCACCATTTAAAAAAAATAAGGTTTTGGAAACAAACAGAGATTCCTTATCATAAATGGAGAAATGTGAAAGAAAAAGATATCCCTTAAAGAGTACAAAAGAAATGATACGTTATACGAGTATAAAAGAATATATGAAATTGCAAATGGATTTTCACCAGTCATGCGGTAATCCGCGTAGACAGATTATTTCCACAAAAGATTAATAAGTAATGAATACGAAAGGTTATTCGCCAGGCATGCGTCAATCCGCACGGACATGTTATACCCACAGATTAATAAGGAACAATTGCAAAGGGATATTCACCAGGTACGACACTCCGTACATACAGGTTATTTCCACAGAATAATAAGGAATGAATACAGAAGGGTATTCACCAGGTACGACACTCCGTACATACAGGTTATTCACATAGAGTAATAAGGAATGAATACAGAAGGGTATTCACTAGGCATGCGTCAATCCGCACGGACAGGTTATCCCCACAAATTAATACGGAATGAATAACAACCTTTCTGAGTATAATATCACTTACGAACAAGGAAGCAAATGATATTACATAAGAGTATGAAAGAAATGATATCCCCTACCTTCGTTAATAAGTGATTGGATGTTGCTTTCTATGAAGTTTACTAACTTGAATAATATTAGTATTCTCACAAATACTCACAATAGCCTAGCACACTTAGAGAACTTAAGAAATTTAGAGAGAAGGGGATTATATGCAAGGAAGGTGTGAAGATTTCTTAAGATAATCTCCCCTATTTATAGGAAAACCAAGTTTCATTAATTGCACAAAAAGGGCTCGACTTATTACACTTTAGTACCTCCATCTTTGCCTCTATTTTTAATATAATCCCTCAAGTATTATCAATCTTGCATAACATCCCCTAATAGTTCCCACATGTGAACCAATAGTTTCATCATGTGAACCAATAGTTCACATCATGTGAATTTCAAATTTTCAATTAGGTACCCCTAAGTTAGACTCTACTTTTAATCCATCAATAATGCTAAAATATCATAACAAATAATATGAGTTACAGTGTCATGATAAATAATAAAAAGTACCATGCAAATGCTATTGTAATTATTGAATCAAAATACTGTGCAATTGCTACTTTATCAATTATTGAATGAATAATTTAAAATACTGTGCAACACCGTGTGCCTGTGAAATACCGCGTACTATTGTGGAATAACGCGTTTTACTGTTCTTGTTATTACCGGATATTTCAACAGTTACCAGTGATAATACTGTTGACAACATGCTATCGTTTTCAGTATCCGACAATGGGGCCCACTATCGTTGACAATATTGCCATTGTGGGGCCCACTAATATTTTGTTATTTCGGCATCGTATGTTACCGAATATAAAAGTGGTTATTTCGACGGCGCCGTCGTACTTTACCGAATATAATATTCTCCGACAGAATGAATATTATCCGACTGAAGGAATATTCCCCGACATACAGGTTTGACTTTTTTGTATAAATGAATAGTATATTCGTATGATTAGTACTTTCGTATTTATACCGTATAATTTTTGTATCCAACTCATATAAACGTTATGACGAAATTCAAAGATCGAAGAAAGTGTAAAAGTGTTTTTAGCGTGAATAGTCCCCCATGAATAGTGATCGCGTGAATAGTGATTTAGTGTTATTACTAAACTTCTCAATTTTCACATTTCACTGGTAACTTTATCATTATCGATTTAACACCTTTCTGTTAAAAAAACAAGAAGAAGAAAAAAAATTCTCTTTCCTAAAATTTTCGGGGTCTTACATTGCATAATTACAACAAATTAAGGAACTTGCCCAAATAAAGAACGTGTTCAACATAAAGGACCTACATAATTTGTAAATTTTGCTATGAGTTAGGGAACTTGCCTCATTTGCCTGACTTATTCTGTCATTCCTCATCTACAATATTTCTTTCTCTAATACTCAATTCTGAGTCACTACAATTTTATGGAATATTAACATAATAATTTCCTCATAATAATTTTAACTTTCATCGGTTACTTTTTGTATCATATCTTAATATTCTTGTAAACTTTTCTTAATAACTTCCATAATTCGGAATTAAGTCCTTTTAAATTCTTGGATAATATCTTCATTACGTCAAAATACAAAATTATTCGTCACAAAATAATATTACTCAAAATTTTACCTTAATTGAATTATAAAATTCAAGCTATAACTGTTTTAAACTTTAACCAAAACCCTGATTTTATTTTAATCGTAACTCCTTCGTTACACGTTCGTTTATGTTCATTCCTGAGCCAAATTAAACCTTATACAATAAAGTTTCATACCATATAGGCCATGATCCCTGTCACTTTAGAATTCCAGAATTCCATCTTTAGAAACTAGGTCAAAAAGTTATCAATTTTGACCAACCTTACTAAATAATTCATATAACACAATCTATAACGAATTTTAACTTCATTCTTTTTCCTATGCGGAGGTAACTTTCATACCTAAAACTTTTAAATTTCAAACACACAAACTTGTATAATTCTTACAAAAACTATGTCAGAATCTGATTTTCTAGATTCTGGCAGTGTGATTTTTCTCTGAACCAACCTAATTTGAAAATTCACCATAAATAATTTACTAGGAATTTTTGGATCATTCTTGTCTCTGCATCTAGCTAACTTCCAAAGCTATTTTTAGACATAAAGTCCATCTCCTAACTCATTATATATCAAGAGATATAACTTTTACAAAAACAAGTCACATTTTTCTGGAAATTTTTCCAGATTTTGATCATCGATTTTCTTGTTTGATTTCTTGTTTATACAAGTTTAATCCATCACAAACAAGCATAAATATGTCCTTTTTCCATAAACTCCATAAAAACTTACATCCATACATGAATATCAAAGGATTTAGCTTAGGGTTTAGATGTATACCTTTAGCTAGGTTTCTTCCTTTTTCTTTTTCTCCTTTGCTTCTTCTTTCTTTCTTGTTTCTCTCTTCTCTTTCCTCTCTCTTGCTCCAGCTATGTCTCTTTTCTCTTCCTACCTCTTGCTGATGCTGACTTGGTAGGGGGTGATTATGTGCTTTATTTGACTTCTTTTTCCTTTTTGGCTTTACTTTAACTTATGTATATGTATATATATATAGCCTTCTTGGATAAGCTAAAAAAATATCTTGGGAGTTCTCCCCCCCCTCCCATCCTTATCTCATCAACTACAATTGGAATAGTGTAAATCTAATTTGATCTCTTTTTTTCATTTGACTTTTTGACCCGAAAAGTCAACTTTTCATATTTACAGTTAATTCCTACTAAAGTAGACATCCTGATCATCATGGTGTTGTCCGTTTTCTAAAATTCTTCTTCAAACTCAAAGTTTGACTTTTTTCCATAAAAGTCAGCTATTGACTTTGACCAAAAAGTCAACCCCGACGCCTTAATGTGTTTATAGTTTTTCTCAACGATGAAGTCCGCGGCTTAAAATTCCATCCCAAACTCAAATTTAAGTTTTGACTTCCTTTTCTTGTCTTTATTCAAATGTTTGAAAATTCTGGGATATTACAGTCTTGGAGTGTGGTAACTTTTGGAGCAAATCTTTTTGGCATGATTCTCAATAGCTTTTTATTGATTTCTTTTTGGTCAATTTTTCTACCCAGCATGTTGAGTGAGTTCATTAGTTTGAGAAACCTCGCTTGAGCTTTCTTTAATTGTTTCATCTTTCTCTAATTTGAACAACTAGTAGTCTTGTATTAGCATACTTAATTTAATCTCCTTGACGTTGGAAGTACCTTCATGGCTAATCAAGATAGTGTCCCACATTTCTTTTGTTATATTGCACGATGATACTTTATTAATTTCAACTTGGACCATTTCACTCAACAGGGTATTCATAGTTTTCGAGTTGTAAGACACTATATATGATTCATTAACGTCCATCTCCATAAGTGTTTTTGGCCTACCATCATCATGCCTTATAATGACGGGTTCGTTTTCAACTACCCACCATTCCTATGGATCCCTCTTGAGGTAGATTTTCGTCCTAAACTTTTAATAGTTGAAGTTCTCATTTCTGAGTAGCAATGGTGGCCTACTAGTGGACTGCCCTTCTTGAAAATTAAATTGGTGTGCCATAGGATCTGACCCTACTACAAAGACAATCGTTAGTAGAGCCAAACTCTAATACCAAATGAAATTTTATATGTGCACACCTAGAAGGGGGGATGAATAAATGTGTGCGTGTGTGTCCATGAACTATAGTAAATTTAAAAATTTTCTGATTTAGAAGTAGTCCAGACAGGTAAATTATATGTCTGTTTTAGAACATGTTTGCTTTGAGCTGTCTATATTATGTTATTTCTAATAACTTATCTGTATTACTTCAGTTTAAAATATGCAGTATATGCAGATGTATTTTTGGGATTTTCTAATATAGAATTTATACAGCAATATTAATCAAATAAATTGAAAATGCGAAATAACAATCAAAGCACAAACACACCAAGAATTATACTTGGTTCGGCCCCTTAGTCCTCTACTCTATGAGCCTACATCCAAGGCCAGATAATAATTGATACCCAGCAAGTTTCCTTTAATATTAATAAAGCAGTTACAATTGTATTAACTCCCTAAACAATAAAATTCATAAAACTTCCTGAGCACACAACTCCCTTGAGGAAACCTCCTCATTTGAGCACCTCTGCTCCCTTGAGTACCACTACTCCCTTGGATACCTCTGCCCTCTTGAACTCTCCTTGTACAATATTAAAGGAAACTCTGAAGCCCCTTTTACAAGATATAAACTTTAAGAATAAAAGGGATTACAACTAAACACTATAATTTCCAGTAATAATACTAAAATTAAGGCACTTACAATTTTGCTAGAAATACTATAATTTTATAAAGTTGTGTTCAATATGTATTTTTATCAGTTATGTGTTGTCTAATAAACTTGAAGTACCATATTTATATAACCCAAACCCAACGGATAGCTTGTTGGAGACTAACAAAGTTTGTTTTAAAATATATGAGGAAGATTTTAAAGAATAACAAACTTGGGAAAGACCAAATCTTTGTTTTTAGCTTTTTAAAACAAACTTTTGTTTTACCAAGTGAGAAGGAATTCCAAGTATACCAAGTCCTAATCATAGATAATAACTAGATAGAAAATATCATCCCAACAAACTAAAACCTAGTCCCACGGATTTGAAATATTCTGACCACTTTCCTTGTTTGAAAATATATATAATATAAAATCAATTTAGAGATAACAAATCATATCATAACAAAAATAAGAAACTTTTTAAAACTAGAAGACCAAGTCTACTGATATAACATTTCTTGCCAAATAGGATTCTTATAATAAGGAATAAAAATTTAAAACCCAATCAATTTCCTTTTGAAGGTTCCCAGCAATAAGGAAGCTGTTTTGAAACATATTTCTTTTGAATCCAAGATATTAAAAATAACTTTCCTAACTTATTATTAGAATAATATGTAATCGTATCAAAACAGATTTTACCAAGTGAAGATACATATTAATTATATTATTGTTTGCGTAAATCTATACTAGCAAAATACGCAAGTATACATAGTCCACAAGTAATATAATGATAAGAGAGTGTCGAACCCACAAAGAATTATTTAATAATAATTACCAAATACTAACTCATAATCAAATTAATTTTATTTAAACAATTCGATAAAAGATTTTGAATTTTGAAAATAAAGTACTAAACTAACTAATTACTAACTACCAAGAATTGAATTCAGATAAAAAGGCTTAAGATTATAATTTCCCTTAATATTTCATTTGAATTAATACACTTCCTGTTAAGTTATATTAATTATTCCGGATTGTTAATCAATAACTCATCAATATTTATAACCATCTCTCGATGTATCATAAACGAATCAACTTAAATCCACAAAAGATAGAATTAAGATGAGCACCCTAGTTAACTAATTCACTATATCTCTATGTGAATTACAATTAAAAAAAGATTTAAAGCACAGGTTCTCTTTCAGATTATATGCGGCGTATAGGTATATCTCTATCCTAGACAAAAATCATGAATTTTATCATATGCAGAAAATACAATCACATACTATTATGATTAGGTCTAAATCTATAATCCATCTTCCAAACAAGGGTTAGCAAAAAGTAACAAGATCTCTCTTATTCTATGCCTCACATCATGTATTTATAGGTTCTAGTTAAAGTCCTAAACCAATTAGAAGTTACAATCCTTGTTTCATTCAAGTTGGATCAAAAATAAGCTTTTCAATAACCTGACCCAGCGCGGTCGCACCCATATTTTGTGACACCACCAAATTCAGGTACCAATACCTCGAATTTGGTGCTCACGATAAAATACATCCATACACCTCTAAACAACATAACTTAACTAATGCGGAATAAATAAACATATGTTGTTCATTACAAAAGGTTTACTACGGTCCCAAGGTCTATAACCTTAAATAAATACATCGCAGAATACAATAATAATACAAAACGATTCTACGATTACATAACAGAATAGTACATATAACTATTCCTTAAGCTTTTCCTTGCCTTTGTCCGCTTTGGAACTCCCCGGTTTAACTGCAATAGGTTCATGATATAGCAAAAGTGAGCAACTACTTTGCTCAGCAAGTTTAAAATGAATAAGGAAGATATATCATGAATGAATTTGAATAATAATCGCATAGTGCAACAATTTAAGAACATTAAAGAAATAGCTGACAATATAATCAAAGTTCAAATGAAATAATGAATATTGATTATTTACTGCTGAGTGGTCCAATAGACCATGAACTGTTTGGTCAAAGGATCATTCATTCGACTAACCCTTTTAAATGCCTGGCCCGTCAGTAGTACTTGAGGGGATTAACCTCTAATACCCTATGTATATGCATAACATTTAGCTCTGACTGCATCGAATAACCGACACATTAAAATCCCCTACATAAGGGTTGCTCTCTCAGTCCAAGAATCTGCACCGACAATCGGTTTGGATAGCTTTTAAAATAATAACATGTACGTGTATAGCCGAAACAAGTGGCGTAGACTATTCCTTAAACATTTCATGAAATAAAGAACTTAAACATTTCACAGCCCAAAAACAAATCATGAATTCAAATGCACAAAGTGCGAATACCAATAATTATTTCTGATGTAGAATAATTGACAATAATTAATCCACTAATATCATTTGAAAGTAATAACTCGTGTCTGAATTAGGAAAACTTGCAATAATATAGAGTACTTGCTCAATAAATAAATCGAGTAAGATAGAACCTGCTCAATAATGAAACTTGCCCAATTATAAGGATTAAGTAAGTTTAAGAACTTGCAATTCATAAGGATAAACTCGCACAATAATAAAAGTTATACGGGTTAGGAAACTTGCAACGAGATATAATACTTGCTCAAATATAATCTTGAGTAAGGTAAGAAACTTGCATTCCATATGTAGAAAGAATGAAGTTAGGGAACTTGTACAATATTCAACATGTGTATAGGATAGGAAACCTGATCAATATAATTCAAGTAAGGTTAGGGGAAACTTGCCTGGTGCGTTTGCTACAATATTACAACACACGCTCCTTAATATCCTACACAATTAAGTACATATTCACATAATAATTAGTCACATACTGGATACCAAATAATGGTTTATACTACTCTATAATGTTTCATTCTTATTAGAAACATAATATTAAACAAGATTATACACACTAGTTACGGTGTTACGACGCTTGCACGTCTGTACGCCAAACTTGATTATTCGAACGCCCAGGCGACATGCATTTGCGTACACCTAACATGCCCATTCAATTTATCTAATACTCATTAGTTAATGCTAAGTATCATTATAATTCATAAAATTCATGTTTAAGAACTTAGAACGTCATTTTACAATGTCAGGGGCATTACATGTGCTTACGTGCATGCCCGACACCCTCCGTTTGTCTCTAATTACACATCAGTCCTACAAATGGCCGATTTAGGCCATGCTACAGACCTCGAATTGACAAACTCAAAAAACTAAAGTTATAGGTCTACTCGTTCTCTTTCTAATCATCTTAAATCACCTCAATCCGAGTTCGTACGAGAAAGTTATGCCCATTTTAGTAAAGGATGTCAAAGCTGATTCTGGCCTAAATTGGACCCGGCTTAGCTACGCCCAAAACATGCCTATGACCGGCGTACGTATGCCCAAGGCATCTGTAGCATCAGCGTGTTCTTGGTGTTCTTGGTGTTCTTTACAAACATCATCACCAAATCTTCGTTTTAATCCCTTTTTACTCCATTCCAACTAGGTTAAACTCATAACTCATTGAAGTACAATATCATAACAACAAACGAATTAAACAAAAACGAAATCATAGCTATAAGGTCCTCTAAATCGTCCAAATGTCCAAGTTCATGTCCAAAGTTCATGTCCAAAGTTTATTGTTCTTCATGTTCTTCATCCTCCTTAAGCATAGGTACGGATTTATTGCATTTTTGTTCTACTTTGATGTTATTAATGGTTACATAACCTCTTGACAATATTTACAAGCATCCAACACAAACAAAAACAACAATAATCGCCAAAAATCCGACCCACGAGCTTAAGAGCTCAAAACTAAGAAAACTTGAAAAACTTAACAAGAAATCGAATGGAAAGGATTCAGTTGGTGTTTACCTCTATAAATCCTTCCTAGATGATTAAAAAGCTCGGCTAGGATTGATTGGCTTGAGTTCTTCTTGCTTGGATGTTCTTCTTGTTCCACCCGTGCCTTCTTCTTCTTCCTCCTTTCTTTTTTCGGCGACTCTTCCCTTTTTCCGGCGACTTCCTCCTCTTTTTCCGGCGACCTTCTCTTACTTTCTTCTTCCTCTTTTGCAGCTTTTTCCCTCTCTCTCTCTAATTGAGCTGATGGGTTCAATGGGTGTGCAAGGAGGCTTGGTTAGCTTTTTCACCTTCTTCCTCCTTGTTCCTTTCTTTTCTCCTCCTTCTTCCTTCAAGCTCTTGGCAGCTCTCTCTCTCTCTAAACTCTGCAGCTCTCTCTCTCTAATTGCTGATGATATGGGAGAGAAGGAATGGGTTAGGAGAAGTGGAGGGAGTGATTTAGGGAGAAGTGGGAGAAATGGGTTAGTGGCTCAATGTTTCTTTCTTGATTTTCTATTGGCTATCAATTATTTATTTGTTCCCACTTGTGCAACATGCAACAATTAATCCACCCATTTTGGCCTCTCTCTTATAATGTTACCCGAATACTCCCTCATCTAAACACCAAAATGCTGATTTTTGTGCCCATATCCTACATGGGTCAAGTCTTGGGTCATGGGTTAGGTCATGGGTTTGGGTCACCCTTAAAATCACTTGGGCTTCTAATTTAATTCCTATTGGGCTCCCATAAATCCTACACTTAGATTATTATCTCATTGCTTAAATGGGTTGGCAATAATTAGGAAAATCGAAGTCACCCGAGAAGACGTCTCTAGATGAATATTCCCCACGTGAACGCTAACTCGTGAATAGAGATTGAATGATGCTACGCGAAATCAAATATTCACTTAAACAAAACTATAATACGTAAAATTTCATGCATTTACATAATCCAGGTTGTCACACAACCTTTAAACATGCAACACAAAAAACAATATTAATAAAATATAATACATTCATTAATATTCAAAAATTCGAATTACAAGGCAAATTAAAAATTCCCGATCGTTACATATTTGGCCTAGGAAGCAGTGCGGTCGTGCCCAAGTGCCAAAAATCATGTTTTTCACTTTGCAGACCAGCGCGACCGCGCCCAAAATACACTAGGAACTGGCGCGGTCGCGCCCGACTATTTTCTACTGCAACATCTGTTAGTAAAATGGTCATAACTTTTGGTCCGAGAGGAATTATGGGGCCTGACACCTATTAAATCGAAGCTATCGACGAGATCTACAACTCCGATTGTGACGATTCAAGATGTTCTAGAAATCTAAGGAGTAGCTCTACAATAAAATCCAATTTCTAAACCAAGAACATGCATCCAACCTACTGTTAAAAGCCCTGCAATCTTCCCTTCTTGCGTTTGCTTGCTTATTGTACTCCAAAATATGTTCGGATTACGTTTCCTTGCTTCTTCCTACAAAATAACATAAAAACACTATAAATACCTAATACTAACTTAAAATACTTAAGAACTCACAAATTATCAAGTCAAACGTACTCAATTCGTAGGTATAAAACTCACTCATTAAATACCCCCAAACTTAAATCTTTGTTTGTCCTCAAGCAAACACTAAGAACAACAATTATAACAACTAATTCTAAATAACAACTCACACGACTCGAGCAATGAATCAATACAAATTTGCATAATAGCCTCAAAGATTTCTTTTAACGTTAACTCAAGAAAAAAATTCCGAAAACATGCAAAACCTAAAATTTCAACCTAATCATCAGTTTCACAACTACTCATGATTCTTTTAAATGCGTGTGTATGCATCCAAATGTTCAACTAGCCATGACTCACACTAGATCATATAATCAAATATTCATAAAAGATTTTCAAATCAACTCTAAAAACCTTTTTATCACATCAATCTCCGCTAATAAAGGCAAAACATAAAATTTAGATGATCAAAAGGATATTTCATACATTTAAGCACACTTGAACCCTTCCCAAGTATTTTAAAACACAATTTTTCTTTCCTTTTTTTTCTTTTTAGTGAGTGCATTTTACGCTCCATCTCACTTCCCATTGAACGAGTGCGTTTTACGCTCCCTCTCGCTTTCTCTCGCACGAGTGCGTTTTACGCTCCTTCTCATGCCTGTGTTTATGGGTGAGTGCGTTTTACGCTCCATCTCAACCCACCACATGATTTATTCTTTCACTCAGGAAGGTTTCACAATTTTCAAAATTTTCAATAACCCAAGATTTCCCCCAAACTTATGTTAATGTTTAAATTTCACTTTGAATGATGCTCAAATACGATTTTAAGGTTTCAATGATATCTTTCACAAGTATTCAACCAAATTTTTTTTCCTTAAGACACAACTAGCTAAACAGATGGATATGTGTTTTGAGGTTCAAAAAGATCACAAATAGTGTAAACCCAACTTATAAGTCAAAAATATAAACTAAGCATGCTTCTCAACTTCACAAGAGTTAAAAAAATATTAAAAAAAATTAATCACAATATTTATCATCGGCCATCATCAAATTCAAATCAAACTATTGCCCACCTATCCTAAAAATATACTAACTAAAATGCAAATTTAACTAAATTCAAATACCAAATAAACAAACACAAGAACACACCCCCCAAACTTAAACTAGACATTGTCCTCAATGGCTAAGATAGAAAAAAATAAAATAGAGGACTTCCCTAAAAATATAGCAATCTTCCTCCTTGTCTGCTAACTTTGAAGAATAGGCTAGGCACATTGGAATGAATAAGGAATTGCACTTGAATTGGACTCGAATAACCTATAAACACATTAGAAGCATGTTTATTAAATCCAATAAATGCAAATTTATTAACTACTATGAAACCTAATAAAATAAATAAAAACTAAAAATTAAACTTGGGTTGCCTCCCAAGAAGTGCTTGTTTTAAAGTTGCCAGCCCGACTTCACCATTTACTATCCAATTCCTCTTTAAAAATTGAGGAACCCTCCATCCATCAGACGCAATGTAACCTTTGAAGGTTTTGTTGCAATAGGGGCCATTGTTTCAAAGTCACCTAGTTTGCTTTTTGTAGATAGGTTCCTAATTACGACTGTCAAATAGCTAGGTGCTTCCTCTATTGTGTTCGTGATTAGATTGGGGCATTGAATCTTGCCAAACACCACGGGCTCTTTTTCTATCTTATCTATCTCATCCCACCATGGTTGTAATATAGTCTTAGCTCTCATGTCATAAAAAGCTTTGCCGACAACATGACTACCAAGTGGGCACGATTTTGCAAAACTGACTGAATTCTTGAACTTTGGTGGAGAAGGCACTTGGGGCACTAACAGAATAGGGTCATCTTCATTAGCACTTAAATATAGATCTTTGATGGCCTCATTTTCCTTATCCCCACTTGTATCCCGTCTTTCGATATCTTGTGGCTTATCTAGTTGCATATTTGGTTCGGGCTCACCATTAGTTTCAAAATCCATGTCATAAAGCCAAGTGTTTTTAGGACAGTTGTTCAAGGCTTTAAACATTTGATCTATCTGGTTCTAAATATTTTGAATTAACATCTCTTAATTAATACTTCTCTCCTCATTTGATGCTACGAACTTGGACCACAATTCTTCCAATCTTGAATTATCTGTTTCAATTTCAGAATCCATGTATTGAGGACTATTGGTTGAGGTATTGATGAGTTGTTTCATCTGATTCTTAAAATTTTGGCTTGATATTTCCTGACTCCTCATCATCTCTTCTTGGTCTGCTATGATCTTAGACATGAATTCCTCCAAACTTGAATTTTTTTTTCTTGTGGCAATGGAGGTGGACATGAGAATTATGGTGCATATGTTGGACTTGGAGTGTAGAATTGATCTTGTTGATTATAGCTCCATGAAGAATCTGGGTAATACCCCCAACCTTGATATTTGTTAGGATATGCATACTGGTTGAGATAGTTACCACCATACTGTACCGGTCCAAAATTGATGGCGCATTAATGACTCGGATGATTGTCAACACAATAATCACAAATAACTATTATCCTTCGAATACGTTGGGCTGCAAGAACATCCAACCTCTTCGAAAGTGTTTCAATTTGTGTTGACAATGCAGAAAGTGCATTGAGTCCATCAACCCTTGTTTCCCTTAGTTGAGTCATTCTCGTATATGGCCATTGATAAGCAAAGTCATCCGTGGTACCTGAAAAGAGAGAAATATAGGAAGAGAATTAAAATAAAAATAAAATGTTTAAATTAAGACTAATTTGATTGAAGTTAATGATGGCAAAAATTATTAAACTAATTCCCCGGCAACGGTGCCAAAAACTTGTTTGCCTAAATCTATACTAGCAAAATACGCAAGTATACGCAGTCCACAAGTAATATAATGATAAGAGAGTGTCAAACTCACAGAGAATTATTTAATAATAATTACCAAATACTAACTCATAATCAAATTAATTTTATTTAAATAATTCAATAAAAGATTTTGAATTTTAAAAATAATGTACTAAACTAACTAATTACTAACTACCAAGAATTGAATTCAGATAAAAAGACTTAAGATTACAATTTTCCTTAATGTTTCACTTGAATTAATACATTTCCTGTTAAATTATATTAATTATTCCGGATTGTTAACTCATCAATATTTATAACCATCTCTCGATGTATCATAAACGAATCAACTTAAATCTACAAAAGATAGAATTAAGATGATCACCCTAGTTAACTAATTCACTATATCTCTCTGTGAATTACAATTAAAAAGGATTTAAAGCACAGGTTCTCTTTCAGATTATATGCGGCGTATAGGTATATCTCTATCCTAGACACAAATCATGAATTCTATCATATGTAGAAAACACAATCAAATACTATTATGATTAGGTCTAAATCTATAATCCATCTCTCGAGTTCATAAAGATTACCACGGTAATTGTTGATCAGACAATTGAGCAATTAATCACAAATCATAATAGACAACCCGATAATAATCAATAATAATTAACAAGGAAGCATATCAATAAAAACTACGCAATAAGTTCCATTGTAATCTTAAAAAGAAATTAGTTCATGATTGAATTAAAATCCATAATTCACAATTGATAAAGCATTTAAGAATACAAAATAAGAGGTAGAGAAAGAGAATAGAATCTGTAGACGTAATCTTTGAGTCTCTCCTTCAGCTCTTTAATTGAATCCTTTGTGCTCTTGCAATTGCTTCAAGCCTCCATCTCTTTCTCCCAAACTAGGGTTAGCAAAAAGTAACAAGATCTCTCTTATTCTATGCCTCACATCATGTATTTATAGGTTCTAGTTAAAGTCCTAAACCAATTAGAAGTTACAATCCTTGTTTCATTCAGGTTGGATCAAAAATAAGCTTTTCAACAACCCGACCCAGCGCAGCAGCGCCCAAGTGTCAGAAATCATATTTTTCACTCTGCAGACCAGCGCGGTCGTGCCCAAAATACACTAGGAACTGGCGCGGCCGAGCTCGACTATTTTCTACTGCAACATCTGTTGGTAAAATGGTCATAACTTTTGATTCGGGAGGAGTTACGAGGCCTGGCACCTTTTAAATCGAAGCTCTCGACGAGATCTACAACTTTCATTCTTTGAGAATTGAGAGATTCGGATTGGATCAAAGTCAAAATTGGGCTTAAAGTGGCTGCAATGCAAATGGCAACTCCAAACTTTGAGGTTCAACGTCCGTTGGTAAAACGGTCATTACTTTCTCATCCGAGCTCCGATTGTGACGATTCAAGATGTTCCAGAAAGCTAAGGAGTAGCTCTACAATAAAATCCAAGTTTCAAACCAAGAACATGCATCCAACCTAGTGTAAAAATCCCTGCAATCTTCCCTTCTTGCGTTTGCTTGCTTATTGTACTTCAAAAGATGTTCGGATTGTGTTTCCTTGCTTCTTCCTACAAAATAACATAAAAACACTATAAATACCTAATATTTACTTAAAATACTTAAGAACTCACAAATTATTAAGTCAAACGTACTCAATTCGTAAGTATAAATCTCACTCATCAATTATATGCCTTAATTCTTGGAAAATTGTTGGAAACCTTACATTTTTTCCTAGACCCAATCACTCTTTGATCTTCACAATCCTTTGTACTTGAGCTATATCTTGAACTCTGGATGCTTCAATAAATCATTCAACTTGTAAAATTCTATGAAATCAAAGTCCAATCCTGTAAAAATATAATAACACTACAAAGCAACTTGTCATCATTAAAACTAAAATCATACAAACCAATATCCTACAGTTAATTATCTTGGACAGTAGCTCCCTGCTAATTCCTCAAACTTCGTTGTACCTGGACCTAAGTTTAGTTCTATTTTTAAGATCTAGTCTTGAACAGACAACCTATGTTTCTCCTCACAAGTACACTAGAGACCTAACTCCTCGTTGACCTCTTTAAGACTCTGGTCTTGGACAAAAGATTACTATCTTTCTTACAGATACATAAAAATAAACTAACTCCCTTTTTTCCTCTTTTGTTTTTTGTTCAAAAAGATAGTTTAAATAATGCTTCTAAGATAAGCAAATAAGATTTAGTGCAAAGATATAAAAGTTAAAATAACTTTTATATTTTTATGCTTCTCAAATAAGTTGATAGCAATTAAAGATCAGATATTCAAATAAAAGTACAATGACTTTTATGTGTAATTGATATGCTTCTTGTGTAAGTAGATATTTCAGATAAGTTCAAGTATGATATGCTTTTGTGCAAGCAGATATATAAGTTACACTTAGTAATATAAAAATTTAAATAACTTTTATATTGCATGTGTAAATGCTTCTATATAAGCAAATATGTCAAATAAATTCAGTATAGTATACTTTTGTGCAAGCAGATATATATCAATCAAGTTCAGATACTTCTAAAAAGCTTGATACTTCTTGTCTTAGGAAATATTGCTTTATAAATTATTTTTATTTTGACACTTGATATTAATTATCAAGATCATTTATAAATTGATTCAATTAAGTGAGAGAAAGTTTTTGGTAAGTGGGAAAGAGATTTTGGCCACTTTTCTTAAAATAAATATTAAGTTATATAAAAATATAACACATAAATTTTATGGAGAAGATTCTAATTAATATTTTTTTTATTCTTAAATTAGTTATAATTTTTTATCATTAAAATTAATATCTAAAAAGTGTGGAGACTCACACCAACCTCTTACCCGTTTCACAATCTCGTTTCTTGCAAGTATATCACCTTCAGACAATGATTCATTTACAATTTCAGCTTTCAGCCTCTCTTCCAGGTGTAACTCCTCACTTTCTCTTTGTTAATTATATTTGATATCCACACCAAACCTTTTTAACTTCTTTGTTCTTTCCTTCGTCTATCTTTCCTATTATTGATTTTGAGATAATTGGTCCTTGTATTTGATCTTCATCTTCTTCCTCATCACCACTTTCAATACACACAAAAGTCTTCTTCAGCTTCTTCTGACCTTTTCCTCACGTTTTCATGGTCGCTGCACTGACATTTTTTAGTAGCCTGTATTTGCTTTGTTGTCTTCTGATTATTGTATTTCCTCTATTTATCCTCACATTCGATAAGCTTGTTACTATGTGAGGGAAATTGCTGAAATTATGAGCTTCCGAATCTTGTGTCTCCCCCACAATTGATTGCTCACCTATATCATTTGAATTTTTTTTCATATTACCGAGATATATTTTCTCTTCAATCCTTTTCCCGAACACTGTTAATTTTTTTCATATTACCGAGATATATTTTTCTCTTCAATCCTTTTCTTTTCATCAACACTGTTGATTATTTTCAATTTCCATACTCTTCTGTGCTACTTGTAGATTCTCAAATGATCTGGCTATATTCATTGTCAAAAGTTTCCCTTAAAACATGCATCTGTTTCTATTCTTAATTGCATTCCCAGCTTCTTGTACTTACTTCTAAAACGTACAAAGCCAAACTAAAACCCCTCCTTATTTCTTTTCTTCAGCAGATAGATGTTTTCAATCCACCCTAAACCCTTGAATTTGTACTATACTCTATTTTCAGTTTTAATTTTATTAATATGTATACTAAATGTACTTCAAATTTATGAAAATATAAATCTTTTTTTCGAAATTTAATTATTATCGCTTCGTCCCAAATTAATTGCTCAATTTTAACTTTTTTAAGTCAAATTGACTATTTTTAGAATTAATAATTAAGCATATATAAATATATTTCTAAAATTATAAAAATTGGGGTTAGTAATAAATTGTATATACTTTCTTTTGGTTATAATCTGTTCACCTATATTTTAGCAAAAATAGTAAAAAGATTAGTTTTAAAAATGATCAATTTGATTTTAAAAAGTCAAAATTAAGTAATTAATTTGGGACGGAAGGAGTATAAGTTTTTGTTGATATATACGACAACTTTTTCCGTTAATACATATAGGAGACAGTCCGAGTATCTGGTTAATGAAAGATATTTGTTTAGTATTTGGAAATGTTTAACTAACCGAGTGAAATCCAAAAAAATAAAAAATAAAAAAGGACTTCTTAGCAATTACCTCCGTACCTTCATATCCTTCAGCTGTAAGTTAAATTTCAGGAAAAAAAAAAAAAAAAAATTTGTCACACGTGCAACTTTTTAACATATATTAACGGAATGACTGAATTATAAACAAAAAATTTATTAATGATGAAATTACATTTAGATTTAGATGGAAGGACCCAACTTAAAAAGGTAGAATAGTTGAAGGACAAATAATTAATTTCCCCATTTTGGGTCAATTAATTCCTGAAAAAATAAGAATGCTTGAATTTTATTGCGCGAGATAGAAGGGAAATTTTCAGCACAATTTTGAAAAAGTTCAATGGGAATATCACATTTTGGTTCCTCGCAAAACCCAATTGGTCTCTGTTCCTTGATCTTGGTTGCAATGGAAGTAATCTTCACACAGAATCACTCACTTCTGTATAAATCCTTTCAATATTGGGGAAACAAAACGAATTTCAAGAATCATGATGCTCATCATCCATTTGTATGTAATAAGATCAAAATTGTTTCATGTAAGTTTAGAATTTAAGGTATTACTTCTTCTTTTTTCTTTTTTGCTAAATTAAGGTATTACTTTTTGTTTGTGGTTCTCTTTTCTTTTCGTTTAATTTTTTTTCTGTGTCTATTATTGATTTGCTTTTGAATTTTGTGGGACAGTTTTGGTTAACGGGTCAGTTTCAAATGGACTTTTTTGTTTTGTTTTTTTTGTTCGCTAATTTGGGGGGAGGTGGGGTTCGAGCCAAAGGCTCTCGGTATCGACTTTTTTGTTGACTAGTGTATTGACATTTGTTGGAAATTTAGTACCTTTTTATTGTTGAGTGTAAATAATAGATTTGAATTTTATTTTGTTTATGTAATTTTGAGTACTTATTTATATTGTGACAAAAACAATAGATTTTTATTGCAAGCAGAGACAATGTCATAATTTATAAATTAATATAAATATGATGTATTCACTAGCAACAAAAGTAGTATATATTTTTTTGTCGCAATATAAATCTTTTTCATGTATTTTTTGATGCTTTTGTAATTCAAGTGTTTTTAATTTTTCATTTGAATTTATGGGATCCATGATTCAAGGTTCAAGCTGATTATTTGGGCTTCATCTGGGGAAGAGAGGTACAAATATTCCTAATTAGGAAAGGTTTGTGCACAGTTAGACAGAAGGTCTCTCTTTATCTCTCCAAAGTCTGCCTTTATTTGAATAATGTAAAGGTTTTTTTATTTTATTTTATTTTATTTTTACTTTGCTCTACTGTTTATCAGGGGAATATTGTACCGAGGGAGGTCCATATGATTGCTTGAAAATGTTAGTTTGTTAGGTTTGTAAGTATACTGATCAACTTTTAGTAAAAACTATCAAATTCAGCATCAGCATTATTGTATAGATTCGTGGTCTGTGAGGACATTGCGTGGAAGCTTGAAATGGATTTATTCAGAGCTACCAGAACTGTTGGTTGAATATTAATACTTTTTTTTCTTCTTTTTTTTACTTCATAAATTATTTTCTTTTTCAATGCTATGTTTGAAAGATAGGGCAATAAGATTAAGAGTTAATTAAATTAATAAAAGTAGAGTACTTATTTAAAACTTGAAGCAAAATGGCCACTACTGTCAGATACAAGTCTGCCACTGCCATTGAAATTTGTTTTGGGTACCCACTTAGAACTTGAATTCATTATGTTTTTCACCTAAATTTATGGAAATTTTAACTGCAGATGTTGAATTAAATTTGAGGGACTTATGCGGTTCGTTTCGGGTACCCTCTCAGACCTTGATCATTTTGTTTTTCACCTAAACTAATGGAAATTTGAATGGCTGATGTTGAATATTTAAGTTGGAGAAACTTCTGTGGACTGTCTTTGCCTAAAAAGTTTAGTCACTAAGACTTGCTTTTCCTGGCTTTTCTAAGTCAATATTGACTGAACAATATTTCTATTTGCTATACCTCAGATTAAAGGTTAGCTTAAGTTGATTTCGAGTTTTTTTTCTATTAATTATTATTATGTTGCTGTGAATGAGGTTGCTTTTCATTGCAATTCTTGTAGACTTCCCACTAAGATTTCATTTCCTGCTTTTGTCATTAACTGGGATTTCATTAGAATTAAACTAACTCGTTCCTTGGTATTGTGTCTTTTCTCTAGTCTAATAATTGTAACTACATTATCATGAACCCCTGCATTCTACAGGTTAAGAATATGAAGTTGTGAAAACTAATTCTTTCAGGTGGAGGCCATAAGTTTAGTTGAATCAGCTGCATATGGACCATACACTCTTATAATTCATCTATCCTTAAGGTTTTTGATCTTCGTTAAGTATGGCTGAAGATGGCGTGGATGCTTTTATGCCATCCATAGAGAGAAAGTGGAAGATGCCTCTGTTTGTTTTCTTTACAGATGCAAGGTACTGTTTTATATGTCTTATCTAGTCATGTCATGTTATATTCTGAAGCTAGATTGTTTGAATTCGAAGAGTTTGAGATATTATTATTCTATAAAGAGAAAGATGTTTTCTTGCTAATCATCTGGGATGCTGTTTGTTTGAGTATGATGCTTAGTAAAATGAATTCATCTTCTTCTATTTTCAGACCAAGCAGCCTGTGTGTAGCTAAATATTTACTGGGTTCTCATTCCTTTTCCTTCTCTTTTTATTTTTCTATAGCATTGATTCATCTTTATTTGATTAATTGGAACTTTATTGGTTTTTTTTGTCTTTTTTTTGCATTAATGTTGTCTCTAAGATGGACAAAAATAGAAGTTATGTTTCACAACAGTTGATGCTTGTTTTGTGCACTGGTCTATAGGCATGTCTTCAATATGGACGCACTTGGATTGGAGGTACTACATATTGCACTCCCTGCAGCCTTGGCCTTAGCTGCTGACCCTGTCGCTTCTCTAATTGATACAGCATTTATTGGCCGTTTAGGTAAGATTTTGTGTTCTCGGTTTGTTTGAGTGATTTTACTGGTTAATGCTTCAATAAGTTCCTGAACAAAAGTTGTCGCTGTAGGTTTAGTTTAAGATGGTAGACATAGTCGTGATACACAGTTTCAACATGGACACTCAACCTCACTACCTTTACAGGCCAGTATGGGGAGAACTATTTCCAATTACTGTTTCATGATTAACTTTGTGAATTTATTCTTTAAGATTTCACTAATAGCTATCCATTAACATTCCTTTTATCTTAGTCTCTCCTGCAATCAACCTACTGGCATCATGTTATGCATCAAATGTTGAATATTTTTCATATCGGGATTGTATAGCCTCTAAAATTGCAACTGTTTCCTTTGGTAAAACATTTGATGATCTGGCTTCAAAAATCTCCTTTCTTTTTTTTTTCTGCTTGCCTTGGTGGTTGTCTAGTTATTTTCTTTTTTATCCTCATCTTGGTAGATTTTCTTTTACAAAGAATAACTTACAATTTCCCATTTGAGAACATCATCACAATATTTTACTTCATTATGGCTGAAAATTTTCATTTGCGGGGGTTCTAAAAAATGTCTCACTGGAGGGGTGCATCTTAGGAAAAATGCATGTGAGGTTTTCTCATTGCGACATCCTTGAGGAGTGTCATTTTATATAAAACTCTCAAAATAGGGGGAAATGCTGATAATTAAATGCTTTACAAGTATTTTTCTTTATCTTCTCCATCTCAATTCGGTAAGAATGATATCCCTTATCTAGCTACTGGTTTTTGCGGATTAACGAGAAGTTCTTTGAGAATAGCTTGGTTTATAAACTTAGGTCTAAACTCAGTTTTGCATCTTCTTTGTATAGGTGCAGTGGAGATTGCTGCTGTAGGAGTTTCTATTGCTATTTTCAATCAAGCATCAAAAGTCACAATATTTCCTCTAGTCAGTATAACAACTTCTTTTGTTGCTGAGGAAAATACTGTGGGAAGAATAACTTCAGAAGTGCAAAAAGTTGAAACCTCTGAGAAAAGTTCAACCAAGAACAATGAGATGAAAGAGTTGAAGCCGGAAAATGATATCCTTGATAACTTGGAAAAGGGCTCAGCCACAGACAGTGAATCAAAAGAATTGATGTCAGAATATGGTACTAAACTACAAATTAGTTTGTCTTGATTATGTGTTATAACAATAGAAAGATATAACTATCTTGATTCTTATGAATGTTATCACCATAATTTTGGAGACCTAAAGATATTAGTTATTTTTTGACAAATTTAGTTGCTTGTTTTCTGCATCAGGTTGCAGAACAACTGAATATAAGTCTCCAAATGTCATCAGTAGTAATTTTAATAATTCATCACTTAAAAGTGTGAAGCGACATATTCCTTCAGCATCTACCGCACTGGTCATTGGAGCTGTACTTGGCCTACTCCAAACCGTATTTCTCATATGTCTAGCAAAACCGTTACTGGGAATTATGGGTGTGAAAGCTGTAAGTTTTCTTGTTATAAGTGCTAACGACTCGATCTTTTTCTTGTTATGCTAGGGACTGCTGCTATAAATATGTCTTGGTTAGTGGGTCTATTTACCAGCTCCTCGGGGTCTTATAAGTAAATAAAGTTCTTTCTTGCAGTATAATGTTGTCGAACTTTTGCTGGTCCTATAGTGCTTGTCAATTTTCAACTAGATGAATAGAGTTTTGTCTACATCTTATGTCTTATCTTAGTCACTTCTTGGTTTTCATATCATTGTTTTTTTTTTCCAAGGTACATAAAGTTAATAAAAGTACTCTAACATACACAACATCACATAGATATGTAATATTATCTGTTTGCATTTGAGAGAGAGAGAGAGAGAGCGCATTGTAGCTGAATTAGGAAGTACAAAATCTATAATGGGTTTGCAATGAATACTTAGATAGACCCACTGATTATTTGCTCTAAACCATTTGGAATTGAAGTGGAGATGCTAGGGGTATGTTTCCTACTAGCTTCTTCGAGTGGTCTAATTTACTTTAGTAAAGAGGTGGCTGTCTAGATATTATTGGCATGCTCTTTTAGTCATTTATAATTGTGGTTTAAAAAAATAAAAATCAAAACTAATTAAAAACTAAATTCTGTCCTCTTTCCTTTTCATTAAATTTATAGGATTCTCCTATGCTAGGCCCAGCTCAAAGGTATCTAACACTAAGATCACTGGGCGCTCCTGCAGTTCTTCTCTCTTTGGCCATGCAAGGTGTTTTCCGAGGTTTTAAAGATACCACAACTCCATTATATGCCACTGGTAAAGATGTTTTCATTTTTTAGTTTTTTATGACTCCACTCTCATAAAAAATAATGTTTCATGCACCACCATTTTATACATTGAACTGTTTAAAGTACATTATTTGCATCGACTATATTCAATACCAGAATTGAGGATTTTTATTGAAAACTCCTTACAACCACAATCGAAATTTGGATGAAAGGTTATATCCGCACGAAATATGTCTGGAATAAACTTTTGGGTACATTTTTAATTTCCTAATAAATGAATATGTTCCAGGCATGATGACAAAATATAGTGAGAACATAAGATTATAGAGCAAGTTGTTGCCTTTGTATAACAAGATACTAATGTAATGCTTTGAAGGATCTGTACATATATTAGTACATACCTTTTAAAGGTTTGCAGATTTCAACTAAGCTCACTTTATCCTTAATATAGTTGCAGGAGATGTATCAAATGTTATTTTGGACCCCATTCTTATCTTTGCGTGTCATATGGGAGTTAGTGGTGCAGCTATTGCACATGTGCTGTCTCAGTAAGTTTTATATAAGAAAACTTTCAATGTATCAGTTTATTCCTTCTGCCGAATATTTTTATTTCAATTATTTCCTTCAAATGGCTTGATGCTCTGGGACACTTGGCTAGTTTCTCTTACGTGTTTAATATGCATTGCAGGTACTTGATTTTGATGATCCTCTTCTTCCAATTGATTAAACATGTTGACCTATTGCCTCTGAGTATTAAGACTCTACAGTTCAGTCGGTTTCTGAAAAATGGTAAGGGTCTTTGTAATATGAACATAAGAGTTAATTATACTATTTAGCTGTGCAAAATACATGAAACGTGAATGAGAAACTCTGCTACTGCTCGAGACTCCAGAACTTTCAGAATTTGAATAACCACATAGAAGTTAGAATTAGAAAGAACATGGAAACGAGCGTAAATTTTCCAACGCGACATTAATGAACTTGTAAAGTCATTGATGTTTTGCTTATGTCTTCTACTTTTTCTTTTTTACTATTTTTTTTTTTTAAAAAAAAAAAAATTCATCTTGTCTGAAGTGAGTAGTTCAAGAATTCATGTACTTACCTGTGTTGTTTACCAGTCTACAGGATTATTGGTTTGTAAATCAAAAATATACTTTCTATATTACACTCTAAGTGGAGTCAGTAATGAGACAAGTATGATCAGATAATAAATTCTTAAGCTGAATATAAAGATACATATGAATAAAGAGAATAATTTACATTCGGTGACAAAAACATATAATGTTCTCGGCTTATCTTCCTCATCTGCATCTGATTTTGATAGTAAACACATACTGATAATACATATTAATCAAGATTCAAATGCACTGTCCGCAAAATATATGATAGAAAATTATTCCTAGGTGCATATTACATCCTAGCAAAGGCTTCGGCAGTAACTTCATAATTTTGACGACAGTTGTGATGATTTCTTCTATAACCTTCTCTGACTTCAAAAGAACATTAGCAAATGCTTCGGCTGTTATATGCATACAGTTAGATGGATTTTGATGTTCAACAAATTGCGGTCTGCTAGGACATAACAGAAACTGATTGACATGTACTTGGAATTACTGAAATTGGCAACTCAATTGTGTAATTAAAATAGAAAGATTATGAACTTACTTCTTTTTCTTTTTTCTTTTTTCTTTTTGAAGTGGGGAGAAATGGGAGATTTTTTTATAGGTTTCAAGTTTCTTTGAACAGTTTAAGCGGATTTCAATACGTTGTCAACTTATTTTTCTTTATTTGGTAACTGGAAGATTGTTTTGAGTTCCATAGTTAACTTTTAACTTAAGTGCATGGACACAGGATTTTTATTACTAGGAAGGGTAGTAGCTGCAACATCCTGTGTTACTTTGGCTGCATCATTGGCTGCAAGGCTGGGTTCAATTCCTATGGCAGCATTTCAGATTTGCTTACAGGTCTGGATGACATCGTCACTTCTTGCTGATGGCTTGGCTGTTGCGGGACAGGTAAGTAAGCTCTCTCTCCCTCTCTCTCTCTCTCTATCTATCTATGTGTGTGTGTGTTGGTGGGCGTGTAAAACTGAAACTGGTTAGTATTAGAATGGCACATTTTGAGAACCAAATAAAAATGATCAAGAGCATAAGCAGCAAGATCACCACTTGGCAGTTGGCGCATATGTCTAAAGATATATACAGTCAATCACTATGAGGATGACTTGTCATTGCTTTATTACCCAAAAATTGGTTTTACTTCTGTGATGTAGCATATTTCACTTTTCAGAACTGACCTCTAGGATCAAACTAGAACATGTAACCATAGACCACAAATGAAGATGGTTTAGCAAATGTTTCGGTATCGTAATGAAAATAATTTCCCCAAGAAATCATCAATTTGTTAGATATCTTTAGTTGCTTCAAAAGCTTAAGATCTCATAGTAGTTGCCTGTCTAACATCATTTTAGAACTTTAGTTTTCTTTTGCGTTCACTCAATTCTCCCCTTTTGTCTGCATGTATATTTTCCACTCAACGTGCTAGCCAGGATCCTCATGAGTGTGAGAGTCCAATTTCCTTCTATGCGCTCACTTTCAAGTAGCCTAAGCTTTTGGTGGGATTGATATCCAAGATCATTCACATCCTCGCCTCCTCAAACTGTGATATTGTTCCCGTTTCCTTAAATCCATACAGTCAATATTCAAATACAAAAACGGTAATGAATTATTTTAGGAAGAACAGCCAAATTAGTATATCCTTTTCTTTATCTTTTTGGCAGAGGCACTGGCATGTAGACCCTTCAGGTGTGAACTGGGTACCCCCCCCCCCCGGGCACGGGGGCTGCCTATAAGTGTCACCGCGAAATTTTGAACGAAAAATTATAATGCACCTTGTCCTCCCTCTCTTGAGAGTAAAACTTAAATCATATAAGCATAATTATTTTCTTATTGCCTCACAAAAATTGGTGCATTATCATTTAGTAGCCCCTACCTAGTTCTGTCATATTATGCTCGTAACATCTTCTTTAAATGAGGGATGCGGTGTTTGGTTCAACTTTCATTGATAAGCAGGCAAAGCAGTTATACATGTTATAAATAATTAAGGATTTCTTTTACCATATGAACTAGAATGATTGATCAGTTAGTAATGTGTTGTTCTCAATCCCAATCTTCTAGGCCATCCTTGCTTGTGCATTTGCCGAGAAGGATTATGAGAAGGCATCAACCGCTGCCTCCAGAGTATTACAGGTGAGCTTCTCTAACTAGGAGTACAAATAATTCTCTCTTATGTAACTATTACAATATTTCAAGCTAACAGTCCTCCGCACAAAGATACTTGCTCATCACAAGTTGTGGAATTCACAAAATGGAATGAAAACGGCTACTCTTGTTCTGCAAAATCCTCATGAATCTTTTTATATCTATTTCCCCATGCCATTTGCATTATGTTCTGTTTGATGTAATCGCAATCATAGAGCAATCTCTTTCTGTTTTTATCTCTTTCTCGCTAGGACATACTTCTGACCTCATGCAGCATTTGATATTGTTTCCAAATTATCATCCTCAAGTAAAATTTAGATAGAATTATTCACTTATTTGAGAAGAGTTATATTTTGCAGATGGGATTTGTACTGGGGTTGGGTCTCGCTCTTGTAGTAGGACTTGGTTTGCAGTTTGTATCTGGAATCTTTACTAATGACAAAAATGTTCTTCACCTCATAAGTATAGGTGTCCCGGTATATCTCCTCTTCAAGCACCAAACAAGTTCTTGAGAATCCTTGACCTTTTTTATAATGAATCTTAACAAAAAGTTTCTATACTTCACAATATCAGTTTGTTGCAGCTACACAGCCTATCAATTCCTTGGCCTTTGTTTTCGATGGTGTCAACTTTGGAGCATCTGATTTCACTTATTCTGCATACTCTATGGTAAGTTTGCAATCCCTTCTCTACACTAGGAATAAAAACATTGTTTTACGCCTATTCTAGAAACACCATTTTTATTGTTGTTTATCATAAAATTTGTGTTTTTTTTAGGTTCTCATAGCCATAGTGAGCATTGCATCTCTATTCGTCCTCGCAAGAAGTAGTGGTTTTGTGGGAATATGGCTTGCTTTGACCATTTACATGAGTCTTCGTACATTTGCTGGCTTCTGGAGGTAATTTCTTTCTTGCTGTGAAAGCTTATATTCTTGTTCCTAGGTTTTGATATATATTTCAACTGGGATGGTGAACAGAGTAAGAAAATCAGAACAATGCCCTTTAAACAACTTAAGCTTAGGCCCAGAGAAGCATGTCAAATAAGAGAATAAATTATATACGGATGGCCTGTAAAACTAGAGTTTTACACCCTCCAAATAACATGGCACGTAGGGAATTCAAGAAAAAAATCAAGGGATTTGAATTTCAATAATTACTTAACAGTTTTACAGTGGTAAATAATAAATACAAAATGTGTCAATACAATTTAAATTCCTTTATTGGAGGATGTAAACTCTAGTTTCACAGACCATCCATATATAATTTATTCTCGTCAAGTAAATGAGTAATACTAATAATAATAATTTTCTATAAAAAAAATATTATGTAATTTTGATAACTTATTTTTTTGCAGAATGGGGACTAGAACTGGACCCTGGCATTTTCTCAGGGGAAGATTATTAATATAGTTTATAAAATTCCTTGAATTTCTATAAAAGTACAATAATGATTTAGTGACAAAAGATTATATACAAAAAGATGGTATAAAATGATATGAATGGTAGTTATAGGTTATTGGTTATATACATAGTGAAACATCCACTAATTATAATTCAACATATTATTATTTTGTAACCATCTTTTGTCACGTAGCATTATTCGGAGAAATTAGTTCTGCTCATTCTGGGCTGTTGTATGTATAATAGCAAAAGCTGTATCATTTGCTTTCCTGCTTGAATTTTAGGATCTCCACCACTTATACAGCTGAATATATCTATGTACGTAAGAAAATACTAGCAATCCGAGAATTTTTTATGTTTTTTTTGTTCTTACACTTGTATTAAGCTGTTTGGCAACTCAATTTCAGATCTTGAAATTAAAATTGAGCGTCAAATTTTAACTAAATTTCAATTTCATAGAATTGCAAATGTGCTTCGATTCTAATTTTGCAAACTTGATATGAAGTTGCATTATCTATTAGGCCATGTTTGTCCCATCTTATTGATAAATAATTTAAATTTTTTTTTGACAGCTTTTTTTTAGCAACTTTTTCATTAAGTCGATCCTCCTTGAAACACAACTTTACTTGCACCAGCTTTTGATTAAAATAAGTTACTAGTGACAAAAAACAACCCCATAGGCCATTGCTTTGTTATTTGTTATTATTTGTGGTTGGAGGTGTTATACTCCGCTTTTAAATTATTTGAAAAAACTGTTATACTCGGCAACCCAATGAATTGAAAAAATCAGCTTTATTTTAAAAAAAGAAATAAAATTAATAGATGTTAAATATAAGTGGAAACAAACAAACACGTCGTTAAATTCACTAAGCTATAAAATAATAATAATAAATAAAAAGGTTACTTAAACTTCATGTAAAAGATACTAAAAGTGTTAGTTTCATAAATGAAAGCGTCACGTAGATCTCAATTAAGATTTGGCACAACAAACACCATCACTTATGAGGCATAAAATGACATGGATGTAGTAATAAAAAAGACAAATTCGTTTAAAGATGGTATGACCCTAATAATACTCCCTCTATTTCAAAATAAATGTCTAATTTTAAATTTTTTAAAAACTAATTATTTTCAAAATTAATATTTACATCATTTTTACAAAATATGGGCAAAGGGACTTCGACTATAAGAAATTACATAAAAATATTACTTAACCAAAATTTTATAATTTTAAAAATAAACTCTTTCAGTCCCCAAAAGGACAACTAAGTTGATAAAAAAAAATTATCCAATTGTGTTGGCCCCGCTTCTGTGTCGAAGTGATTTTAGTTGGGAAAATAGTACAGTGCGTACGCGTCACGATTGGTAGTGGGTAGAAGGGTGGTCGTAGATCACATCTTGCCTCTAACTATTGTTTTCTTGTCGACTCATATTGCATCGATTAAAGAAAATGTTTAAGGTTTCCACTAGATCTTTCCGCTAAAGTCTTGATTGAAATACATGTCCGCCAGTAAGTCGTGAACAAATCAACTACATAAATTTTTCCATGGGCTAATTTACTCCTGACTATACATCATTTACATCACAAATAAATGATTCACATTAATTTTCTCTTTCTCGCCAAATTTAAAACCCAATGATAAATTGGAAAAAAAATGTATACTCTTTCTTACTTTTTTGACTATCTTAATTTACGTAAAAATTATCCTTTTTATCATTCTTTTGGGTGCTGTTGTATGTATAATAGCGAAAGCTGTATCATTTGCTTTCCTGCTTGAATTTTAGGATCTCCACCACTTACATGGCTAAATATATAGGTATGTAAGAAAATACTAGCAATCTGAGAATTTTTTTTTTTTTTTTTTTTTTTGTTCTTATACGTTTATTAAGCTGTTTGGCAACTCAATTTCAAATCTTGAAATTAAAATTGAGCGTCAAATTTTAACTAAATTTTAATTTCATAGAATTGCAAATGTGCTTCAATTCTAATTTTGCAAACTTGATATGAAGTTGCATCATCTCTTAGGCCATGTTTGTCCCATCTTATTGATAAATAATTTAAATTTTTTTTTGACAGCTTTTTTTAGCAACTTTTTCATTAAGTCGATCCTCCTTGAAACAACTTTACTTACACCAGCTTTTGATTAAAATAAGTTACTAGTGACAAAAAGCAACCCCATAGGCCATTGCTTTGTTATTTGTTATTATTTGTGGTTGGAGGTGTTATACTCGGCTTTTAAATTATTTGAAAAAACTGTTATACTTGGCAACCCAATGAATTGAAAAAATCAGCTTTATTTTAAAATAAAAATAAAATTAATAGATGTTAAATATAAGTGGAAACAAACAAACACGTCGTTAAACTCACTAAGCTATAAAATAATAATAATACTCCAATAAACAAAAAGGTTACTTAAACTTAATGTAAAAGATACTAAAAGTGTTATTTTCATAAAAGAAAGTGTCATGTAGATCTCAATTAAGATTTGGCACAACAAACACTATCACTTATGAAAGGCATAAAATGACATGGCTGTAACAATAGAAAGGACAAATTCGTTTAAAGATGGTATGACCCTAATAATACTCTATCTATCTCAAAATAAGTGTTTAATTTTAAAATTTTTAAAATCTAATTATTTTCAAAATTAATCATTTTTACAAAATATGGGCAAAGGGACTTCGACTATAAGAAATTACATAAAATTTTTACTTAACCAAAATTTTGTAATTTCAAAAATAAACCCTCTTCGTCCCTAAAAAGATGACTAAGTTGATAAAAAAAATTGTCCAACTATGTTGGTCCCGCTTTTGTGTCGAAGTGATTTTAGTTGGGAAAATAGTACAGTACGTGCGCGTATCACGATTGGTAGTGGTTAAAAGAGTGGTCGTAGATCACATCTCGTCTCTAACTATTGTTTTCTTGTTGATGCTGATTGCATCGATTAAAGAAAAAGTTTACGGTTTCTACTAGTTCTTTCAGCTAAAATCTTGATTGAAGCATCGTCAGAGTCGTGAACAAATCAACTACATAAAATTTTGTATGGACTAATTTACTCCTGAATGTACATCATTTACATCACAAATAAATTATTCACATTAATTCTCTCTCTCTCTCTTTTCAAATTCAAAACCCAAGGACAAATTAGAAAGAAAATTTATACACTTTTCTACTTTTTTAACTATTTTAATTTTCGTAAAAATTGTCTCTCTTATCATCTTTTTGGGGATGAAATGAAAGTAGTTTCTACATAAGTACATATGCATAATTATTTTGGGACAAAAAATACCGAAAGTCCTTGAGAGTGGACCCCACTACTCCTCCATCCATGAAGATTCCCACCTGCATCAATTTGGCCAAACGCGGCAAATCAACAAATAGTGGAGAGAGAGTACCAATTGAACTACCAATACCAAATCCCTTAATAAAGACGCTAAACATTCTAACTAAAAGAATCCTTATAGATTAGCAATATTTTAAGGAGCACTTGATGTTGATTGGCGATTGCTGTGTTTGTCTCTCTTAAAACCCAGTCCTATTAACATTTTTTAAGTCCTAAGCAAAGCCAAAGATTATTGCCGACCAATTGACCATCTAACGCAAAAGACCCTTCAAGTCTTCCTAATTGGGGCCCCACAAAAATCACCATCAGAACCTGAATATCAGCAAACATTTTCTCTCATTCTTCACCCCTCTCCTGCTAACAATACAATAAAGTCCCACCAACTTTATTGTGAGAGATGAGTGGGTTAGCCTCAATTAAGATACATCACCATCCACCTTCCCATCTAAAGACATGGACAATTCTCTTAATCAATAAAAAATAATATCAATTACATCTCTTCCGCAAAAAAATATCACATTTATAAAACTTGTGTGCTTTAAAAGACACTGTTTATATAATTAAATATTACTATATATGATCATAAATTTAAGTCGATATTAAATACTAATATATATATATATATATATATATATGCATTAAAAAACCCATATATTACTACTTTTCTTATCATTTCCACATTAGTCCATATATTGCTTTTTTCCTTTTTCTTACCGGTTCCTCATTAGTCAAAAACCAAATTCAAATTTGACATCGAATTAATCAACATATAAATCATCATTTTCCTCCGGTTATTATTATCATCAATCAATAAAAATAAGACTCTTTCTATGTAACAAAGTTATTATCATCAATCAATAAAAAGAAAGACTATGTGTAACACGATAGATTACAAATGAGAGACTCTATTTGTAAGACAGAGTTCATCATAATGTTCACAAGAATACAAGTGTGAGAGAAACTCGGAATGTAAACAGGAATAAAAAAGATTTAAGGTAACTGTAATTGAATAATAATAACTTTTAACTTAGTTTTACATTATTATCAAAGGAAATACAAGGGAAAAATCAATTGATTCTCAAGAATGCATTCTTCAACTCGAACTGAACAACATGATCACCAAAGACAACAACAATGGCATAAATATAAATTTCTCCTCCCCAGACTCATTTGCAATTAGTCATTGGTTAAGCCAAGGAAATATTGAATATTAAAGAAAATAAAGGCATCAAAAAGATACATAAGCTTACATCTTAAATGGAGTGAAACTTCTTAAAGAGGATATATAAGGGAAAAAATATTTATCCTAGAGTTATGAGACACAGGAAGGAGAGACTTGCCCAACCTGGACTGGGTTTCTTTAATACACCCCAGACATAGTCTTCTTCTTCATCATACTCTGCCTTCTGCTGTAAACAATTAATGATAAAAATTGAATATCTTTCAGAAACTTGTCGGACTTTCTTTGTCCCTTCCCCACTTCACCAATTGCTGTTAACCTTTATCAAAATCAAATATTTCCCCACCAGCCAAAAAATGGCCCAAAAAAATATATACTTTTTACCTAATTTTTGTTTCTCTCAAAGTGAAAATGAATTATCGGTCTTCTTTACTAGACTACAAGCTGATCAAGTTGCATCTGCTCAAGCCAAGCTCCTAAAACTGAATGATCAACGGACTCAACTTGGGAAGTGGATTTCAAACCCTCACCGGATGGTGCAGCACTAGAAACAGGAGCTGGGAGTTTATCTTTCATCTCAGGTGGTGATTCCTTCACAAGGGATTGAACCCATGATAGGTCAGGCTCCTCACCGTTCTTGTTGAGATCAAACGACGAAGACCTTTGCAGCCAACCATGTTCATCACCATTGACGGACCAATCAACTTTACCATTTGAAGAGCCCCATTTAGACCATGAATTTACTGGAGACCCGACTACGGAGGCATTGTTAGACCCAAGATCACGAGAGCTGAGGCTACGTAGCTGTTGATGCTGGAGCTCGCGCTGAGCGAAGGTAGAGAGCCGAGAACCCAATGGAGATATGGGCTCCATGCTTCTTGGTGACATTCTTCCAGGAGATGACACCCCAAATGAAGCCTGCAACAGAGGATGCTCGACGTTTTTGGGAGAGAATACGTTAGTGTTGATAGGTGAGAGCACATTCTGCTGCTGTTGGAACTGACTCAGAACAGCTGATCTGTGTGATGGAGAGAAAGCACCAGCTACAGCACCCTGATCAGAATAACGAGGAGAGGAAGCAAGCTCAGCAGAAAATAGCTCTTCAAGGTTTGAAGGAGTTAGTGTTTTAGACCGACCAGAGCGGTTCAAAGAGACAGAATTGGGACGGGACTGCGAGAAGCAGGCCAAGTCGTTTAAAAGAAGTTGCTGGGCATCAAAATCCTGCAACAAATGCATGTCCTCAGGTGGAATGTCTCGGGCATTAAGGGAAGATCTCAGGCGACTGGATTGCAGGTTGCTTCCAGGGAGATGAAGGATAGGAACATTTGGCTGAGGCCAAACCATTGATGACTGTGAAACACCATTACCTGATGGAGACATGGGTTGATTAAATGCAGAAGGAGACATCCCAGAGACCGACGAGGGAGAACCAGGCAAAAGGTTCAAGGCAGCAGCCATGTCCATGACACTTGCAGCCGACGCAGTTGACCGAGGAGATGGTACGGCAGAACCAGTAGACACGTACAAGGGACGAAGCTCCTCGTGGGTATGGGCAAAAAAGCAAACCCGTCTTGCACAGCTGGTGCCATCCTTGCAGAGCCTTGTGCGGTATTGAGCCGGGTGCAGCCAACACTCAAACACACCATGGGCATATTCACACATATCTCCTCTCCTACAAGCACCTTTACGAAAGTCGGGGCATGGTACACAACTGTAATGATACTTTCTTGGATCTCTTCTTCGAGCATTCTCCCCTGGGTGGACAAAAGGGCATTCAGTCCAGTCATGCGAGTAGGCCCTCGAACAAGGCCTAACCTTGAATGAGAACATTCGGAACTCATCAGTGGAATATATGCTGTTCTTGATGTCGGGAAGAGAGGGGTCAATGGGGTATTCTTTCTTCTCGGATGCAGAATTTGCGGGAATATCATCATTGAACTTTGACATCATTGGAGAAGATACTAAATCAGATGGAGAACAAGGAGACCCATTTTCAGGCGACGAAGAAAGGCTTGGCGAGGAGTAGTTCGAAGAAGTGATGGACACACGCAACTTGCACTCACCAACTGATCCATCAGAAACATTATTCAGTAGAATCTCTTCAAGAGACGCTCTCACACCTAGGAGCTTTGGAGGGGCAACAATCACATCAACTGCACGCTGACCATTTGCATCCTCAATATTTGGATCAGCCCCCATTGACAAAAGCAGTTTCACAACATCAACAACATTAATAGATCCACCAGAAGCAGCACAGTGAAGGGCAGTACACTTGTCCGGGCCACATGAGAGATTAACATCAACAGGCTGAGAGAGAATCAACTTAATTACATCAAGACTACCATAAGTAGCAGCAACCATCAATGGAGTTCTATCCTCAAGAACTATTTGCTTCGAGCCCTTCTTACGAACATACCAAAGACCAATCTCATTAATTGCAGAAGAATTCTGCTCAACTAATCTCTTAAAAGCCTCAAAATCATTGTTAGCAGCAAGTTCAAGTAAACTGGAAAAAGAATCTTCCATCTCAACAGACAATTGACTCATGTGTTGTTTGTTATTGTTATGTTAGATTTATTGCCTATAGTGGATTGGGATGAACTGGTTGTAGATTTTGACTCCGGCCCACCGCACATGCTTTACTCAGCTGCAACACAAGAAAAACAATATTCAACTATAGGCTAAAAATACCATCCAAAAATACATGATTACATCAAAAACTAGATTCCAGTAAAGCAGGTCGCAACACACATGATTCTCATATAAAACAGATTGAATAATACATAAGTCACGTAATGCCAAATTTGCCAACAAAAAAACTCAATCAAAATCCTTGGAAAACAAAATTTTGACAGAAGCATATGCCTAAAGATAGAAATTTTATTAGATTCCATGGTAGATCTAACTAATTGAACCTCAAACAAAAACAATCTCAGTATATATGGACTTGAAACAGCAATTATAAGCCATCTACTCAAAAAGTCAACTACTAACTGCCAGTAACATCTAAGACGATTCTCTTCTTGATTTGTGAAAAAACAATAGCACAGAAAATAAACTGTTCTATTGTTTTATACTGAAGAAATGTCACTTCCAATTGACATGGTTTATCTTTTACTTTTGAAATAAATATTAATATTTAAGTTTTGTTAAACTCCGATTACATGCCAAAAACAATAGTAAAAAGAGTTGGGCAACCAAATTCATAATAAATAAAACAACTCCACAAAAACAAAAAAAAGTAATGACCATCTGTTCAAAACTGAACTTATAAAGAATAAAGATTGTTAGATGTTCCAAAGTACAGCACTTTCCCACCCTAGTTGCTCTTACACACCAAAAATCCCTACATAAATTTAATTCCCAGTATATAAGACTCCGAATTCATATACAAATACAAACTCAATAAAAATCACAGTTTTAAACATAAATTTAATTCTCAGTATATATCACTTCCCGAATTCATTTACAAACACAATAAATTTTAGAATCAGGGTAAAGTAACATCATTCACTAATCAAAACATAACCAAAACAACCACAGTCCAACAATCACATCAATTCAACTCAAAGACTTGGCCCTTATCACTGATAAAATTGTTATATAAACAAAAACATAACATAAAAAAAGATCAAGCTGATCGGAAGAACTCACCTACGCTCGAGAAAACTGGAACTAAACATTACTCAATGAATGAGCTCTAGAGGTAGAATCTTCACAGATCTGATAGCAAGATAAACACTAAACGATCTGTAGAGAGAGAGAGTGAAGAAGATGGTGACGAAAATCGGAAGCAAATCGCTTCCAACTCCATTATCCAAGCGAAAACGATAGGTGTAAGTATATTGATATGCTCGCCTGTTTGATACAACCTAGGAGAGAGAGAAAATATAGGGAGAGAGAGAAAATATAGAGAGAAAGCGAAAGCCTCGTTGAGTTCTAGAGAGAGAAAGTGTGAGTTTTAGAGAGAGAAAGTGTATGTAACGTCTCAAAACCGAAATTAAAATGAAATGGAAATGAATTTCGAGTGAATTTGAGTTTTAGGGAGTGGAAATGAAATGGTGTTGAAATTCACGTCAAATGAAGCGGAAATGGGGGATTTTTTTCAAATGGGGCGGCGACTGGTTGGGCCGGTGAGAAGAAAAGGAGTTTACCGGTGGGGTAGGTGAAGTCAAGAGAATGGAGTCACCTGCTGAAGAGGTTGGTAGGTCAGTGCGCGACTTTGGTTTATTTAAGGGGATTGGAATGGGGTTTGGCGTCCGCCAATAGAAGTGGGAGAGAGAGAAAGTAAGAGCGGACGTCAGTCAGTTATGAAATTAGGTGGATTGTGGAGTCAAATCGAAAGAAAAATGCTTGGCGATCGAAGGACAGACACTTGGCGTCAAGGTTCCTTTTTGCAAATATGCCCTTGTGGTAATCCATTTTTCATTTAATCACCCTATGATGGTCACAAAACTTTCAATTGTGGGTAATTTAGCGTGCTAGGGTTGATTTTTTAAATTTAATTTATTATTTCTTACGATAAATATTAAATTTTAACACCTAAAAATTCAGAGGTGGGGTTACCTTTTGAAAGAGTTTTAAATTTTAAAACATTTAATTTTAGAAATGAATATTTATACGAGAGAAATTAATATTTTCATAAATTTTTTCGCATAAATAATAAATGAAACTCATATTAATTTGAGTGAAATTTTGTGAAATATAATTATTTTTTTCAAGGAAAAAAATTATTCTAGTAATTTATGTTTCTCTTAATTTATTTTAATGTAAAATTCTTCCTAGAAAGTAAATCAAAGGAATGTTTATTGTCTTTTCTGAGTAAATATAGATGAAAAATGCATTGTTTCATGAAAATTTGTCTCGAAACGACCTTAAATGAAAATATTTTTATACGAATATAGAATTTAGTATTAAAAAAAATTATAAAAATGTTGCATTTAGGTGTATTCAATACAACTCTTTTGAGGAACATACCAATATTTAATATAAATATGCAAATTTAAAAAGTACTTTCAAATTATTTTAGCAATTACAATAATTAAATTATTGTAATTGCCTCAATAATTCAAATTAGAAAAAGTCTGAAGCAGATAATTTTAAGAAAGAAATAAAATTAATTATTAGTTAATATTATATTGATAGAACAAAATAAAATATTGCCTATCAACTACTCCTCAAGAGGAAGACACGAATGTAATGTGTCCAAAATGTAATGTTTAATTTAGATTATCAAATTAATGTTGTTACTAAAATTTGATATTTTAAGTAAAATTATGATATTTTTATAAGATTGAAGTATTGAACTCACATAAATAACATATGAGTTTCACGTGAGAGAGGTTTTAATAAAATATTAAATTTTTGTGTGAAATATCAATTGCTCATATTTATTATGTTGATGGATAATATCACGGTAGAACTACATATAGCAATTATGAACTATTAGATAATAATTAATTAATATAATAATGATACATTAATCTGAACCTTAAATTTAAATTTATTTTGACACTTTAAGGTTTTAAGCGTACTGAAGAAGGTATTAATTAC
Organism: Aralia elata; assembly: GCA_034770075.1. Lineage (NCBI taxonomy): Eukaryota > Viridiplantae > Streptophyta > Magnoliopsida > Apiales > Araliaceae > Aralia > Aralia elata. The sequence continues at coordinate 74,691,703 of CM068388.1, read as the reverse complement.
ATCTACCAGAATATTAAATGGATAATAAATCATGTTCTTATATTTTTTTTTCCCATTAATCTTTAATCACAACAATGCGTACGTTTTCTAATCTTTAATCCTTAATCTGTAATCTTTTTCTCTTTTAATTGCACTTTCACTGTAATATTAATATAGTTTTAATTTTATATTATATTTAATATTTAATATGTAATCATTTATTATTTACTTAAGTGTGATAAATTATCATATTAATTTTTATTTTATCATGTGTACATACATATTTAATATTCATAATATATACTAATCGTTAAGTGTAATAAATTATTATATTAATTTTTATTTTATCATGTGTACGTACATATTTAATATTCATAATATATATTTTATGTAATAATTGTTGCCTAAGAAAATTTAGTAGGGTTAAAAAAAATTATTATGTGTTGTGTGCAGCATTTGTGATTACACTTAATCATATTATGTAAGAATTGAGTCTCTTCTTTTAATTAATTTATGAAATATATATTCAAAATTAATGTGATAGGCAAAGTATTTGGATATCATCATTAATATTAATACTCCATGTCCAGACTACTGAAGAAGGTATTTGGATATCATCATTAGTATTAATACTCCATGTCCAGGCTCGTCTTACATTTTTTCCATTAATCACAGCAATAAAAGTTTTCTAATCATCTTTGTTGCTTCCCAAAAGCGATTAGAGATCTAGTTAGAGATCTAGATAGATGGAGGATCTTTTTAAAAAAAATTCATTTTAAAAGAGTATTATCAACTTATAAATTCAACAGATTAATTTAATTATGCACAATAGAATGATAATTTGAAAAACTCCTTTCAAATATTTAAGAAAGCCACAGTTCTAAGTTTAGCACACATATGGAATTAAGTCACAAAGAAATATAAATGATTTTGTAAAAATGTAAGTGCGGAAAATAAAAGAGACAAGATATTGTAGACACCCAAAATTTTGTATCTGTTCTCTAACAATAGCAGGAAAACAAAAGCGTCATTTTATCCCAACGCCAAGACATCCGGGCTAAGATTGCAAGGCTCGGAACAAGTATTCCAAGCTCCCACAACTACCTCCGAGTAACATACTACACAAGGCAAGACGAATGATTAGTCGGCATCTACAGGAAGATGGTTTTTTTTTTTTACCTTTTTCTCTATTTTCCCGGATCCGGAATTAATCAAATTTGGTGTCATTGTGTAGTTCTCGAAAACAGCTTTTTTGTAATGGTATGACACGTTTCCTAACTCTTCCCAGTTTGAAAGTTATGGACGTTTCAGCGCGTAGCACGAAAGACCGACTTCTCGACACGAAAACCTGACCAGGTGGGCCCCACCATGGGCAACCGTAGGTGAACCTACGGCCAGGTTGGGTCCCTATATAAAGTGGTTTTCAGCTCATTTTTTAAGAAAAAAGAGGCATTTTAGAGAGAGAATAAGTGTTATCTAGAGACAGAAATAGAGAAAGGGAGAGAAAAACTTCTCTATTTCCATCTAGATCTAGTTTTTTCATCAAATCTCTCATCAATTTTAAGTCAATCCTTCAAGATCCAAGCTCAAGGAGGAGAAATCTAGCACTCCCAAGGTGAAAGATTCAATCTTTATGTAAATTTAGCATATATCTTGTTTATTTTGTAAATTGTTGTACTTGGGATGTGTTTGTTTTCTGATTTAATTCTCATATGGGACTCTCCCAGCATCCTAGATCATATCTAGAGGTGTCTGGATCCTAGTTGTGAGATTATGGATGGTTAGAGAGGATTTCTCACGAATGGAATCTCCTCCTAACTATCCGATGATATCCTTATGGTAATTTATCGATTTTGACTTAGATTTGATTCTTTTTTACCGATTGTTTTGCTTGGAAGTTATTGTATATTGATTTATAGGTCACTTACATATCATAGTTTTATATCTAGTGGTGAGGAGATCCCACCTTTTGGCCAGCCAAGAATTCTCGTAAATAGAATATCCTGATAGTTAATCTGGGATATATTTTAGATTAGATTAGATTACGTCATTACTTGGATCTATAGGATCTTAGATCTATGGATTTTATTTCCTAGATTTTAAGTCATTTCACTAGATCTCGTCAATACGTAATAGTCCCTTGTGATGTTGGCTTCGTTTGTTCGATCTACGAGTTAGGGTTTACGGGAGCCTTTTTCTAGATCTTAGCTTCCACTTTTGAATCATAAAGTATTATTTGTTGGGATGCCGAATCATGTGAGCCTAGGAATGAAGTCAAGACCCTTAAATGCCATATTTAATGAGAATTGACGGAATTCTCATGATGGACATAGTTGACGGTTATAATGTTTGCAATTCGATCATTGTAAAGGTAAATTCTGACCTTAAAACAATATCAAGGGTCCATCCCTCGAAAATCAGATTTAAGACCCCGTGATAGTGGATGTTATTATTGCAAGGTGCTTGGGGCTATTTAGATGGCTTACATGCCCACGGGTAGCTCCAACCCTGTTTTGATGCTTGGTTTTATCTTTTGACATACGAAAATCATTTTTGAACGAAACGACCAAAGATCTTGTAAAATTGAATCAACCTAGGTTATCATATTAACTAGGCTAAAGCTGAAAGTAATAGAGAACCTCGATTCCTATTTGACGAAGGGTTTGAAAACAATGTTTTCTAAAATGTCACCCAAAAAGGTTTTTGTTAAATGAAAGCTAAAACGAACCTTTTCCTTCACATCAAATCCTTCTTGCATAGGTTCAAAATTGGTTTCAAAATAACGCACCTCCCACAACTTGACCTTAGGAGACGATTCTTAGGTTAATTGTGATTTGACTTAACTTTAGGATGCGATATCCTAGATTTTCCCAAATGACACAATTCATATAAGCATAACACACATACATCGTAAGACATTTTAGGAAAATATTAAGAAAGCGGTAACCGTGTCTTCACGGAAATCGGGGGGTGCCTAACACATTTTTCTTGCTTAAGCAAATCCCCGAACTCTATGAATTCAGATTGGAGAGCTAGAGATTATATTGAGTTTTCTTTTGATCTTTATTCTCTGATTTGTAATTAATTATGATAACTTATTTTGGTATTTTAGTTTTTATTGTCAGTATGAACTAAACCATTAGTTAAGGCTACGATTGAACCAGTTATGTTATGAATTAATTATTTATTTAATTCTAGTTATTCAATTAATGGGAGTTGTCTATCTTATTCTATACTTATTGATTAAATTGTTTGGCCGACAATTAGCATATTATTCTAGATGAATTTGGGAGATGCAATCTAGGGTTAGAACTGGATAAGATAGCATGTATTCTTAATTATTTACATGTGTTGAATAATTAGGATTGTGAAGTGAATAGGGATATCTCTTTGCTGCATGTAACAATTGGAAAATTGAAGCTTAATGAATTTAATCCATTAGTTTTGCATAGGAATATCGCAGAGTTAATTGGATTAGATAGACTTATTTGATCACTTGGAAAAGGGCTTATAAATACAATTGAATTTCTGTTAACAACTTCAATGAAGTGAATAATTGGAATGTATAGATAGATTAGTTTATGATAAATAACTGGGGATATTGTAGTCTTAATCTTATTACATCTGAATTTTAACTTTTGTGATAATCATCAGTGTTAGTGTTAATTTAATTAGTTTCAATCAAAAATTCAAATTGCAATTGTTTAATAGAATAGGCATAATTTAGATTGACAGTTGGAGATTTAAACATAGTAATTCCTGTGGGTTCGACACTCTTTCTTATCACTTTATTACTTGTTGATCGTGTATAGTTGCACGTAATTGCTGATTGTGAAATATGACAACAAGTTTTTGGCGCCGTTGCCGGGGAATTATTTGTGTTTATAATTTTCAATATCAGTTTAATTAAGTCTGTTCTAGTTAAGCAAACTCATCCTTTTTCTTTTGTTTCTTGTTCAGGTGTCTTTTGATTCGTTTATGCAAACGCGATCAAAACAACCGGAACTTGTGCAGTGTGAGGATAATCTTGAGAACAAGCTTCGTCAGTTGAGAAAATTTTATCAGGAGACAATTGGGAAAGAGAAAATGGCTAACGAAGAACATAAATCATTGAGGGACTATGTTATGCCTAAGATAGACGAGATCAAATCGAGCATCACGAGGACAGTCATCACCGCTAATTCTTTCGAGATCAAGCCGGGAACAATTCATATGTTGCAGAACGCGGTACAGTTTGGGGGTTTAGCTAACGATGATCCGAATGAACACTTGGTTAGCTTTTTAGAGATCTGTGATACATTCAAATATCCCAATGTGTCAGATGATGTAGTGAGATTACGTCTGTTTCCGTTCACACTAAGAGATAAGGCAAAGAGTTGGTTGCATTCACTTCCGCCAGGATCCATCATAACTTGGGATGATCTAGCTCAGAAATTCTTAGCGAAATTCTTCCCGCCAGTTAAGTCGGCTAAGTTGAGAAACGAGATTTCTACATTTAGGCAACAGCATGGAGAGTCACTATACGAGGCTTGGGAAAGGTTCAAGGAGTTATTGAGGAAATGTCCACATCATGGGCTACCCAAGTGGCTACAAGTTCAGATATTCTACAATGGGTTGAATAATGACACTCGAACATACATTGATGCAGCTGCGGGAGGGGCATTTATGGATAAAAATTTTGAGGAAGCTTTCACTTTGTTAGAGACTATGGCTACAAATAACTATCAATGGCCGACTTCCAAAATGAATCAACAAAAGGTAGCTGGAGTTTTGGAAGTAGATGCGGTCACGACACTAACAGCGCAGATGGCAGCCGTGTCTAAGAAAATTGAAGCTTTGGCAGAATCGAAAGTCCAGCAAGTAGCTTATGTGTGTGAGCTATGTGCAGGTGCACATCCGACGGAGTATTGTGCCATTAATCCAGAATCGGTACAGTATTTGGGGAGTTATAACAGACCGCAACAGCCATATCAGAATGCTTATAATCCGGGGTGGAAGAATCATCCGGGTTTCTCGTGGAGCAATAACACTCAGACTCAAAATCCAGCTCCAAGATCACAGAATCCCCTAGGTTTTCAAAATCAAGCTCCATAACATGCAGAAAGAAAACCGAGTTTAGAAGAATCATTGGCAAGATTCATCACAGCGTCTGAGAAAAGAATGAATGATCAAGATAAGCTATTAACTCAGGTAGATTTGAATGTGAAAAGCCAGGCAGTGTCAATTAGGAACTTGGAAAATCAACTGGGACAGTTGGCTCACGTCTTGAATAATCGACCACAATGAGCACTTCCAAGCGATACAGAGGTTAACCCAAGAACGGATGGAAAGGAACATTGCAAGGTTGTCACCTTAAGGAGTGGAAAAGAGCTGCCTGATGTGGTTAAAGGAAATTCTAAACCAAAAACAGTTGTGGAGAATGAGGATGAGGAAGCCCCGGTGAAAAGTTAGGTGAATGAATCAAAAAAGGTGAATGACACAGGTTCGGAGGCAAAGTCAAAGGAACTCAAGCTAGATAGTGTAGTACCTCCCGTACCATTCCCTCAAAGATTGCAGAAGGCCAAGCTAGACAAGCAATTTTCTAGATTCTTAGATGTTTTCAAGAAACTGCACATTAATATACCATTTGCAGAAGCCCTGGAACAAATGCCCAGTTATGCAAAATTCATGAAGGAGGTTTTGTCAAAGAAGAGAAAATTGGGTGATTTCGAGACAGTGGCTTTAACCGAGGAATGCAGTGCAATTTTGCAGAACAAATTGCCACCCAAATTAAAGGATCCAGGAAGCTTCAATATTCCATGTGTAATTGGTAACCAGTTCTTTGGAAGGGCATTGTGTGACTTAGGGGCTAGCATCAATTTAATGTCGTTATCAGTTTACACTCAGCTTGGGCTAAAGGCACCAAAACCGACAAACATCTGCTTGCAGTTGGCAGATAGGTCAGTAACATATCTGAGGGGTATTGTGGAAGATATCTTGGTTAAGGTTGATAAATTCATCTTCCCGGCTGACTTTGTCATTTTGGATTACGAAGAGGATAAAGAAATCCCCATCATATTAGGTCGTTCATTCTTAGCAACAGGGAGAACGTTGATAGATGTACAAAAAGGTGAATTGACAATGAGAGTTCAAGATCAGGAAGTCACCTTCAATGTGTTTAAATCGATGAAATTCCCTAAGGAAGGCGAGGAATGCTTACGGATAGACCTGCTGGATGAAATCGTGCATGAGCGAACCAGTGCAAGTTATTGTGAAGATCCATTAGAAGCTGCCCTGGTTGGGATAGACACTTTTGATGATTGTGATGAGTGGGATTATGTCAAGGTTCTAGACTCATTACCTATTCCTCGGAAATTTATCAGGTAATTTGATGTCATTGACCGGCCAAACGAAGGAGAAAAGAGGTCCAAACCGTCAGTGGAAGAGCCACCTGTGCTTGAGCTTAAACCTCTTCCATCTCATCTACGGTATGCTTATTTGGGAGACTCGAACACGCTACCACTAATAGTTTCTGCTCATTTGAATGAATCTCAAGAAGAAAAACTGTTAAGGGTTTTGCGTGAGTATAAAACAGCAATTGGGTGGACAATAGCAGACATCAAGGGAATCAGCCCGTCGTTTTGCATGCACAAAATTCTGCTTGAAGAAGGAGCAAAACCGGTTATTGACCAACAAAGAAGATTGAATCCGATCATGAAGGACGTAGTGAAGAAGGAAATCATCAAGTGGTTAGATGTCGGTATTATCTATCCGATTTTAGACAGTTCTTGGGTAAGTCCTGTACAGTGTGTGCCTAAAAAGGGGGGGATGACAGTGATTGAAAACGAGAATAATGAACTCATTCCTACTAGAACAGTTATAGGTTGGCGAGTGTGTATGGATTACCGCAAGTTGAACAAAGCTACTCGTAAGGATCACTTCCCACTGCCATTTACTGATTAGATGTTGGATAGGTTGTCCGGTCATCAGTTTTACTGCCTGCTTGGCGGTTACTCAGGATATAACCAGATAGTCATAGCTCTGGAGGACCAAGAGAAAACGACTTTCACATGCCCTTATGGAACGTTCGCATTCCGGAGAATGTCTTTCGGGTTATGTAATGCACCGGCTACATTCCAACGATGCATGATGGCTATCTTCTCGGATATGGTTGAGCAGAATTGGTGGTATTCATGGATGACTTTTCTGTGTTCGGTGACAGTTTTGATTTGTGTCTTAGCAATCTCATCTTAGTGTTGAAGCGTTGTGTGGAGACAAATCTGGTTCTTAATTGGGAAAAATGCCACTTTATGGTGCAAGAAGGGATTATTCTGGGGCATAAAGTGTCCGAAGCAGGCTTAGAGGTGGATAGAGTAAAGATTGAAACCATTGAAAAGTTACCACCACCGACATCGGTGAAAGGCGTTAGAAGTTTTCTCGGACATGCATGATTCTACCGTCGATTCATCAAGGACTTCTCAAAAATTTCAAAACCATTGTGTTCACTCCTTGAGATAGATGTTCCTTTCAAGATGGATCAAGCTTGCATCGAAGCCTTTGAAGTGCTGAAACAGAAATTAGTCACAGCCCCGATCATAATTGCTCCGGATTGGACTTTACCTTTTGAGTTGATGTGTGACGCAAGTGATTATGCAGTGGGAGCTGTGTTGGGTCAGCGAAGGGACAAGATTTTTCACACCATCTACTACTCAAGTAAGACACTCACGGAAGCTCAATTGAATTATACTACTACAGAGAAAGAGTTGCTTGCAATAGTATTTGCCTTTGACAAATTTCGAGCATATCTGATTGGAACCAAGGTATAGTCTACACTGATCATTCAGCCATCAAGTACTTGATTACAAAAAAGGATGCCAAACCAAGGTTGATTCGATGGGTTCTCTTGTTGCAAGAATTTGACTTAGAGATTCGAGATAGGAAAGGTACGGAGAATCAAGTGGCCGATTATCTTTTAAGGTTAGAGAATCCCGACATTCAGGAAAAAAATGATGTGGTAATCAATGAGTCGTTTCCTGATGAGCAGTTATTTCGTATCAACACCGAAGTACCTTGGTATGCTGATTACGTGAACTTCCTAGTCAGTAATGTTCTTCCGTAAGATTTCACTTCTCAGCAAAGAAAGAAATTTCTCCATGATGTTAAGCAGTACTTCTGGGATGAGCCATTCCTCTTCAAAACTTGTGCGGATCAGATGATACGACGTTGTGTGCCACAGGAAGAAATGGAGAGCATCTTGACTCGTTGCCATTTGTTAGATTATGGAGGACATTATGGGGGAGAAAGGACTGCAGCAAAGGTGCTACAATCGGGATTTTTCTGGCCTTCGTTGTTCAAGGATGCCCATTTTTTTGTGCTAAAGTGCGATAGATGTCAAAGGGTTAGAAACATTTTGAAGCGGCACGAAATGCCTCTCAACACTATCCTTGAAGTTGAACTCTTCGATGTATGGGGCATTGACTTTATGGGGCCATTTCCTTCGTTATTTAACAATCAATACATACTTTTGGCTGTGGATTACGTGTCGAAATGGGTCAAAGCACTTGCATTACCCACAAATGATGCCAAAGTGGTTCTACGGTTCTTGCAGAAGAATATTTTTACTCGATTCGATACACCAAGAGCCATAATCAGTGACGAAGGTACCCATTTTTGAAACAAACAGTTCACTAAGTTGTTAGCTAAATACGGAGTCAAACACCGGATTGCTACGGCTTATCACCCCCAAACGAATGGCCAAGCGGAGGTTTCGAATCGGGAAATTAAGTAAATTTTGGAGAAAGTGGTAAACCCATCTCATAAGGATTGGGCGATGAAATTAGACGATGCTTTATGGGAATATCGCACAGCTTATAAGAATCCCATTGGAATGTCGCCGTATCGCATGGTCTATGGAAAAGCCTGTCATTTACCGGCTACATTCCAACGATGCATGATGGCTATCTTCTCGGATATGGTTGAGCAGAATTGGTGGTATTCATGGATGACTTTTCTGTGTTCGGTGACAGTTTTGATTTGTGTCTTAGCAATCTCATCTTAGTGTTGAAGCGTTGTGTGGAGACAAATCTGGTTCTTAATTGGGAAAAATGCCACTTTATGGTGCAAGAAGGGATTATTCTGGGGCATAAAGTGTCCGAAGCAGGCTTAGAGGTGGATAGAGTAAAGATTGAAACCATTGAAAAGTTACCACCACCGACATCGGTGAAAGGCGTTAGAAGTTTTCTCGGACATGCATGATTCTACCGTCGATTCATCAAGGACTTCTCAAAAATTTCAAAACCATTGTGTTCACTCCTTGAGATAGATGTTCCTTTCAAGATGGATCAAGCTTGCATCGAAGCCTTTGAAGTGCTGAAACAGAAATTAGTCACAGCCCCGATCATAATTGCTCCGGATTGGACTTTACCTTTTGAGTTGATGTGTGACGCAAGTGATTATGCAGTGGGAGCTGTGTTGGGTCAGCGAAGGGACAAGATTTTTCACACCATCTACTACTCAAGTAAGACACTCACGGAAGCTCAATTGAATTATACTACTACAGAGAAAGAGTTGCTTGCAATAGTATTTGCCTTTGACAAATTTCGAGCATATCTGATTGGAACCAAGGTATAGTCTACACTGATCATTCAGCCATCAAGTACTTGATTACAAAAAAGGATGCCAAACCAAGGTTGATTCGATGGGTTCTCTTGTTGCAAGAATTTGACTTAGAGATTCGAGATAGGAAAGGTACGGAGAATCAAGTGGCCGATTATCTTTTAAGGTTAGAGAATCCCGACATTCAGGAAAAAAATGATGTGGTAATCAATGAGTCGTTTCCTGATGAGCAGTTATTTCGTATCAACACCGAAGTACCTTGGTATGCTGATTACGTGAACTTCCTAGTCAGTAATGTTCTTCCGTAAGATTTCACTTCTCAGCAAAGAAAGAAATTTCTCCATGATGTTAAGCAGTACTTCTGGGATGAGCCATTCCTCTTCAAAACTTGTGCGGATCAGATGATACGACGTTGTGTGCCACAGGAAGAAATGGAGAGCATCTTGACTCGTTGCCATTTGTTAGATTATGGAGGACATTATGGGGGAGAAAGGACTGCAGCAAAGGTGCTACAATCGGGATTTTTCTGGCCTTCGTTGTTCAAGGATGCCCATTTTTTTGTGCTAAAGTGCGATAGATGTCAAAGGGTTAGAAACATTTTGAAGCGGCACGAAATGCCTCTCAACACTATCCTTGAAGTTGAACTCTTCGATGTATGGGGCATTGACTTTATGGGGCCATTTCCTTCGTTATTTAACAATCAATACATACTTTTGGCTGTGGATTACGTGTCGAAATGGGTCAAAGCACTTGCATTACCCACAAATGATGCCAAAGTGGTTCTACGGTTCTTGCAGAAGAATATTTTTACTCGATTCGATACACCAAGAGCCATAATCAGTGACGAAGGTACCCATTTTTGAAACAAACAGTTCACTAAGTTGTTAGCTAAATACGGAGTCAAACACCGGATTGCTACGGCTTATCACCCCCAAACGAATGGCCAAGCGGAGGTTTCGAATCGGGAAATTAAGTAAATTTTGGAGAAAGTGGTAAACCCATCTCATAAGGATTGGGCGATGAAATTAGACGATGCTTTATGGGAATATCGCACAGCTTATAAGAATCCCATTGGAATGTCGCCGTATCGCATGGTCTATGGAAAAGCCTGTCATTTACCGGTCGAACTTGAGCACAAGGCCTATTGGGCGATTCAGAAATTGAACTTTGATCTCCAAGCAGTTGGGGATAAAAGGTTGCTTCAATTGAACGAGATGGAGGAATTTCGTCACCACGCCTATGAGAATGCTAAGTTGTACAAATAAAAAGTCAAGAGGTGGCGTGACAAACGGATAGTTGATCGGAAATTCGAACCGGGACAAGGTGTACTATTGTTCAACTCCAGGCTGCGATTATTTCCTGGGAAGCTGAAGTCTAGATGGTCAGGTCCTTTCATTGTCACTGCTGTAGGTCCTCACAGAGCAATTGACGTCGAGGAACCAAATTCAAAGCGCACATTCAAAGTCAATGGTCAGCGACTCAATAATTATTGGGAGGCGATATGGATCGGCAAGCATCAGTGATTCATCTCTCTTCTCCCGAACAAACTGATGACTAATATTGTTGAGGAAGTCGGGCTGACGACTATAAACCAAGCGCTTGATGGGAGGCAACCCAATCATGTTATTTTATTGCTTTCATAGATTTAGTATATTTACTAAGTTGTTTTAGTTAGTAGTAGGAGTTTAATTTGTTTTTGTTTGAATTAGTTCTTCAAATCCTTCTTGGTTGAACTCATTTATAATGTTATTCTTTGGAACAGGGATAAAGTCTATGGGAATGCATTGGAAGAAGAGACATGCTAATTGGGATGGTACTAAGTGAAGACAAGAGGATCAAGTAGGAAAAGAAATTTTTTTTCAGGACAGAGGATTCTCGCCCCGGCGAGAAAAATATACTAGGGATTCTCGCCCCGGCGAGAACCTCTCTGCCAAAACTCGCCCTAGCTTGAATTTTTCTCGCCCCAGCCCATTCCTCTCTGTCCATTCTCGCCCCGACGAGATTCACAAGTATAAACTTTTTGCCCCGGCGAGAATCGCGGATTTCTGTTTTTAAAAAAACCGATCCCAATTCGATTTATAACATTCCTACACCCATGCAACTTCTCCGAACTCTTATTTCTAACTCTCCTATACCAACCAAATCTTTTTCTATCCAATTTCTTTTCTAATTTCCTTCTAATTTGTTTCCATATTTGGATTCCTACACAAACCTTAATACACTCCTCTTTAAAATCAAACCCTAACTTCATTCTAAACCATCTCTCATTCAATAGGAGGCATACTCTGTTGTTTTCACAATCTTCATCCGCTTCATCATTGCATGCACGAGTTTTAGGGTTTACATTTAATTTAAGGAGCAAATCAATCAGTTCACCCACGCAACATCACCCAATCGGTTCCATTGTACCGTGCCACTATCAGTTGGGAGTTAGTACAGTTGGAGTTTGGGGGGGAAGTTGTATTGCATAGCAGATTATTTGTTTGGGTTTATTTGTTAAGTGATCAATCATGGCTCCGAAGCGGCATCGGGGTGAGGGATCATCGTCTACACCATCCAGGCAGTTTGATAGACGGAAATTTGTCAGTGCGGAGGTGGCTAATAGGTATGAATCGTATGCATTGGGTAAAGCTCTAACTCCCGAGCGCGGTCTCACGCCTGACGAAGTGGTTGATGGTGAGATGATGCTTCAGATAGTAGAGAGGGGATGGGAGACATTTACTTCCCATTTGGAACCTGCGTGTATAGCCATTGTTAAAGAATTTTATGCCAATGCAGAAGACGCAGCTCCATGCGAGGTTACAATTCGGGGCAAGACAGTGTCATTCAGCGCCAAAACGATCAATGAATACTATAACTTGAGCCTGATACACGTTGCAGATACTCTCGGTTTCTTGAGGAGGGACCGAATTTGGAGAAGGTGGTTACCGACTTGTGTAAACCGGGGATGACTTGGATATCCAGAGGGCCACGTGCCACAATCTCGTTCCACAGCAAGGACTTGAGTCGGTATGGGAAGGTTTGGTATGCGTTCCTCTCTACTAAACTGATGCCATCACAACACGTGAGTGATGTACCCTAGGAGAAAGCTTTATTGTTATATGCTATTGTGACGGGGATTGAGATCAATGTGGGTCAGTTGATTGAGGCGTCGATTCGTCGCACTTTACGGACTTTGCATAGTCAGGGTGGTTTGCCACACCCTTCTTTGATTTGTGGGTTATGTCTTCATGCGGGAGTTCGTTGGGGAGCTGAGGAAGCTTTGCAGCAGCCTTTGCAACTTTTGGACCACCGTCTGATTGCACGCTATAAGGATTAGGAAGGCGGTGAGTCACATCCTTGTGGTATGGGGTATATCGTTCATTCTCCTGCTGTTGAAGAAGAGCATGAATCAGATGATGAGGAAGCGGGTCCTTCGGAGGGTCCTTCTACTTCTACCGACACAGGGAAATCCAAGTTCAGCCTTCAATTTCGTGAGCTGCAGCGCCTTATTGATTCTTACCATAAAACCATATTGAGGCAGAACCAACGGTTGGCGGATCGACAGGAGCATATGTTTGCTTATCAGTAGAGTTGTACGCAAGTGATATCAAACATGTATTCTAATATGCAACCGTTGATGGACTATGTTCACTTTCCAAAAGCGCAGTCATTGCCAGTTTTTCCATCACCAACCCCAGATGATGATGACGAGTTCGGGCCTACTGCTTGATCTGTCAGGGAAGTCCTTTGTTCTTTCTTTTCTTTATTTTTTGCACAATGAGGACATTGTATCGTTTGAGTTTGGGGGTGTGTGTGTTATTTTTAGAATTTGCTCATTTAGTTGCATTTTTAGTTTTATTTGTATTAGTTTCATGTTAGATTGCATTAATCAGTTATTCAAAAAAAAAATCAAAAAATTTAGTAGCATATGATCATATTGTTTTTAGTAGGTATTCAAGCAATGCATTAATGGAAGTCATTTAGGGATGGCCGATGATGAAATTTGATCAGTTCTAATTCAATTTAATGGGATGGATAGTAATTGCTAAATCTGGAGTTTGACTGTTTTAGTTGTGGTTACTTGAGACCCTGAGTTTTTAACTACTCACGAATGTGTATTGAGGTAATTAGGAGTTGGTTCTTCTTTGGTGTATCACGTGCTCATATGAAGATATAAACTGTTATCTCTTGTTCGATCGAAAAAAAAAAGTTAAAAAAAAAAAGAAAAAAAAAAGTTGTTGAATAAATTCTGCTTCGATGTCTGCCTAAGTGCAAGAAAAAGAAGAATTAATGAATATAGACAGATAAGAGCAGGTCTTGACTAGTTTGTCTTTGTGGCCGGTGTCATTTGAATGAGTATGCCCTTAGGAGATGTCTTTACACTCAGCGCCCTAAAATCGTCTGGTTTAGGAGTCGTTGGTTGAAAGTTCGTTACACGGGTGACATTGAATAGCCTAATAAAGATGAACATTGCACTAGTCGAGATAAATGACGAGATGGAGCGTAAAACGCACTCGTTAAAGAAAAAAAAAATGAAAAAAATAAAATAAAATGAGAAGGCAAGTGAATAGCAGTTGAACTTAAAAGTAAAATCTAAGAATTTGACTCTTGTTGAGCATTATGATACCTAGATTTGAATTCATATCCTGGTTAGTTTGATATATGTTATACACTTATGGATGGGTTGAGAGTAATTCATAACTGCTGATAGTTGGCTCTTGGATGGTGTGAGGTTGAAATTCTGTTAAATTGGTAGTTACTGATTTCTGAGGCCTGATTTTTATGATGTCTGTTGATTAATTGCTTGAGTATGGTTAGTTATGCATATGCATTAATGTTGGTAGCTAGTTTATAGGTGATTTTGGTTTGTTTTGTGTTTTGCTTGAGGACAAGCAAAGTTTTGAATTTGGGGGTATTTGATGAGTGGGTTTTAACCTACGAGTTTGATATGTCTTTGGCTTATACTTTACTTGTTTTCTAAGTGTTTTTGGTATCTTTTACTTGTTTTTATATTGCTTTTGTAGGTCATGGCTGGCTGCAGATTCAAAAGAAGAAAATTGGCTGGGTAACCTCGCCGGGGCGAGAAGTCGTGCTTTGTTTTTCTCTCCGGGGCGGAAGCTGGCCGGGGCGAGAGATTTGTATAGGAACTTCTCGCCGGGGCGAGATTGCGGCTGATGGAAAATTTAAGTTTATCAACATTCAGTTATTTTGGAAAGGTTGAAGTGATTAAGGATTCTTGCTATTATTCTGATTGGGAGACTAAAGGAAGATATAAATAGGAGATCAAGGGTTGGATTAGAGGGATATATATATATATATATATATATATATATATATACTTTCAAAGATTGAATTTCAGAGTTGAACAAGGAGATTGAAGAACAAGTCAAGCATCGTGAGGAATTCAGATTGGAGAGCTAGAGATTATATTGAGTTTTCTTTTGATCTTTATTCTCTGATTTGTAATTAATTATGATAACTTATTTTGGTATTTTAGTTTTTATTGTCCGTATGAACTAAACCATTAGTTAAGGCTACGATTGAACCAGTTATGTTATGAATTAATTATTTATTTAATTCTAGTTATTCAATTGATGGGAGTTGTCTATCTTATTCTATACTTATTGATTAAATTGTTTGGCCGACAATTAGCATATTATTCTAGATGAATTCGGGAGATGCAATATAGGTTTAGAACTGGATAAGATAGCATGTATTCTTAATTATTTACATGTGTTGAATAATTAGGATTGTAAAGTGAATAGGGATATCTTTTTGCTGCATGTAACAATTGGAAAATTGAAGCTTAATGAATTTAATCCATTAGTTTTGCATAGGAATATCGCAGAGTTAATTGGATTAGATAGACTTATTTGATCACTTGGAAAAGGGCTTATAAATACAATTGAATTTCTGTTAACAACTTCAATGAAGCGAATAATTGGAATGTATAGATAGATTGGTTTATGATAAATAACTGGGGATATTGTAGTTTTAATCTTATTACATCTGAATTTCAACTTTTGTGATAATCATCAGTGTTAGTGTTAATTTAATTAGTTTCAATCAAAAATTCAAATTGCAATTGTTTAATAGAATAGGCATAATTTAGATTGACAGTTGGAGATTTAAACATAGTAATTCCTGTGGGTTCGAGACTCTTTCTTATCACTTTATTACTTGTTGATCGTGTATAGTTGCACGTAATTGCTGATTGTGAAATCTGACAACATATATAGAGTGAGTATTGTTGAGAATGAGAGTAATCTGAAATTAAGCAATTGAGGATTTCAAAATTTTCTTGAAGAAGGTACATTGTGTTATCGAATTTTTAGTTTGATAAATTCTATGAAATCCATGCTTCTTGCTAATTAGTTGATTAATTAGTGTAAGGATGTTATATGGGTCTATATACATGTTTGGGACCAATGTGGTTGCACTCAATTGCGTTTAGAAAGGTTAGCCATAGTAATTTTCGAGTTCTGTAGAAGTAGAGTCGAACCTGAAGTAGTACAGGAGTGGCACGGTCGCGCCACTCCCAAGGCCAAACGAAGCGCGGCCGCGCCGTACACCAGTTTTGGTTGTGTTGTTCTGTCATGTTGCAGCATGTTAGTTAGTTCATTCATGTATACAACTAGGGTTGCCATGTGTCTAGGGTCCTTGTAATACCATGAGTTGTATATAAATTTTTCTATGTAGGTATTTATTAAAGAAAGCTTGGACTTTGAAATATCTTGAAAAAACTTATGTCTTTTACATTCTGACCATGAGAGCATGTATATATGGCTTAAAGATGTGTTCAAATGCATGTGAGTTGTGATTTCCAAGTGTCTTGCATAGGCTAAGTTGTGTGAGTTGTCTTAGTATGATTTTTCTAAGGAAAACATTGTGTTTGAAGACGGATGTCGTCTATATCCGTATAAGTTATGTTCTGACCATACAAGCATGAATGTTGGGACTCAATATGCCTCTAGGCATGATTGTCGTGATCATCATTTAGCTAAACATGATTCTGATATATGCTAGCATGTCTAAGAAAGGGAGATTTCAAGTATAAGCTATGTGTTAATGTGTTTGCATGTTGATTTCCTACGAGCATGCGTATTAAGTCTTGTATAGCCTCATTATGTGGTATTGTGACCATAGTAGCGGTTTCCTTGCGAAACGGACTTGATTAGCTTAACGTATGGAAATTTCGAACATATAACTTGGTATGGATTTAGAATGAGCATGCTAGGTTAGGAAACCAAGTTGATAATAATATGAGCATGAATGTTTGATCAGTATCAGTTGCCTGTATGCTAGCTGGTAAGTCCGGATTCCTGCAGAATGAAATCCATTCTTGGTCTATCTAGTGAGTGGCGCAGCCGCACTACTCCCAAGACAAAAACAAGCGCGGCCGCACCGGTCGCCAGTGGTGCCCAGTTGTTTTAATTTGTAAACAGAGCCTTGCAGCGTGTATGTCGGTATATCTTAAGCTGTATTGCACGACTTAATTGATGTGCTATATGTTCAAGCTTACATTGATGAATAGAACCAAGCTATTCTAGACTTGTTAACTCATTTACCTAAGACGGGAATTAATGTTTATAGACTTGGTAATGGTGGTTACATCTATGTGTCTATATGTTAGGATTATTTGGTGGGTAACCTCTTGTAAGGTGTAAACCCATGCTAGTTTATACTGTACTAACTAAGGAATCGACATACTAATGATAGGTCGTTTCACGCAATTTAATTAAAGCTAGATCATTGTAGCTGAGCTATCAGGCAAGTTTTCTTTAAACCGACTCAATTTACATTCAAGTAGGATGTGGTGTATTGTGCAAGTTCTCTACCCCGAAACCTTAATTGTCGCAAGAACCCATTCTTGTATTATTTATTGCAAGTGAATATTTAAGCTTGAACCTTTAAGTTCTCAAGCATTCTCTAAGTGGTTTAATTACTTAACAATTATTCTACATCGTTGTTATTGACATTCGCACAATTGTGCAATTGTTTTCGCGCAGACATTGACTTGTATTTTATTTAAAGTTATAATATTGATGAACTGCCATAGTTAAGTCTTAGCCATTGTCCGACTAGACATTTGCGGTATAGATTTTAAAAGTTATCCAAACCAATTGATGGTGCAGAATCTTGGACTTTATGAACACACTTTCAATATAGGGGAGTACCCCACGTATCGGATATAAGATACAAAGAACAGAAGTTAAATGTTATGCATATACATAGGGTACTAGAGGCTGATCCCCTCGAGTACTTATTTCTGAGCCAGTAACCAAAGGGTCAATTAGCTATTGATTCCATTGGAAGTTTATTGTTCAAAGTCTACTTGACTATCATTGTTCTAAAAGCATTTATTATTCTTGCTTCCGATATTCATATTGTTGAATTCCTCTCTTCATATTCCGTTCATCATGATATATCCTTTATTGTTATACTTAAATTTGCTGAGCAAACTAGTTGCTCACCCTTGTATATCATGAACCTTATTGCAGTTAAGCCCGAGACTTCAGGCAAAGACAAGGGCAAGGATAAGATGAAGTAATAGACTTCAAGTA
Source organism: Aralia elata (assembly GCA_034770075.1). Lineage (NCBI taxonomy): Eukaryota > Viridiplantae > Streptophyta > Magnoliopsida > Apiales > Araliaceae > Aralia > Aralia elata. The sequence continues at coordinate 74,673,584 of CM068388.1, read as the reverse complement.
GCTGACTTTGTTATATGCTTAGTTAGGTTTATTTATCAATGTAATTTGAACCCTGATTAATATTTAGGGTATGTATTGACTTATGTATTAAGGTTTTCGTATCTTGGGATTAGTAACACCTTTCAAATGAACAACATATGTTTATTATATTCCGCATTTTAGTCATTGTATCTTGTTTGAAGGTGAATGTTATATTGGATCGTGATGACCAAATTCGGGTAATAGAGACTTAAATTTAAGGGCGTCACAGGTTGGTATCAGAGTTGTTGGTTATAAACGTTAGGATTGCGAAACCTAGGTTACAACCTTAGTATTAAACTCGTATTGAGTACATTAGGAGATAAATCAAGGAGATTTATCACATTTGGTATTTGGATGAATTGGGGAATTCATCGAGTCATTAAGTACCCAATGAAATATAACTTCATTCCTTCAATGAATATATTTTATTGTTATACTAATGTTAGTTTTGTGTGTTTGTAGGATGGCTGCCGTTGGAGAGACTAGTGGAGTCAAGGAGGAGGATGAGGTATTCACCGATATACCTGTTGTTGTAGAGCAGTTAATGGGCTATGCACCTGTTGCCATAGAAGTACCATCGAGTGGGGCCGGCCCAGAGGAGGAGTACTTGGTGGATTTGGTAGAGCCTGTCATAGGTGGAGTGTTGAGATTCGGCAATCAAGATAGGGATGATGAGTCCGAGGAGGACCTGGCTGAGGTAGAGATATGTGGAACTGCTGAGGAGGTATCTGAGGAGGGATCCCCAGTATTCCACACATTCCAGGATGACTTGCTTGGAGATTATGCCGATCGCATAATAGAGCAGGAGCAGATTATTGAGCAGCCGAATGCTCGTATCGCACACTTAGAGGAGGAGAATTCTGTCCATCAGGAGATGGAGGATTAGTATAAGGCAAAGGCGTACTCGCTACAGTTCCAGATAGCTGAGCTGAAGGCTCAGATTCAACAGTTAGAGAGTGCTACACCCCAGATAAGCCCCACAGTGCAATAGTTGGTGTTGCAAAATAGTTAGTTGAGGCAGGCATTAGAGCAGGCAGATGTCAGAGAGGTGGAGCTACAGACAGTTCTACAAGCTGTTAAGGCTGAGCGAGACTTGGAGCAGGCAGAGAGGATACAGATGCAGGAGTTCTGGGTTCGTGCAGCCACAAGGGATGATGTGCTAGAGGGAGAGGTTCGAGATGGATCCGCTAGGATTGATATCTTGGAGTATGCTATATATACGGCAGTGGCCAGGTTGCAGGATCGAGTCAGGAGGTACCCTCGGGAGGAGGACAGTAGTCGGCGCATGATCATACACCAAGTATTTGATTGGTTGGCACGTCAGGCACTCCGACGGGCAGTCCGCCGTAACAGATATTGATTTATGGATTTAGTACCCTTGTATGTACTTAGTAGCTGTAGTGAGTCCCACTTTTGTTTAATAGGGTTAGATGTATGATGTAAGTCCAAATGCTGAGTTGTATGCTCAGAATGGTAGTCAACCCCAACTTTTGTTCTGTTAAAGGGGGTAGGTAGTAGTGAATCCTCACCTTTTGTTTAATAGAGGATAGTTAGTAGTAGACAGATGGTGCCATTGAGCATTTATAGTAGTATGCCAAATGTTGGGTCAGTCTGTATTAAAACATTAGTATATGAATATAAATGCAGTTGTTTCTTTTCCAAATATGTTCGATAGATGCTTGTGCTATTAAATGCTGACTTAACCAGCATAGTGCGAAAATTGTAGCATAATAAGCGAAAGTCTAAGATTTACTCTTTAGCAGATCATAATGCCGCCAAGAGGTAGACCCTCTAATCAACGTGTCGCCGAGTCAGAAAGTGAGGTTGGAGATTAACCTGACCCCATGAGAATTTTTGCTGAACTGCTAGTCGAGGCTATGCAGGCTAGACCCCCACTAGTAGCAGCACAACCAGCAACCCAGCCAGCGCACCATTTTGCTAACTTTATGGATTTCAAACTAGTTGGACCACCTGAGTTCAAGGGAACTCTCGACCCCATAGAAGCACAAACTTGGATCGAAGAGATAGAGAAAGTCTTCGAGGTCGCACGAGTGGCCGAGGAGCAGAAAACTGGATTTTCCATGTTCATGATGAAGGGCGAAGCTAATTATTGGTGGAAAGCCAATAAGGGGCGAGCGGGCGATGGAGTTATCCCTTGGGACAAGTTCAAGGAGCTATTCTTTGAGAATTACTTCTCCGAGAATACGCAACAGGATATGGAGGTTAAGTTTCTGGAATTGAAACAGGGTGGTATGACGGTCGCAGAGTACGCGGCAAAATTTAACGAGTTGTCCCGATTCGCTCCACATCAGGTGGACACGGAGGCCAAGAAGGCAAGAAGATTCGAGTTAGGATTGAAGCCATGGGTGCAGAAAACCATCGTTGTGTTGAAGATTAAGAATTTCTCTGAACTGGAAAGGGCTATCATTGCGGAAGGGGGCAATGAAGCCATAACACGATTTAAACAGGAAAGGAAGGCCGGTTAGGAAGGGCTGAAAGGGGGAAGCAGTGGAGGCAGTAACTCCAACAAGCGTAAATGGATGGAGAGCCAATCCTTCGGAGGCAACAAGTCCGGGGGAGAGGCCAAGTCAAGTGGGAAGTGTAGCAGCTGTGGAAAGAATCACTCAAGGGAGTGTATGAAAGGGAGAAGTGTCTGTTATCGCTGGGGACAACCGGGGCACCTAGCTCCTCAGTGTCCGAATAGGCAGAAGGGAGGGTGTTTCTCGTGTGGAGCCCCAGACCATCAGATCAAAGACTGCCCGAAGAGAAAGGGCGATGCAGCTAGCGGCAACCGCAACCACAATAATAACAACAATAATAACAACAGGCTGAGCTTTGTGGGGGCTAGCCAGTCAAGCTAACAGGCCAACGGCACGCACGTTCAACATGACCGTCAAAGATGCGGTGGAGTCCAAGGACGTAGTGTCAGGTATCATCCCAATCAATGATATAGATGCATATGTGTTATTTGATTCGGGTGCTACCCGCTCTTTTGTTTCTAAAGAATTTGCTAGAAGGTTAGACTCACCTCGCGAAAGGTTAGAGCACCCTATGGACGTAGAAGTAGCAAGCAAAGAAATTATTCCCGTAGAATACATCCATAGGAATTGTTACGTCAAATTGCGAGGATTTGAGCTCAGCGTGGACTTGATACCAATTTGTTTGGGGGAGTTTGACCTAATCCTTGGGATGGATTGGTTATCAAGTCACGGAGCAGTCATCGACTGTAAGAAAAAGTGTGTACACCTACAGACTCTAGATAAGTCGAAGGTGATATTCTCTGGTAGTAAATTGCCAGGACAATCTTGTTGTCTGACGATGATGCAAGCAAGGAAGTTGCTTAGAAAAGGTTGCATAGGTTATTTGGCTCACATGGTTGATACTCGTCGAGTCACAGATGAACTAAGTCAGATACCTATCGTAAAGGAGTTCGCTGATGTCTTCCTAGACGAAATTTCTGGATTGTCGCCAGATAGGGAGATAGAATTTGTGATTGATTTAGTACTCAGGACAGCACCGATATCCAAGGCGCCTTACCGAATGGCCCCAGTAGAGATGAATGAACTAATGGTTCAACTGGAAGAACTGTTAGATAAGGGTTATATCAGACAAAGCGTGTCCCCGTGGGGAGCGCCAGTTCTGTTCGTAAAGAAGAAGGATGGTTCGATGAGGCTTTGTATCGACTATCGAGAGTTGAACAAAGTTACGATTAAGAATAGGTATCCACTGCCCAGGATTGACAATTTATTTGATCAACTCAAGGGAGCGAAATACTTTTCAAAGATCGATTTAAGAACGAGTTATCATCAACTGAAGGTAAGGCGGGAAGATATTCCGAAGACTGCATTCAGGACTTGTTATCGATATTTCGAGTTTTCTGGTAATGTCATTTGGATTAACGAATGCACCAACGACATTAATGGATATGATGAACAGGGTGTTTAAGCAGTACTTGGACAAGTTCGTAGTCGTATTCATCGATGACATCTTGGTGTATTCGGAGATAGAGGAGGAACATGCCGAACATTTAAGGATTTCATTGGAGGCTCTCAGAAGAGAGAAACTGTACGCGAAGTTTTCTAAGTGTGAGTTTTGGTTGCAGAGGGTGCAGTTTCTAGGGCACGTTATTGACAAGGATGGTGTTTCGGTGGACCCCGCAAAGGTGGAAGCCATTATCAATTGGGAACAGCCGAAGACGCCTACGGAGATCAGGAGTTTCCTAGGGTTAGCACGATACTATCAGAGATTCATCCAGGATTTTTTAAAGATAGCATCGTCGTTAACCAATTTCACCAGGAAAGTAGTCAAGTTCGTTTGGACGGATAAGTGTGAGGAGAGTTTTATGGAGCTGAAGAAGAGACTTAGTCAAGCATCGGTGTTGGCTTTACCAGACAACACTGGAGGTTTTGTAGTGTATAGCGATGCGTCACACAATGGTCTTGGCTGTGTGCTGATGCAGCACGGCAAGGTCATTGCGTACGCGTCACGTCAGCTGAAAGACTATGAGAAAGGTTACCCGACTCACAACCTAGAGTTGGCCGCAGTAGTTTTTGCCTTGAAAATTTGGAGGCACTACCTATATAGAGAGAAGTGCAAGATATATACGGATCACAAAAGTCTAAAATATATCTTCACTGAAAAGGAGTTGAACATGAGGCAACGCCGATGGTTGGAATTGATTAAAGATTACGACTGTGACATTCTGTACCATCCGGGCAAAGCAAATGTAGTGGCTGATGCCTTAAGCAGAAAAGGCAGGGAAATGTTGCTGAAGCTAACCACTAAAGAGGAGTTGGTAAGGGATTTCGAACGACTCGAGTTATGACTCAAGTACTCGAGAGAGTCAGGCGAGAAGTTATTTATAGTGTCAGTGAGCCCGACCCTGTTAGATAAAATCAAGGAGGCTCAGGAAAAGGATGAAGATTGTGGTAGTATCAAGAAGCATATTTCCGAAGGGGAAGAGCTCAAGTATGAGATTGATAGCACAAGGCTGCTAAGGTTTGAAGGGAGGATCTGGGTGCCATTGAATCCAGAGATAAGAGGAGATTCTCCAAGAAGCTCACAGTACGGGGTACTCAGTACATCCCGGTAGCACGAAAATGTATCAGGATTTGCGGCCATACTTTTAGTGGCCGAATATGAAGAATGAAGTAGCAGAGTATGTCAGCAGGTATCTGACATGGCAACGAGTTAAAGCAGAGCACCAGCGACCGAGAGGACTGTTTCAGCCATTAGAGATTCCAGAGTGGAAGTGGGAGCACATCACCATGGATTTTTTGGTGGGCTTGCCACCAACACAAAAGGGTTTAGATGCCATCTGGGTGATCGTAGACCATCTGACCAAGTCTGCTCATTTTCTACCGATTAAAATACGATTCAATCTGGAGCAATTGGCTAAACTCTATGTAAAGGAGATAGTGTCTCGACATGGAGTGCCGGTATCAATTGTTTCAGACAGGGATCCGCGCTTCACGTCAAATTTTTGGAGGAGTTTACAGGAGAGATTGGGAACGTAGTTGAGATTGAGTACATCGTATCATCCTCAAACTGACGGCCAGAGTGAGCACACGATTCAAACTCTGGAGGACATGCTCCGAGCAATCGTGATGGAATTAAAGGGCAGCTGGGATGATCATTTGCCATTGGTGGAGTTCGCTTATAATAATAGTTATCATGCTAGTATCAGTATGCCACCGTACGAAGCACTATACGGGAGAAGGTGTCGAACACCGTTGTGTTGGGACGAGGTTAGCGAACGAAGACTGCTAGGACCTGAAATGGTATAACAGACTGCAGATACGGTGAGACTGATCAGAAGTCGCCTAGTAGCAGCACAAGACCGTCAGAAGAAGTACGCTGATCTGCATCGTCAAAAGCGGGACTTCGACGTGGGCAGTTTTGTGTTCTTGAAGGTATCCCCCTGGAAAGGAAAGATTCATTTTGGAAAGAAGGGCAAGCTAAGCCCGAGGTTCATAGGACCGTTTGAGATTTTGAGGCGAGCCGGTGAAGTGGCGTACGAGGTAGCGTTACCTCCTGAACTTGAGCACATTCACAATGTGTTTCATGTGTCAGTGTTGCGGCCATACAAACCAGACTATAAGCACGTTATATCCTACGAACCAATTCAAGTCAAGAAAGAATTATCGTATGAGGATATTCCTGTTCAAATACTCGATAGGAAGGAACAAAAGCTAAGGAATAAGATCATTCATTCCGTTAAAGTTCTCTGGAAAAATCACGCAATTGAGGAAGCTACATGGGAACTCGAGGAGAAGATGAGAGCGAATTATCCGCAGTTATTTGAGTAACCTTATTTTACAATTCCGAGGACGGAATTTTGATAAGGGGGAGGATGTAATAACCGTGAAATTTTAAACTCTACTATTAATTAAATATAAATTTTAATTTTTAATGAGTTAGCTTTGTATGCTTATTTAAACCTTGGGAGATAAATTGATTATATGATTATGTGGTAACTGCGCGTAATTGCCTAGAATTATTAAAGGGAGTCACTAACGATTTAAATAAATTAGTGGACTAGCCCTAAGATTCAGTACCAGAAGAATTGATAAAGATGTGTATTAATTAAATATTCAATTTATTTGAATATAATGGAGGAATTTAAATTGCATAGATTAATTAATATAATTATGAATTAATGTGTGCAATATTGATATTATTATGTAATAGTCTATTTAGTAATTTAATACTAAGTAGACTAGAATAAGTTATTAATTTCATCTTTTATGTATTTACGAATTAGGTATTAAATATATACTAGATTAATTGGGTTCTTAATTATATGATTCATTTATCTAAGTAGCATTAGTGGGACAAAAATTATGGGACATCCCATTTATTTATCAGCCGTGTTCTACAATTAGAGAGAAAGAAACCAAATAGTATATTCACAGTGGAAGTCCCATCCATTCTTTTTCCTTCTTCTCAGCAATAGGCATGATGCCTATATTAACTTGTTCAGATGGTAACAATGATGAAGAAGAATATGGGCAATTCACACCAAATCCCCATTATCCAATAGCTTCTTCTTCTTCACGTTGGTTTATCAAAATGGGCAAAAGCTTAGCATGGGTAATGAATTTTCTATAAATTGGAGCTTCTTCTTCATAAATTCAGTTGCTAAATCTTCTGATAAGTTAGTATATAGAGTGAGTATTGTTGAAAATGAGAGTAATCTGAAATTAAGCAATTGAGGATTTCAAAATTTGCTTCAAGAAGGTACATTGTGTTATCGAATTTTTAGTTTGATAAATTCTATGAAATCCATGCTTATTGCTAATTAGTTGATTAATTGGTGTAAGGGTGTTATATGGGTTTATATACATGTTTGGGACCAATGTGGTTGCACTGAATTGCGTTTAGAAAGGTTAGGCTATAGTAATTTTTGAGTTCTGTAGAAGCAGAGTCGAACCTGAAGTAGCACAGGAGTGGTGCAGCCATGCCACTCCCAAGGCCAAACCAAGCGCAGCCGCGCCGTGCACCAGTTTTGGTTGTGTTGTTCTGTCATGTTGCAGCATATTAGTTAGTTCATTCATGTATACAACTAGGGTTGCCATGTGTCTAGGGTCCCTGTAAATACCATGAGTTGTATATAGATTTTTATATGTAGGTATTTCTTAAAAAAAGCTTGGACTTTGAAATAGCTTGACAAAACTTATGTCTTTTACATTCTGATCATGAGAGCATGTATATATGGCTTAAATATGTGTTCAAATGCATGTGAGTTATGATTTCCCTGTGTCTTGCATAGGCTAAGTTATGTGAGTTGTCTTAGTATGATTTCTCTTAGGAAAACATCGTGTTTGAAGATGGATGTCGTCCATCTCTGTATAAGTTGTGTTCTGACCATACAAGCATGAATGTTAGGACTCAATATGCCTCTAGGCATGATTGTCGTGATCATCATTTAGCTAAACATGATTCTGATATATGCTAGCATGTCTAAGAAAGGGAGATTTCAAGTATAAGCTATGTGTTAATGTGTTCACATGTTGATTTCGTACGAGCATGCGTATTAAGTCTTGTATATTCTCATTATGTGGTATTGTGACCATAGTAGCGGTTTTCTTGCGAAACGGACTTGATTAGCTTAACTTATGAAAATTTCGAACATATAACTTGGTATGGATTTAGAATGAGCATGCTAGGTTTGGAAACCAAGTTGATAATAATATTAGCATGAATGTTTGATTAGTATCAGTTGCCTGCATGCTAGCTGGTAAGTCCGGATTCCTGCAGAATGAAATCCATTCTTAGTCTGTCCAGTGAGTGGCGCGGCCGCGCCACTCCCAAGGCAAAAACAAGCGCGGCCGCGCCGGTCGCCAGTGGTGCCCAGTTGTTTTAATTTGTAAACAGAGCCTTACAACGTGTATGTCGGTATGTCTTAAGCTGTATTTCACGACTTAATTGATGTGCTATATGTTCAAGCTTACATTGATGAATAGAACCAAGCTATTCTAGACTTGTTAACTCATTTACCTAAGATGGGAATTAATGTTTATAGACTTGGTAATGGTGGTTACATCTACGTGTCTATATGTTAGGATTATTTGGTGGGTAACCTCTTGTAAGGTGTAAACCCATGCTAGTTTATACTGTACTAACTAAGGAATCGACTTACTAATGATAGGTCATTTCATGCAATTTAATTAAAGCTAGATCATTGTAGCTGAGCTATCAGGCAAGTTTCCTTTAAACCGACTCAATTTACATTCAAGTAGGATGTGGTGTATTGTGCAAGTTCTCTACCCTGAAACCTTAATTATCGCAAGAACCCATTATTGTATTATTTATTGCAAGTGAATATTTAAGCTTGAACCTTTAAGTTCTCAAGCATGCTCTAAGTTGTTTAATTACTTAACAATTATTCCACATCGTTGTTATTGATATTCGCACAATTGTGCAATTGTTTTTGCGCAGACATTGACTTGTATTTTATTTAAAGTTCTAATATTGATGAACTGCCATAGTTAAGTCTTAGCCATTGTCCGACTAGACATTTGCGGTATAGATTTTAAAAGCTATCCAAACTAATTGATGGTGCGGAATCTTGGACTTTATGAACACCCCTTCAATATAGGGGAGTACCCCACGTATCGGATATAAGATACAAAGAACAGAAGTTAAATGTTATGCATATACATAGGGTACTAGAGGCTGATCCCCTCGAGTACTTATTTCTGAGCCAGTAACCAAAGGGTCTATTAGCTATTGATTCTATTGGAAGTTTATTATTCAAAGTCTACTTGACTATCATTGTTCTAAAAGCATTTATTATTCTTGCTTCCGATATTCATATTGTTGAATTCCTCTCTTTATATTTCGTTCATCATGATATATCTTTTATTGTTATACTTAAACTTGCTGAGCAAACTAGTTGCTCACCCTTGTATATCATGAACCTTATTGCAGTTAAGCCCGAGACTTCAAGCAAAGACAATGGCAAGGATAAGATGAAGTAATAGACTTCAAGTAGCTGACTTTGTTATATGCTTAGTTAGGTTTATTTACCAATGTAATTTGAACCCTGATTAATATTTAGGGTATGTATTGACTTATGTATTAAGGTTTTCGTATCTTGGGATTAGTAACACCTTTCAAATGAACAACATATGTTTATTATATTCCGCATTTTAGTCATTGTATGTTGTTTGGAGGTGAATGTTATATTGGATCGTGATGACCAAATTCGGGTAATAGAGACTTGAATTTGGAGGCGTCACAATAATGAAGAATAAATTATCTTTAGTCTTCAACAGTAATAAATTAGAGATTTAAAGATAATATAAGTTTTCAACGATAACTGAAGTGGAACAAGCAATCCATTAGAAGAGTCAAGTAAATCATGAAATCTACTATCTACTCCAATATAAAAGTTCATCATCAATATTTTATCCATGTAACACCAATCAACAGTTCTTGTTCATAATCACGTAAATCAATAGTTTATCTTTGCACTACGGGCCAAAGATATTCATTTGTAACACTAATGGTCATGATCATGTCAATCGATAGTCCATCTTTGCACTACAGGTCAAATAGAACTTTCACTACAAGCTTTTGCTTGTAACACCAAAGGTTATGATACCTATTCACAGTTCTTGGTCATAATTATGCCAATCAACGGTTACTCTTTGCACTCCGGCCAAAGAGAATTTTTCACCACAATTTAAGTATGAGGATTAGGACAATGATATAAAGGATGAATAGAAATAATAAGAATAATAAGATCAAGAATAAACATTAGATATTTATAATTTAATTTGTCCAGAATCCAAGAATGTCCAAATTATCAACATGATATCTAGAAATTCGATTGGAGTTAAAGAATAGAATAAATAAGGTTCACAATTCAACTATAACGTGTAAAATGCAATAGGAAGATTCAGGCGAAAAGATATTAAATGAAATAAATTCACCATTTGAGGATAACACTGTAAAAATAAATGATAATTTCTTATCATAAATTTAGGAGTATGAAAGAAATGATATCTCTTACCTTAGCACGTGATTAGATACTGCTTTGATCAACCTATATGTATATTTATAATTTATAATTAAATTATTAATTATCACAAATAAGTTTCATAGTGTACACTAACTCGTATATTATGAAATTGTTAAAATATACTTGATAGTATATATTTGTGTAGTGTACAAAACAGAGTATTTCAAAATAACTTTTGAAAGAAATAAGTAATATGTCAAAATAATTTTCTAGAGGAAACTTTTCAAAATAAATCTTCTAAAGGAAGAGTCTTCTAAAGGAAGAGCTGTAAAAATTGTGTGATGTGTGTGGTTGCTTATGTAACTATTATAAAAACTCACCTGAACAATTGGTGCACTAAAACTTAAGACAACCTTAGCAACTCAAAGACACTTACACAAATGATTGAGAGAGTGGAAGGAAGAATTAAGCAAGAGAGTTATGAAAATTCTTATGTCAAACCCCCCTATTTATAGCAAAAATTTAACCCACATCAATATCACCGCACGTTACACATTTTAGGACACTTTTTATCTCTACCGTTCATCACCAATTCACACGTGTAACGTGTGTCTTGGATGGTGTAGATTAAAAGTTATCTAAAATGTGTAACGTGTTGTGATGTTGATGTGGGTTAGATGGTATAGATTAAAAGTTATCTAAAATGAGTAACGTGTGGATTGGTGATGAACGCTATAGATTAAAAGTGTCCTAAAATATGTAACGTGTGGTGATGTTGATGTGAGTTGAATTTTTGTTATAAATAAGGGGGCTTGGCAGAAGGATTTTCATAACTCTTTGGCTTAATCCTTCCTTCCACTTTCTAAATCATTAGTGTAAGTGTCTTTGAGGTGCTAAGGTTGTCTTAACATTTGGTGCACCAATTATTCAGGTGAGTATTTGTAATAGTTACATAAGCAACTATACACATTACATAATTTTTACAACTCTTCCTTTAGAAGATTTATTTTGAAAAGCTTTCTTTGGAAGATTGTTTTGACATATTACTTATTTCTTTCAAAAGTTATTTTAAAATACTCTGTTTTCTATACTACACAAATTTATACTATCAAGTCTATTTTAACAATTTCATAATATATGAGTTAGTGTACACTATAAAAATTATTTGTGATAATTACTAATTTAATTATAAATATACATATAGTTTGATCAAAGTAGTATCTAATTATTGCTAAGGTAAGGGATATCCTCAAACGGTGAATTTGTTTCATCTAATATCTTTTCACCTGAATCTTCCTATTGCACCTTACATGTGCTTCATCTAATATCTTTTTACCTGAATCTTCATATTGCATTTTACACGTTATAGTTGAATTGTGAACCTTATTTATTTTATTCTTGAACTCTAATCGAATTTCTAAATATCATGTTGATAATTTGGATATTCTTGGACTCTGGACAAATTAAATTATAAATCTCTAATGTTTATTCTTGATCTTATTGTTCTTATTATTTTTATTTATCTTTTATATCATTGGCCTAATCCTCAGACTTAAATTGTGGTGAAAAGTTCTATTTGGCCATAGTGCAAAGAGTAATCGTTGATTGGCATTGTTATGATCAGGAACTGTAAATTAGTATAATCATGACCTTTGGTGTTACAGGCAAAGGCTTGTGGTGAAAGTTTTATTTGACCCGTAGTGCAAAGATGGTCTGTCGATTGACATGATCATGACCATTAGTGCTACAAATGAATATCTTTGGCCCGTAGTGCAAAGATAAACTGTTGATTTACATGATTATGAACAGCAACTGTTGATTGGTGAAAAATGGATAAAATATTGATGGTGAACTTTTATATTGAAGAAGATAGTATACTTCATGGTTTACTTGACTCTTCTAATAGATTGCTTGTTCCGCTACAGTTATCGTTGAAACTTATATTATTTTTAAATCTCTGATTTATTACTGTTGAAGACTAAAGATAATTTATTCTTCATTATCTTAGCCATTATAATCTTTACTGGGCTATTTAAGCTCATCCTTTTTCTTTTTGTTATATTGTTCTTCTCAGGAAATGAGAGTATAACCAAGACTAGCTGAGGAATGGAGTAATGGTCCGAGATATTTACTATAGTAGTCTTCACTATGTTGTAAAATAGTGTAGCAATAATTGTAGTGATGACTTAGAGTGACTTGTTGTATTTTATATTCTATTATAATAAGTTGATTATTTGTCTTTTGACGACTCAAATTAGGCTGTGTGGACCCTATTTTGGGGGCGTCACAGTTGTTATCAGAGTTTAGGGATATGATCTCTGGTGAAAATCTGGGAATAGAACTAGGAGGAGAGAGACGAGTAAAATCTTTTGCTAGTGTGTCCTACCTAAGCTAAATCATTATTTAATTAGTCGGCTTGGATGTGTGGACAAGAAGTGATGTGTAAGTTTGTTTATACTAATCTTTGTTTTTGATCGCATTTCAGAATGACATCTGAAAATCAAGAGGTGAACTATGAGGCAAATGTGGCTGAGAATTAGGAAGCCACGAATAATCTTGCTGCAAACTCAAAAAATCATGCTGCTAATAACATGATGAATGATGGGTTTTATAGGAACTTCATGCAATTCTTACAGAACTAGGCGAGAGAAACTACTGCATATAATACCGGTGGAAACGCAGGTAACTTATGAATAGTCACTGCCAAAAAGTTCAAGGACTTAGGACCAGCTAAATTTCTCAGAAAGCTGGACATACTCAAGGCAGAGGCATGGCTCAAACAAATGATGAAGATATTTGATGTACTACGTTATGTTGATGATCAAAAGGTTCCCTTCGCTACCTTTATGTTACGAGGAAAGGCAGATCACTAGTGAAAATCAGTGAAACGTACACATCACTCAACACTTGAAATGTTTTGGGCGGTGTTTCAAGAGCTATTTAATGAAAAGTATTTTTCGGAGAGCATTTTCCACATAAAAGAAGTGAAATTTATTAAGTTAGAACAGAACAATATGACTGTCTTGTAGTATAAAGCCAAATTTATTGAGTTATCCCAATTTGCGCCCCACTTGGTGGGCAATGAAGAACGCATGACTCGAATGTTCTTACGAGGTCTGAAATTTGAGATTCGTCAACATCTTATTTCTCATAAACTTTGTTTAAATTCAAATATCATGGATAGGGCTCAATTGGTAGAATGAGAAAAAGAAACATTGCAACTAGCAGACAACGATTGACAGTGAGAGAGAAATTACGATAATAATCATAATAGTGGCAACAATCATCGGAACATTAAAAAACCAGCGAGGAGGAAATCATCATACCAGAAATGATATCCACTTCGGTGGTAATCCTGGCCCAGATAATAGAATAAGTGAGTTGAGTGGAAATAACTTCAAGAAGAGAAGATTCAACAATGACTATGGAAAGGCACTGGCATCAGCACCTGCACCAACACCAATTTTAAGGGGGAGGGAAACGACCACCAATCAGATGTTACAAGTGCGGACAAGAGGAACACATCAGCCCAAACTGTACACAGCTATCCCAGGTGTGTTTCAGTTGTGGAAAGGAAGGCCACATAGCTCCATTTTGTCCTATAGTAAAACCAAATCCAGCTATAATGATGACACCAAAGGCTGTCATGGACAAGTCAAAGCCTATGGTTTAGGGGAGAGCTTTTGTCGTAACCTCCCAAAAGGCGTGAAAACCAGATGAAGTCATAACTGGTAAGCTAATCATAAACTCTTGTGAAGTCTATGCCTTATTAAATATTAGTTCTACCCACTCTTTTATTTCACTTGCATGTGCTCAACGTTTGAACCTGACTGCTGAAAAATTAGACTTTGACTTATCAGTTAAAACCCCATTAGGATAAATAGCCATTACATCTATTGTCTATAAATCTTGTTTGGCCAAATCAATAGCCTCACATTACCCTTTGATCTCATCTCTTTGGAAATGCATGGATTTGATGTGATTTTAGGAATTAATTGGTTAACTATCCATTATGATAAAATTGATTACTTTCATAAGGTTGTTAGTTTTCATATTCCTAATCAACTTGTTATGCGAATCCAAGTAACTAAACCGTTAAAATCAATAACTGTCATTTCTAGCCATAAAGCTATTCGTTTATTGAAAAATGGATGTCAAGCTTTCTTAGCCTATGTCACTGATTTAAACAAAAAATTTAAATGATATTTTTGTAATTAATAAGTTCCCTGACGTATTTCCCGAAAAACTTCCTGGCCTACCCCTAGACGTGAAATCGAATTTTGTATTAACCTTGAACCTGGTACAAAACCTATTTCCAAGACCCCATATCGAATGACTCCTATTAAAGTTCAGGAGTTAAAAGTTCTACAACTGGAGTTGTTAGATACTGGTTTCATACGTCCGAGTACATCGCCTTGGGGTGCTCTTGTTTTATTCGTAAAGAAAAAAGACGGGAGTAGGGACTCTATATTGACTATCGGGAGTTGAACCATGTCACCATCAAAAATAGGTACCTGTTACCTCGCATTGATGACCTGTTTGACCAGTTGTAAAGTGCTCAATTCTTTTCAAAGATCGATCTCCGTTCTGGATATTAACAGTTAAAGATTAAAGATGATGACATTCCAAAGACTGCCTTCAGAACTCGCTACGGGCATTACGAGTTTTTAGTCATGCCTTTTGGATTAACCAATGCTCCTGCAGCTTTCATGGACATGATGAACTGGATATTCAAGGAATAATTGGATTATTTTGTGGTTGTCTTTATTGATGACATTCTCATATACTCCAAAAGTCATGAAGATCATGAGCGATACTTGAGGCTGATACTCCAAAAGCTTCGTGAGAACAAGTTATATACCAAGTTGAAGAAATGTGAGTTTTGACTTGAGGAAGTAACATTCCTTGGGTGTGTGATTTCTAAACAAGGAATATTGGTTGACCCTACGAAGATTAAAATAATTTTAAATTAGAACAACCTAAGACAGTAACTGAAGTATGAAGCTTTCTGGGCCTAACAAGTTATTATCGGAGATTCGTAGAAGGATTTTCTTGAATTGTCACTCCATTAACTCAACTGACTTAGAAAAGTGTAAAATTCGAATGGAGCATGGAATGCGAGAAGAGCTTCCAAGAACTCAAGAGGAGACTTGTTTCAGCCCCTGTTATGACTATACTATTAGGGTCGGGAGGATTAGTCATCTATAGCGATGCTTTAGGTAGAGGTCTAGTTTACGTTCTTATGCAACACGAAAAAGTCATAGCTTATGCCTCTCGACAATTCAAGGAATATGAGAGATATTATCCTACTCATGATCTAGAGTTGGCAGCGGTCATTTTCGCATTAAAAACCTGGAGACACTACCTGTATGAAAATAAAGTGGAGATCTATACAGACCATAAAAGCCTCAAATATTTTTTTACCTAAAAGGAATTCAACATACAACAACGACGTTGGATTGAGTTGTTGAAGGATTACGACCATACTATCCTGAAAAGGCAAACGTAGTAGCTGACGCATTGAGTAGAAGATCATATGCAAGTACGAGTGCGATATTGTCAACACAAAGACCCATTTTATATAACTTACAAAAGATGAAGATAGAGTTAAAGAATCCAGGGACTCACATGAAGATTGCACGTGTACTAGTAGAACCGGCTTTAATCGATAAAATTAAAGCTGCTCAAGCTAATGACCCAGAATTGATGAATATGATGAAGAAGGTGTTATTCCGAAAGTGAGAATCAATGAGGAAGGGATACTTCGAGATAATTCTCGACTCTGTGTCCCTAACGACCCTGAATTGAAACATAAAATCATGATGGAGGCACAAAACACACCATTTGTAATCTACCCTGGAAGTACTAAAATGTATCATGATCTTTAACATACGTTTTGGTGGAACAATATGAAGAGGGATATCGCAGAGTTTATCTCAAGATGTTTAACTTGTAAACGTGTTAAGGTAGAGCATCAAGTACCAAAGGGTCCATTGCAACCACTTGAGATTCCAGAATGGAAGTAGGAACACATCAATATGGATTTCTTGACAGGTCTTCCCAAGTTTTCTCAATGCTTAGATGTAATTTGGGTTATTGTAGATAAATTGACCAAGTCTACTCATTTCTTGCCTATACGAGAAAATTATTCACTTGAGCGTCTTGCTAGTATGTATATAAATAAGATTGTAAGATTACATGGCATGCCAGTATCTATAGTTTCTGATCGAGACCCTAGATTCACTTCACGATTTGGGGTTAGCTTGTAAAAAGCAATGGGCACTAAGTTACGATTTAGTTCTACATATCATCCCCAGACGGACGGGCAGTCGAAAAGAACAATCCAAATTCTCAAAGATCTATTAAGACTTTGTGTACTAGACTTTAAGGGAAGTTGGGACACATACTTACCTTTGGTTGAATTCTCCTACAATAACAGTTATCAAGCAAGCATAGGCACGACTCCATTAGAGGTGTTGTATGGACAAAAGTGTCGTTCTCCAGTATGCTAGGACGAGGTATGCGAAACAAAATTGTTGGGACCAGAGTTGGTACGCATGACAACAGAAAAGATTCAAATGATCCGGCAACATATACAAGCAGCACAAGATCGACAAAAGAGTTATGTTGATCTTCATCGACGGGACGAGGAATTTAATGTCAAAGACCATGCATTTTTACGTGTTGCTCCATGGAAAGGAGTTACGAGATTCGAAAAGAGAGGAAAGCTCAACCCTCGATTTATTGGTCCATTTAAAATCCTCGACCGAGTAGGAACTGTGGCCTACAGACTCGCTTTACTGCCAAGCATATCTCGTGTTCATAACATTTTTCACATATTCATGCTACGCAAATATGTGAAAGACCCGAACCACATCATTGCATTGGAACCAGATGAGATAGTAGAGGATTTAACGTATGAGGAAGTACTTGTCAAGATCTTGGATAAGAAGGAACAGATTCTACGCTCAAAGGTTATACATCAAGTCAAAGTTTTATGGAGAAACCATGATACAGAGAAAATGACCTGGGAGTTAGAATCAAAAATGAGAGCTAGGTATCCTTACCTCTTCGATTTGCCAGGTACGCATGTCAATTTCGGGGACAAAATTTCATAAGGAGGGGAGGTTGTAAGACCCCAACTTTTTATGAATATAACTTAATTTTTTAAAATGTATTCTAAATAGTAAGGTTTTGATTTAATAAATATTATAGTTATGGGTGATATGTGCAAATTATAATAAGTAAACAGTCTGTTGGTGAATATTCGTTTTGTTAGAGAATATTCTTTTTGTCGGAGAATATTCGAACGACGACGCCAAAATAACCAATCACTGGTGGGCCCCATAACGAAATAACTATCAGATATAAAAAGTGACAGAAATAATTTTTTTTAAAAATTGACGGAAGATCTTTTAGCGTTAACTATTGAAATACCCAGTAATAAAAGAACAGTAACACGCGCTATTCTACTATAGCACACGGTATTCCACAATAACACATGGTATAACACATTATTTCTGATTATTGATTCAATAATTACTACAGTAGTAGTCACATATTATTTCATATTATTGATTTAATAATTGCTATAATAGTAACTGCATATTATTTCATATTATTGATTCAATAATTGTTACAGTGATAATTGTATAGTATTTTTACATTATTAAATCAATAATTGGCACGACCCAGTAACTCATATTATTCGAAATAATATTATTAGCTAGCATTATTGGCAATGTCTAGAAGTTCTGTCGAGGAAAGGGGTTACTTAATTGCGCGTCGTTTATACGGAAGGTCCCCTCTTTCCTAAGAACGATCTGGTTGCCAGTATTGCGAGTCTATGATATCTTTGGGAATCTATGATATCTATGATATTAATAAATTAATACAATAATATAGAAAATATATTTATAATAATAATGGTGAGTAATAAAGAATAATAATCTTGAAATGTGTAATGTGTGTCCTGAAATGTGTAATGTGCGTCTTGAAGTGTGAAACGTGTGTAGAAATAGTCCTAAAGTGTGTAGGGTGTGCTATAAAATGTATAACGTGTGGATTGTTGATGAACGGTATAGATTAAAAGTGTCCTAAAATGTGTAACATGTGGTGATGTTGATGTGGGTTAAATTTTTGCTATTAATAAAGGGGTTTGGCAGAAATATTTTCATAACTCTCTTGCTATCCTTCCTTCCAATCTCTAAATCATTAGTGTAAGTGTCTTTGAGGTGCTAAGGTTGTCTTAAGTTTTGGTGCACCAATTGTTTATGTGAGTTTTTATAATAGTTACATAAGCAACCACACACATCACACAATATTTACAACTCTTCCTTTAGAAGATTTATTTTGAAAAGCTTCATTTGGAAGATTGTTTTGACATATTACTTATTTTTTTTCAAAAGTTATTTTGAAATACTCTGTTTTGTACACTACATAAATTTATATTATCAAGTCTATTTTAACAATTTTATAATATACGAGTTAGTGTACATTATGAAACTTATTTGTGATAATTACTAATTTAATTATAAATATACATATAAGTTTATCAAAGTAGTATCTAATCACGTGCTAAGGTAAATGATATCATTTCTTTTATACTCCTAAATTTATGGTAAGAAATTATTATTTGTTTCTACAATGTTATCCTCAAACGGTGAATTTGTTTCATCTAATATCTTTTAACTTGAATCTTCCTATTGCACCTTACACGTACTTTATCTAATATCTTTTCAGTTGAATCTTCCTATTGCGTTTTACACGTTATAGTTGAATTGTGAACCTGATGAGTGAGTTTTATACTTATGAATTGAGTATGTTTGGCATGATAATTTGTGAGTTCTTAAGTATTTTTAGTTATTATTAGATATTAATAGTGTTTTATGTGATTTTGTAGGAAAAAGCAATGAAACGCAATCCGAACATCTTTTGGAGTAAAATATGCAAGCAAATACAAGAAGGAATGATTGAAGGGTTTTTAATTCCAAGTTGGATGCATGTTAATAGCTTGGGATTTGAATTTTATTGTAGAGTTCGTCGAGAGCTTCGATTTGATAGGTGGCACGCCCCGTAACTCTTTCCGGATCAAAAGTTATGGAATTTTTATCAACAGAGATCAAAACTTGGAGTTTTCATGTTTGAATTTTCATAACAGCCACTTGAAGCCCAATTTTGACCTTGATCCATACTGAATCTCTTAATGCTCAAAGAATAAAAGTTTTAAATCTACTTCTTAGCTTTTCAGAACATCTTGAATCGTCCTAATCAGAGTTTAAATGAGAGAGTTATGGCCATTTTACCAAAGGACGTCAGAGCAGAAAATTTTAACAAATTATCTGGCACGACAACACCATCCAGTCAGGGAATTTTTGTGCGGCAGCGCCCAAAACATGAAGGAAATTAGCGTGGCAGCACCGGGTCGCGGCTAGACTAAGTTTTGACGCATTTTTACATGTTTTTTACTCCAAATTGGATTATTTTTCCTACTAAGCTTAGAAATTGGACTTGTAACCTAGATTTAGAGAATACATGATGTGAGGCATAAAATAAGGGGATCTTGTTACGTTTTGCTAGCCCTAGATTTGGAGAAGAATTGGAGGCTTGAAGCAAGAGATTATCACGAAGGAAGATCAAGATAAGAGGCTAAGGAGGATATCAAGGATTGCTTTAAAAGAGTTTTTTAAAAGAGTTTTTCATTTACTCTTTTATTTTTTTTATTTTGTAATTCTTGGATGATGGTTTACTTGTGGATTATGGATTTTAATTCAGTCATGAACTAAATTCTATTTTAAGATTAAAATGGATCTTATTGCGTAGCTTTTATTGATATGCTTCCTTATTAATTATTATTGATTATTATGGGATTGTCTATTATGGTTTGTGTTGATTTGCTTAATTGCCAGACCAGTAATTACTGTGATAATCTATATGAACTCGAGAGATGGATTATAGGTTTAGATCTGATCATAATAGCATGTGATTGTGTTTTTTGCATAGTGATGGAACTCATAATTCGTGTCTAGGATAAAGATATACCTATACGCCGCATATAATCTGATAGGGAACTTGTGCTTTAAATTCTTTTTAATTGTAATTTACATAGAGATAGAGTGAATTAGTTAACTAGGGTATTCACCTTAATTCTATCATCTGTGAATTTAAGTTGATTCGTTTATGATCGAGAGATGGTCATAAATATTGACGAGCTCTCGATTAACAATCTGAAATAGTTAGCATAACTTAACATGAAGTATATTGATCTAAGTGAAACAATAAGTAAAATTGTAATCTTAAGCCTTTTACTGAATTCAATTATTGGTCTAGTGATTAGTTAGTTTAGTACTTTATTTTCAAAATTCAACAACTTTTATCAAATTGTTTAAATAAAATTAATTTGATTATGAGTACTTAGTACCTGGTAATTATTATTAAATAATTCTCTGTAGGTTCGACACTCTCTTATCATTATATTACTTGTGGATTGCGTATACTTGCGTATTTTGCTAGTATAGATTTAGGCAAACAAGTTTTTAGCGTCGTTGCCAGGGAATTAATTTAATATTTTTTTCTAATATTAATTTTAATCAAATTAATCTTAATTTAAACATTTTATTTTTATTTTTATTATTTTGTTTCTATTTTACTTCTTTTTTAGGTACATCGTGGCTTCCTACAATTATCAGTGACCTTATACGAGAATGACTCTGCCAAGAGCGACAGAGATTTATGAACTCGATGAATTGTCAGCACATATTGAGTCACTTTCGAGGAAGTTTGACGCTTTAGCAGCACAACTTATTTAAAGTGTAGCGGTGACTTGTGATTATTGTGCAGGAAACCATCCGAGTCATCAATGCACCATCAGTTTTGAGTCGGTACAATATGGTGGCAACTTCGGCGATTATCCCAACGATTATGACTATTCCAATAATTATCATCATGATTGGGAGAATCCGCTAAATTTTTCATGGAGCGATGACAACCAAGTCCAAACATTTGCTCCAAGCCAATCATACGCTCCAAAATGTCAATATTAAGCTCCTCCTAAATAAGAAAATGAGTATAACTTGGAGGAACTTTTGTCCAAGTTCATAGCTTCGAGTGAGGAGATAATAAAGAGTCAGGAGATATCGAGTCAAAATCTTGAAAACCAGATGGGACAACTCATCAACGCCTTTAACAATTGCCCTCAAGGTGCATGGCCCAGCGACATAGTTTTCGAGACTGATGGATTACCCATGCCAAAGCTGCAACCGGACGTGCCAAATGATGTGGATGCTAAAAAAGAGGAGAAGAATAATGGGGACCAGGAAAAGAAGGCCGAAGAAGATCTAACCTTGAGTTCCAACACAGATGAGTCAATTTTGATAGTGCCCCATGTACCTTCTCCACTGAAGTTTAAGGATCCAGGTAGTTTTACAATTTTGTGCCTAATTGGTAGTCATTTCGTAGGTAAAGCTCTATGTGACATTGGAGCTAGCATAAATTTGGAGCCATGATGTGATGAGAAAGGGGTCCATGAGAAGATAAATGAAGATCCAGTTGTGTTTAAGAAGCTTCAATTTTATATTCCGTTCACAGACACAATAGAGCAAACACCTAGCTACTTGAAGTTCTTAAGAGGGATTCTATCTAAAAAGAACAAGCTATGTGAATTTGAAACCATGGCTCTTACAGAAGCGAAGCCCTGTAAGAGCTGAGAAAATTGCTATTAATGGATGGAGGGTTACTCAATTATAGAAGGGGAATTGGATAAAAAATTGAAGTAGTCAAGCTGAGACTTTAAAGAAAACACTTATTGGGAGGCAACCCAAGTTTTATTTTTAGTTTTTATTTTTGTTTATTTTATTAGGTTTTATAGTAGTTAATAAACTTACATTTAGTAGGATTTAATAAACTTGCTTCTATTGTGTTTATAGGCTATTCGAGTCCAATTTAAGTGCAGTGTCTTAGTCACTCCAATGTGCCTAGCCTATTCTTCAGACTTAGCAGACAAGGAAGAAGATTGCTATATTTTCAAGGAAGTCTTTTGTTTTATTTTTTTTCTATTTTAGCCATTGAGGACAATGTCTAGCTTAAGTTTGGGGGTGCGTTCTTATTTTATGTGGTACTTGTGCATTTTAGGTTATTAGATTTGCATTTTAGTTGGTATATTTTTAGTATACTTGAGCAATGGTTTGATTGAATTTGATTATGGCCGATAAGGATAAGAAAAAAAGTTCATTAACTTTTTAACTCTTGTGAAGTTTAGAAGCATTCTTAGTTTATATTTTGACTTATGAGTTGGGTTTACACTGTTTGTGATCTTTTTGAACTTTAAAGCACATATCCATCTGTTTAGCTAGTTGTGCCTTAAGGAGAAAAGTTTGGTTGAATATTTACGAAAGATATCATTGAAACTTTAAGAACTTATTTGAGCATCATTCGAAGTGAAATTTAAGCATTAACATAAGTTTGGGAGAAATCTTGGGTTATTGAAAATTTTGAACCTTCCCGGTTAGAAAAAATGAATCATGTGGTGAGTTGAGATGGAGTGTAAAACACACTCACTCATAAACATATGAAACAAGATAGAGCGTAAAACGCACTCATTCAATGGGAAGTGAGATGGAGCGTAAAACGCACTCACTAAAAAGGAAAGAAAAAAGAAATAAAAGGGAAAAAATTGTGTTTTGAATTACTTAGGAAGGGTTCAAGTGTACATTAATGTATGAAATATCCTTGTGATCCTCTAAATTTTATGTTTTGTCTTTATTAGCGGAGATTGATGTGATAAGAAAGTTTTTAGAGTTGATTTTGAATATCTTTTATGAGTATTTGGTTAGGTGATCTTATCTAAGTCATGACTAGTTTGAACATTTGGATACACACACGCACTTAAAGGATCATGAGTAGTTGTGGAACTAATGATTAGGTTAAAATTTTAGACTTTGCATGTTTTCAAAAAAAATTCTTGAGTTATCATTAAAGAAAATCTTTGAGGATATTATGCAAATTTGTATTGATTCATTACTCGAGTTGCGTGAGCTACTATTTAGAATTAGTTGTTATAGTTGTTATTCTTAGTGTTTATTTAAGGACAAGCAAATATTTAAGTTTTGGGGTATTTGATGAGTGGGTTTTATACCTACGAATTGAGTACGTTTAGCTTGATAATTTGTGAGTTCTTAAGTATTTTAAATTAGTATTAAGTATTTATAGTGTTTTTATATTACTTGTGGACTATGTATACTTGCCTATTTTGCTAGTATAGATTTAGGCAAACAAAACCTTATTTATTCTATTCTTGAACTCTAATCGAATTTCTAGATATTATGTTAATAATTTGGACATTCTTAGATTTTGGACAAATTAAATTACAAATCTCTAATGTTTATTCTTGATCTTATTGTTCTTATTATTATTATTCATCCTTTATATCATTGTTCTAATCCTCAGACTTAAATTGTGGTGAAAATGTTTTTTTAGTCGGAGTGCAAAGAGTAACCGTTGATTGACATGATTATGACCAGAAACTATGAATTGGTATAATCATGACCTTTAGTGTTACAGGCAAAGGCTGGTGGTGAAAGTTCTCTTTGGCCCGTAGTGTAAATATGGACTATTGATTGACATGATTATGACCATTGGTGTTACAAATGAATATCTTTGGCCCATATTGCAAAGATGAACTGTTGATTTGCATGATTATGAATAAGAACTATTGATTGGTGTTACATGGATAAAATATTAATGGTGAACTTTTATATTGGAAAAGATAGTAGACTTCATAGTTTACTTGACTCTTCTAATTGATTGTTTGTTCCGTTGTAGTCATCGTTGAAAACTTATAATATCTTTAAATCTCTGATTTATCATTGTTGAAGACTAAATATAATTTATTCTTCATTATCTTAGTCATGATATTCTTTACTGGGCTATTTGAGCTCACTATTTTCCTTTTTGTTCAATTGTTCTTCTCAGGAAATGAGAGTGTAACTAGGACTAGCCGGGGAATGGAGTAATGGTCCGAGATAGTTACTATAGTAGTCTTCCCATGTTGTAAATAGTATGGCAATAATTGTAGTAAGGACTTAGAGTGACTTGTTATATTTTGTACTGTATTATAATAAGTTGATTGTTTGTCTTTTAGTGACTCAAATTGGGTTGTGTGGACCATATTTTAGGGGCATCACAGGTAGCATATGCAAGGCACATTCTAATGGCTTCCAATCTTGCAATAGGAGCAAAGGTCTCATCATAATCGATCCCTTCTTCCTGAGAATATCATTTGGCCACCAATCTTGTCTTATTCCTTGTGATCACCCCTTCTTCATCCATCTTATTTCTAAATACCAATTTGGTACCATCAACTGGATGATATTTAGGTCTTAGGACTAACCTCCAAACTCTGCTTCTTTCAAATTGATTCAGCTCTTCTTGCATAGCTTCGATCTAGCTTGAATCTTCTAAGGCTTCTTCGATCTTTTTAGGCTCCATCTGAGAGAGAAAGCTTAGGAAGAAGCATTCATTCTGAGTTGTTAACCTAGTCCTTATTCTTGCATTGGGATCCCCAATAATCAGGTCTTGGGTGTGATCTCTTGCCCACTTGCTTCTAGTTGGAACATTAGTCCTTGTGCCTTCTTGTCTAAGTTCTTCAAGCTCTGGCTCTTGTTTAGTAAAATCGTCAATTCGTAAAGTCTCCATCTCAAGAACTATGGACTCTACGATCTCTTGCTCTAGTACTACGATCGTTGAGTCTGGCTCTACGACTTCTGAGTCTTTAATTGTAGGATTTTCCTGCTTTATGACTGTTGCATCCTGCTATACGATTTCATCAAAAGACACAACTTTTCTTCGATCTCCTAAGTCAGATTCATCGAAGGTAATATGGATTTATACTTCAACACTTAACGATTTCTTGTTGAAAGCTTTGTAGGCTTTGTTATCTACAGAATATCCAAGAAAGATTCCTTCATCTGACTTGGGTTGAAACTTGGTCAGATATCGTAGGACATCTTCTTGAATATAGAGTGAATGAGAGATCGATTCTGAGTGTAGCAGACAGTATTGACAGCTTCAGCCCAGAAATATTCAGGTAGACGAGCTGCAGCTAGAAAAGTCTATCATGTTCTTTCTTTCAGTTACTCCATTTTGTTGTGGATTTCTTAGAGCTGAGAAATTATGATTGATGCCACTGTCTTCACAAAACTTGTCCACTTCAGAGAAGTCGAATTCTCTTCCTTGATCACTCCTTATAACCTTGATCTTTTTGCCCTTCTCATTCTCGACCAGCTTGAAGAATTTGATCAATTGGGAGCTGGTCTCATCCTTAGAGCTCAAGAAGAATACCTATGTGAATCTGGTATAGTCATCCCCTATGACCAATGAGTATTTTTTTCGTCCAAGGCTGACAGTTGTGAAAGGCCCAAAGAGATCCATATGAAGTAGTTGTAGAGGCCTATCATTGGAGTTGACTGTCTTGCTTTTAAATAAGACTCTTATTTGCTTTCCTAACTGACATGCTTTGCAAGGCTTTTCGTTGATAAAATTGAGCTTTGGTAAGCCTAAAACTAGATCTTTGGAGGCAAGCTTTGATATGTTTCTAAAGTTCAAATGAGATAATCTTCGATGCCACAGCCAGCTGATGTCTTCTAACACTTTAGCAAAATAACAGCCAGTTTCAGTTGAACTCAGTTCTGCAAGATTCACCACATATACATTGTCTTCTTTAGTTTTAGTCAACTTCAACAAGTTCAATTTTAGGTCTCTAACTTGACACTAGTTGTTGAGGAAGATCACTTGATGCCCTTTATCGTATAGTTAGCTAATGCTTAGGAGATTCTGCTTTAAGCCTTCAACAAATGCCACTTTGCTGAAAGATACTGCACCAATTCCAATAGAGTCATATCCTCGAGCCTTTCTAGAGTTGTTGTTGTTGTCTCCAAAGATAACTGTAGGACCATCTTTTCTTTGAAGTTTGATAGAAGACCCTTATTGTTGGTCATGTGGCTCGAGTATCCACTATCAAGATACCAGATTGAGCTAGTGGAACTCCTTTCCTGTAATAAGAATTAACTTTTACTTTGGCACCCAGATTTACTTAGGTCCTAATTTGTTAGTTCCTTTTGGGACCTAAACTTATTTGATTCTAGGTTTATAATAAATCAGATAGTAATCATAATAACACAGAGCAATAATATGTCCATATTTATGACAATTATAACATTTTATATGATGTATACTTGTGTGTGTGTGTATGTGGATTCCTTCTTTTCAAGGACATGTATGGATTATAGACACTTACAGCCTTTCTTCTGGGCTCATACTCTCTCTGCTTTCACACTGTTCTATGATTCTGAGATTTTGTAGGGTGAAATTAAACTCTACGTTTCTTGCTTGGTTGGTTCATAGAGTAAATATTACCTGATTCTACGATCCTTCGAGGCTTGAAGATAGTGTTTGGCTTACCCTGTTATTTCTTTAGCTATAGACCAGTATGTGATCTATTGTTCTAAGGGATCACAACTTGATTAATAGAGATCGTACAACTTGGAATAATCGACTCTGCAACCTCTTTGGATTTCACAAACACAATGCTTCTATGAGAGGTAGAAACACTATTATTGTTAATCTTTAGCGTTGTGTCCACACTATGATCTGAGGTTGACTTTCCAAATCCTAAACCTGATCTTTTTGAGTCTGCTCTCTGACTTGTGATCAGGGAGTCTATGGAAGAAGAAGACCTATTCCACATAGAGATGGTCTTCTCTAGTTCCTTGATTTTAGAAACCAGAGTTGATTTTCTCTGTGACGGTCGTTCAGTTATCTTTCTCAATCTTTGATTCTCAACTTCAAGATTGGATATAAAGCCAACATTTCGTAGAGCTGTTTTCAACTCCACTTGTACTTTCTCTTTCTCCTATTGAAGAAAAGAATGGTCATTTGATAAAACTTCGAACCATTTCATATACTTATGCAGATTAGATGTAATGTCATGCAATGCAGTTCTTAAGTCATCTATATCTACATCTGGAGAATTAAAATCAAATACTTCACTAATATTAACTTCTTAATTATCAGTGATGTTGTCTGTTTCTATGGCCATAAGACACAAATTGGCCATCTGAGTTCTTTCATCTTTGCTGGATTCTAAACTTGAATCATTCTCAAAATCACTCCACGAACCCTCTATGACAAGGCCTTTATCCTTTTTTTCTTCAATTCCCTCGTGCATAACTAGGAGAGCTTCCCATACTTCCTTTCTTATTGTGCAATTGACAATATTTTCAAATAACTCATCTTCTAAAGCTAGGAATAAGATGTTCTTGACTCTTTTATCGAGCTGCACCAGCTTCTTCTCCATATCAGTCCATTTGGCCCTTTGTTTGACCGCAACCTTGTTTGGATCGTCAGTTGTTGGAGCGTGCTTTGTGGGGATATATGGGCCATTTAGAACAACATCAAACATCTCCTCATCAAGTGCGTCCATATAAGCTTGTATTCACATTTTTTAGTTAGCAAATTTTTCTTTATTACATAGGGGTAGCTTGTTTCCACCACCAAGCTCAGAACTGGTTTTATTTTATGTTATTGATCTACTCAAATGATTTAAGCTTTAATTATAAGAACTTGCTCTGATACCACTTGTTGTTTCCTAAAGGTACTTGGAGATCTAGAAGGGGGGTTGAATAGATCATTTTAAAAACTTTTCTTTTAAAAGAGTATTATCAACTTATAAATTAAGTAGGTTAATTTAATTATGCACATCAGAATGATAATTTGAAAAACCCCTTTCAAAGATTTAGGAAAGTTATAGTTCTAAGTTTAACACACAGATGGAATTAAGTCACAAAGAAATATAAATGACTTTGCAGAAATGTAAGTGCTGAAAATAAATGAGACAAGTTATTTTAAGTGGTTCAGAGCACAAAGATCTCCTAGTCCACTATTCTACTCCTTGAGTAGGAAATTCACTAAGGATGGGGTGATCACTAAGATCTGTTCATAAAGAACAATTACGACAATTGAATCATAAAGATTCCTTCAAGTCACTTAAACTTAGAACAAGTCACTAAGACTGGTTCACACAGAACCCTTTAAGTCACTTATACTTGGATATAATAGGTCACTAAGACTAGTACAATCACTGAGAAAGAATGATGATTGGGGTGCTGCTATGTTGCTTTAAGATCAACACAGAATGACTTAGCAGTAGAACACGATGTTCTAGATCTTTAAGATCGTAGAGTAGAGTTCTTGAGAGTTTGGTAGTAATTCAACTTGTTTGATATTTGATCGTCACTGCACACCTCTTATAGACGTCCTCGAGATTGTCCCGTTTGAAAGTTGTTGTTGCTCATTTAATGCTCCAATCCTAGAAGATTTCTAATTATTGACTTTTGGGAGAGTATTGTTGATCGATTTAGCTATCGATAAACACACACGTGCAAGTATACACGGTCAACAAGTAATATATGATAAGATATGAGTCGAACCCACAGGGAATTGTGACAAATAATAACCAAGTACCAATCGTCTATCAAATTGATCTAATTTAAACAATGAAGATTTGATAATTTGTTGATTGGTTGAGTTCACAAGTCAAATAATGAGTAAAGTGCGGTAAAATATCAAGATAAAAGGGTCTAAGATTACAATTTCCCCCAACACGTCATTTGAATCTCCTAACTCTCTCTTTTCATTTAGTTATAGCATACGAATTGACAACCGAGAAGTCAAAACTACATAAGAGCCTCTGTCGATGGTCAATCACGAATCTTCCTAAGCGGTGTATAGGTATATGTCTATCCTATACACTATCAAGAGACTAATTTCAGGAATGATTACTAGACACGTGTCACCAAATCTAACTAATCCTCCCTTTAATTACCAACTTTCACGTCGGAAGTCATTAAGACTAGATTCTCAATAGGTTGCATGCGGTAATTAGGTATATATCTATCCCAACTACTATCAAGATACCTATTATTGCAGATAATTAATAAGACACACGTCACTTAATCCAATTAATAACCCACAACAATCTATACTTTCGCATGTTATCATAACTAGGTCTTAACCTATAATCCGTTCGTCAAGTTCATATAGGTTCCCACGGTAATTACGGGCCAAGCAATTAATCTAGAAGCAAAGGTTATGACAATCAATTCACACATGCATAACTAAAATCAATAGAGAGAGAATTCAATTCAAATTAAGTGTTGGGTTCCATTGCAATCTTAGAATAGAAGGTTAGTTCATGATAGCTACAATAAACATCATTTTCAATTGATACATTGTCAAATTCGAATTACAAAGAAGATAGAAATCTAGAAATGAAACCACTTTTGGAGCTATTGAGTTGGTGTTCCTTTGGTTGCTGATGGTTTCCAACTCTCCACCTTGGCCTTGCAATTCTTCTTGACTGAGTTCCTTGGCTTTTGGCTTGATTTAGCTTGATTTGCAGCCTTGAGCTCTGTTGGTTGATGTATTTTGTAGCCTCCCTTTCTCTAGATATCTGATATGAAGCTTAGAAGAGATTATATATAGTCTCTCTCCAGAAACCCTAGCCAAAATCGGACAAAATGGAGCTCAGATCGCACTAAATCAATGTCAGAACGCACTCAGTCCAGACTTGGCGAGGCCTCGCTGGTTTGTGGCAAGGCCACGCTGGTCTGGTGCAACTCCCTGTATGCCTTGGCAAGGCCTCGCTGGTTTGTGGCGAGGCCCCGCTGGTCTGGTGCAACTCCCTGGATGCCTTGGCAAGGCCTCGCTGGTTTGTGGCGAGGCCCCGCTGGTCTGGTGCAACTCCCTGGATGCCTTGGCAAGGCCTCGCTGGTTTGTGGCGAGGCCCCGCTGCTCTGGTGCAACTCCCTGGATGCCTTGGCAAGGCCTCGCTGGTTTGTGGTGAGGCCCCGCTGCTCTGGTGCAACTCCCTGGATGCCTTGGCAAGGCCTCGCTGGTTTGTGGCGAGGCCCCGCTGCTCTGCCTGGAACACTCAGCATTGACGTCAGTTGGGAGAAATGCCATAACTTCCTCGTCCGAACTCGGATTGAGGCGATTCAACATGCTACGGAAAGCTAAGAGATAGCTCTACAACTTTCATTCATTAGTTCTGAGAGATAACGGCTGGATCATGGGCATAATTAGGCGAGAAGCAACTGTTATGTCAATGTTGCGCTAGAAATGGCAAACTAAGCACTTCCAAACATTAAACCAATTAGCTTTTATTCAAATTCCTACAAAACAAAGCAAAAACACGTAAAAGAAATACAAAATACACAAACACAATATAAAACTAAATTATCTAGAAAGAAGAACTAAAAATAGATAAAAACGCATCGAATACCCAAAGACTTGCAAATTATAAAGGTCAAAAGTACCCAAATTGTGTGTATAAAACACATTCATCAAATACCCCCAAACTTAAACCTTTGCTTGTCCTCAAGCAAACAAAGAAACACTAATTTGTTGACATAGCACAATGACAACTAAATTAGGAAAGAACGACTCAAGAACTGGCCTCAAAGGATAAAGATCAAAAGGGGGCCCAAGAACAACGTAAAGTTACAATTTAACAAAATTTCTAAGCTCACGGCTACTCAAGATCTTTGCAATAAGTGTGTGTGTGAATGTGCTAACTATTTATGCGAGTTAGGAAAGAGCTAACGCATGAACTCAATATATGAGGGATTATACTATAAATCTACCAACTCATCATTACCTTGATAAATACCAAATAAGACGACCATATAAGAAGGGGGTTCCCAAGGAATTATTGTAGTAATGAGTAATCACACTAGTGAGTGCGTTTTACGCTCCATCTCACCTTAATTAAGCGCATGACCGTGCGGTGTCTAATTACATTAGGCTATTCAGAGCTACCCATGTAACGAGTGTTTGATCAATGACTCCCAAACCAGATGGCTTTAGGGCATTAGGTGTAAAAACACCCCCGAGGATCTATTAACTCGAGTAGCAATGGCCACGTAATTAAACTTGGTCAACAAATAATAATAAATTTTTTTTTTTTTTTGTTTTTTTTTTTTTTTGTGCAATTCCCCCAAACTTATATGCAAGTCTAAAATAAGCATAAAAGGTTGATGACGCGAGTTCAGTACATTTCAAGTATAATCTCCCAAGCATTTAAGTAAATGAGATTTCTCAATACTAACTGACTAAACAAGTACACTGTGTATGTGAAGAGCTTAAACAACCAAGAGTAGGGTGGTTAGCCAAAATGTTAAGAAGTAACTAAACATGCTCAAGCCTTACTTTAGATGAAAACACAATAACCAGCAAAATATCATTGGCCATTCTTGAACCACAACACGACTTACGCGACACAACACGACTAGACAGACCAAAATAACTTAATTACACTACCCTACACCCCCAAACTTAAAACAAACATAGTCCTCGATGTTTATAATAGACAGAATTAAAATAGAGAACTTCACTGAGGGTAATCAAGCAACATCATTATAGTGTGGTGTCGCTTGGACGCTTTCGGACTAACAAAATTCTTGTCATGGTCCATGATTGGCTTGGACGATGAAGCTTCGCCCCATTTGTTGCTTGGAAGCTATACCAGAATAATGCCTCATGAAGAACAGCCCATATTAGCTAAGAAACTCTCTCAGGCCAAAAATCAAACACGTGGCGTGCACCTCCCAAAATCTCAGCTGTCAATGCATTGGGAAGCAGGGCTAGCCCTCCACAAAGTCTTGCAATGGGAGAATTGAAGTGATCCTGCAATAAAACTCAACCCAAGCACAGTCCCAAGCAGGCAAAAATTAGTTTGGAAAGCAATTACCTTGGCTTGGATAATGTTTTTAGAAAACCAAAGATGAATTGCAATGCTTGATGAAATCCTGATGTGGAAGAGGAAATTGCAGTGGAATCCGTGCAATAGGCTGATTAATAGAGGTATTTAGTGATACAATTTGAAGTTGTGAAAATCCCCCACAATTAGCTCTCAAGTTGGCAGGAGAGAGACATGAGAATGATTGGAAAAATGATGCGCCTGGCTGCATTTAAAATCTGGAACCCGCGCCTGGCGCAGCCCCGCCCAAATTGGCGCAGCCCCGCTGAGGCCCCTGCTTGCCGGCGCAGCCTTGCTGCTGTTGGGCGAGGCCCCGCTGCCTGCTGCTGGCTGATGCCGCGCGCGCGCCTGTGCGCGCCTGGCTTCCCTGCTGCTGCCTTGCGCCAAGCCTGCTGCTGCCTCGTGCCAGTCTACCCATGCAGTCATGCAATGCCATGGCTGTCTTGAATTAAAGTCCCAACTGTGTACCCTTAAGCAATTAGATAAAATGACTAAATTAAAAACAATAATTGACAATAACATCATATTAAATTAAGAACAATAATTCAATTATAACACAACACTTTTTTTTTTTTTTTTTAAGTAAAAAAAAAAAAAAAACAATACTAATAATAAAATTTTAATCTAACTTAAACAATAAAATGAAACATTGGGTTGCCTCCCAATTAGCGCTTGAGTTAAAGTCCTTAGCCTGACTATACCCCCTTCATATCGGGTCAGTGAGACTAATTGAGGTCTTTTGGCGCTCGAGTCGCCACCCCAATAGTGTTTAATCCTTTGTCCGTTCACCTTGAACAATTGGCTTGTCTTCTCATCCCGCAGTTCAATTGCACCATGCGGGAAAACATGGTTGATATAGAATGGCCCTGACCATCGTGATTTGAGTTTACCGGGAAATAGCTTCAACCGAGAATTGTAAAGTAGGACGGGTTGTCCAACCTCAAACTTCCGATCGATTATCTTCTTGTCGTACCACCTCTTGACTCTCTCCTTATAGAGCTTTGCATTCTCATAGGACTGGAGACGGAACTCATCCATCTCATTGAGTTGTAAGAGGCGTTTCTCTCCCGCGGCATTCAAATCAAAGTTTAGCTTCCGGATGGCCCAATAAGCACTGTGTTCAAGTTCCACCGGTAGATGGCATGCTTTCCCATACACAAGCTGATAAGGTGACATCCCGATAGGAGTTTTATATGCCGTCCTATACGCCCATAAGGCGTCATCAAGCTTCAAAGACCAGTCCTTTCTATTCGGGTTTACAACCTTCTCCAAAATCCTTTTCACCTCTCTATTGGATACCTCCACCTGACCACTTGTTTGAGGATGATAGGCCGTGGCAATTTTATGGGTTACCCCATATTTAGCAAGAAGGGCATTAAAGTTCTTGTTACAAAAGTGCGACCCTTCATCGCTAATTATTGCACGCGGAGTTCCGAATCTTGTGAATACATTTTTCCGAAGGAACTTTAGCACAACTTTGGCATCATTGGTGGGTGTCGCAGCTGCTTCAACCCATTTTGACACGTAATCTACAGCCACAATGATATACAAATTGTTGAACGAAGAGGGAAACGGGCCCATAAAGTCGATACCCCAGATGTCAAATATCTCAACCTCTAAGATTGTGGTTAGTGGCATCTCATGACGCCTGGAAATGTTCCCTACTCTTTGACATCGATCGCATTTCAGCACAAACACATGGGCGTCCTTGAACAGCGTTGGCCAATAAAAACCAGATTGAAGCACCTTCGCCGCTGTTCTTTCTCCGCCATAGTGTCCACCAAAAGCTGAGGCATGACAATGTTGCAAGATACTTTCCATCTCAGATTGAGGTACGCACTTCCGGATCAGTTGGTCAGCACATTGCTTAAACAGAAAAGGTTCGTCCCAGAAATAATGCTTCACATCGTGCAAGAATTTCCTTTTTTGTTGATAGCTCAGCTCGGGTGGTAGGACATGGCTCACCACATAGTTGACATAGTCAGCATACCATGGCACCTCATGTGTGATGGCGAAAAGCTGTTCATCCGAGAAAAATTCATTAATCATGACATCATCTCCCGCCTCATGGTCTGCATTTTCCAGCCTAGACAAATGATCCGCCTCTTGATTCTCGGTTCCCTTCTTATCTCTAATCTCAAGATCGAACTCTTGAAGCAATAAAACCCATCGAATCAAGCGTGGCTTTGCGTCCTTCTTTGTTATTAAGTACTTAATGGCAGAATGGTCCGTGTACACAATGACCTTGGTGCCAATGAGATAGGCACGAAATTTGTCAAAGGCATACACGATAGCAAGCAATTCCTTCTCCGTTGTTGTGTAATTAAGTTGAGCTCCAGTTAGTGTCTTGCTAGCATAATATATCACATGAAAGACCTTGTCCTTGCGATGGCCCAATACAGCACCAATTGCAAAATCGCTAGCGTCGCACATCAATTCGAACGGAAGATTCCAATCCGGGGCCACGATAATAGGTGCACTTACAAGCTTCTTCCTTAGTAACTCAAAAGCCTCTAAACATGCATGATCGAAGACAAAAGGAATGTCTTTCTCAAGGAGACTACACAGCGGTTTTGCAATTTTTGAGAAATCCTTGATGAACCGCCTATAAAATCCAGCATGTCCAAGGAAACTACGGATTCCCTTGACGTTGGTTGGTGGAGGAAGCTTCTCAATGGTCTCGATCTTGGCCTTATCAACCTCCAGCCCCTTTGAAGATACTCTATGCCCCAAAATAATCCCTTCTTGCACCATGAAGTGGCATTTCTCCCAATTAAGCACCAAATTTGTCTCAACACATCGTTTCAGCACTTTCACAAGGTTTTCTAGGCATAAGTCGAATGAATCTCCAAAAACCGAGAAATCGTCCATGAAAACCTCCAATCCTTGCTCAACCATATCAGAGAATATAGCCATCATACATCTTTGGAAGGTGGCGGGTGCGTTGCATAACCCAAATGACATTCTTCTGAAAGCAAATGTCCCATATGGGCAAGTGAACGTTGTTTTCTCTTGATCTTCGGGGGCAATGGCAATTTGGTTGTAGCCCGAGTATCCATCCAAGAGACAATAGAATTCATGTCCCGCCAACCTGTCTAGCATTTGATCAATGAATGGGAGCGGAAAATGATCCTTGCACGTAGTCTTGTTCAACCTTCTGTAGTCCATGCAAACTCTCCATCCGGTGACAGTTCTAGTTGGGATCAACTCGTTGTTTTCATTAGACACCACTGTCATGCCCCCCTTCTTTGGAACACATTGCACTGGACTGACCCATGGACTGTCTGAAATGGGATAGATGATGCCGGCATCGAGCAATTTGATAATTTCCTTCTTGACCACCTCCTTCATGACGGGGTTCAATCTACGCTGATGCTCAACCACAGGTTTGGCCTCATCTTCCAATATGATCTTGTGCATACAAAAAGCGGGGCTAATTCCCTTGATGTCGGTAATGGACCAACCTAAGGCTGTTTTGTACTCCCGTAGCACTCTTAGCAATTTGTTTTCCTGCACATCATCAAGTGAAGCAGACACAATAACAGGCAAAGTACTAGCATTACCCAAATAAGCATACCTCAAGTGGATTGGCAATGGTTTGAGCTCCAAAGTAGGTGGCTCCTCCCATGAGGATTTTGCAATGGTACTAGAGCTGCTTGGTCTATCTAACGGTTCAAATAGTTGCTTAAACTTGATAAAACGTGGGGGAACATTCAGCACATTTACCATCTCGTTAGGAAACAGAGGTTCACTCTCAAGTGATTCTCCT
Source organism: Aralia elata (assembly GCA_034770075.1). NCBI lineage: Eukaryota > Viridiplantae > Streptophyta > Magnoliopsida > Apiales > Araliaceae > Aralia > Aralia elata. The sequence continues at coordinate 74,637,515 of CM068388.1, read as the reverse complement.
AGCAATTCTTCAAAAGGGTCAACTTCATATGTTGCTGTGAACACCTCTTCCACCACCTCGTCAATCAAGTCTATCCTGAAACATTCATCCTGCACATTAGGAAATTTCATTGCTTTAAAAACGTTAAAAGTTACCTCTTGGTCTTGGACACGCATGGTTAGTTCTCCTTTTTGCACATCAATCAAAGTTCTGCCTGTGGCTAAGAATGGGCGCCCAAGGATGATAGGTATCTCCCTGTCTTCTTCGAAATCAAGGACAATGAAATCCGCTGGAAAAATAAACTTGTCCACCTTGACAAGCACATCTTCTACTATGCCTCTTGGGTATGTGAGAGACCTATCCGCAAGTTGCAATGTAACATTTGTAGGTTTTGCCTCACTTAATCCCAGCTGTTGATAAATTGAGAGTGGCATTAGATTGATGCTTGCCCCCAAATCACATAGGGCCTTGCCAAAGAATTGGTTACCAATTGTGCAAGGAATCGTGAAACTCCCCGGATCTTTCAACTTTGGTGGTAACTTCCTTTGTAATACAGCACTACATTCTTCGGTTAGTGCCACCGTCTCAAACTCCTTAAGCCTTCTCTTTCTTGACAAGATTTCTTTCATGAACTTCACATAACTAGGCATTTGTTCCAATGCCTCAGCGAATGGGATGTTTATGTGCAATTTCTTGAAAACCTCCAAGAACTTAGAGAATTGCTTATCCAACTTTAATTTCTGCTGACGTTGTGGAAACGGGCATGGTGGATACATAGGGCCTTGCTTGCTCCCCGCTAGTTTTGGCACTGGCTCCTTTTCCTTTTCTTCTTCTTTTCTCTTTTCTTCCTCTTTCTCCCCATTCACATCCTCAACCACCGCTTCAGCTGGAACCTCATTCACAACTTCTGGTAGCTCTTTCCCACTTCTCAAAGTCACAGCTTTGCAATACTCCTTACCATCTCTTTTCGGATTAACTTCAGTGTCACTAGGTAAGGCACCAGGGGGACGGATATTCATGGCGCTAGCTATCTGCCCAAGCTGAAGCTCTATATTCCGAATCGAAGCGCTATGCTGTGCAACCAATTGAGCCAATAACTCGTCCCCACTAGGCTTTTTCTCCTGTTGTGGCAAAGGTGGGGTTGAGGCTTGTTGGTGTGATTGGGGTTGATGGTGTGATTGAGTTTGATTTTGGAATCCTGGGGGATATTGATCCCTAGGAGCTGAATATTGGGTTTGGGTATTATTGTTGTTGTTCCATGAGAAATTTGGGTGATTTTTCCATCCAGGATTGTAGTGATTAGAGTGGGGGTTGTTTTGCTGTCTATTGTAATTACCAACGAACTGTACGGATTCTGCATTGATGGGGCATTGCTCGGTAGGATGATTTCCAACACACAACTCACAGGTTTCAAAAATGCTCTGCACAGAATGAGTTCCTAAATTTTTCACTTCCTTTGTGAGCGCGGCTAGCTGTGCGGTAATTGAGGTGAGATGATCCACCTCAAATTTTCCTGCTGCCTTTGGTGGCATTTTCCTCTCCGAAGGCCATTGATAAATATTTGCAGCCATGGTTTCCAATAGTTTGTAGGCTTCCGCAAAATTCTTCCCCATTAAACTACCACCTGCAGCTGCGTCAACACTAGATCGAGTGGCGTTGGTCAGCCCATTATAAAAAATCTCAACTTGCAACCATTGAGGCAAACCATGGTGTGGACATCTCCTAATTAGATCCTTGAACCTTTCCCAAGCTTCATACAAGGACTCGGAATCATATTGAACAAACGACGTGATGTCATTCCTCAATCTTGCAGTTTTTGCCGGTGGGAAGAACTTTGCCAAAAATTTCTGGGCTAAGTCATCCCATTTGGTAATCGAGCCCGAAGGAAGCGAATGCAACCAACTCTTTGCCTTATCACGGAGTGTGAAAGGAAATAGTCGGAGTCTAATTGCATCATCAGTCACTTGAGTGTACTTGAATGTGTCACAAATTTCCAGAAAACTCACCAAATGAGCATTTGGGTCGTCATTGGGCAACCCACCAAACTGCAAACAGTTTTGAACCATTTGGATGGTTCCAGGCTTAATTTCGAAGTGATTGGCCTCAATGGCTGGCCTGGAAATGCTTGAGTGCAAATCTGTGACAAGAGGCATGGCGTACTCCCTCAAGGTTTTAGGTTCCTCCTCAGCCATGGTATTTTGATTGGGTATACCCCGAACTCGTTCTCTACGTAGTCGTCGAATATTTCTCTCGATCTCGGGATCGTAAGGAATTAACTCAAGATCACGTGAGCGTGGCATACAAATCAAGAATACCTACAAAACAAAATGAAAATTATATACAAGTCTAAAAAGAGACCAAGTTGATTGGAATTGATATTGGTATAATTATTAGAAAACAACTCCCCGGCAACGGCGCCAAAAACTTGTTGATCGATTTAGCTATCGATAAACACACACGTGCAAGTATACACGGTCAACAAGTAATATGTGATAAGATATGAGTCGAACCCACAGGGAATTGTGACAAATAATAACCAAGTACCAATCGTCTATCAAATTGATCTAATTTAAACAATGAAGATTTGATAATTTGTTGATTGGTTGAGTTCACAAGTCAAATAATGAGTAAAGTGCGGTAAAATATCAAGATAAAAGGGTCTAAGATTACAATTTCCCCCAACACGTCATTTGAATCTCCTAACTCTCTCTTTTCATTTAGTTATAGCATACGAATTGACAACCGAGAAGTCAAAACTACATAAGAGCCTCTGTCGATGGTCAATCACGAATCTTCCTAAGCGGTGTATAGGTATATGTCTATCCTATACACTATCAAGAGACTAATTTCAGGAATGATTACTAGACACGTGTCACCAAATCTAACTAATCCTCCCTTCAATTACCAACTTTCACGTCGGAAGTCACTAAGACTAGATTCTCAATAGGTTGCATGCGGTAATTAGGTATATATCTATCCCAACTACTATCAAGATACCTATTATTGCAGATAATTAATAAGACACACGTCACTTAATCCAATTAATAACCCACACCAATCTATACTTTCGCATGTTATCATAACTAGGTCTTAACCTATAATCCGTTCGTCAAGTTCATATAGGTTCCCACGGTAATTACGGGCCAAGCAATTAATCTAGAAGCAAAGGTTATGACAATCAATTCACACATGCATAACTAAAATCAATAGAGAGAGAATTCAATTCAAATTAAGTGTTGGGTTCCATTGCAATCTTAGAATAGAAGGTTAGTTCATGATAGCTACAATAAACATCATTTTCAATTGATACATTGTCAAATTCGAATTACAAAGAAGATAGAAATCTAGAAATGAAACCACTTTTGGAGCTATTGAGTTGGTGTTCCTTTGGTTGCTGATGGTTTCCAACTCTCCACCTTGGCCTTGCAATTCTTCTTGACTGAGTTCCTTGGCTTTTGGCTTGATTTAGCTTGATTTGCAGCCTTGAGCTCTGTTGGTTGATGTATTTTGTAGCCTCCCTCTCTCTAGATATCTGATATTAAGCTTAGAAGAGATTATATATAGTCTCTCTCCAGAAACCCTAGCCAAAATCGGACAAAATGGAGCTCAGATCGCACTAAATCAATGTCAGAACGCACTCAGTCCAGACTTGGCGAGGCCTCGCTGGTTTGTGGCAAGGCCACGCTGGTCTGGTGCAACTCCCTGTATGCCTTGGCAAGGCCTCGCTGGTTTGTGGCGAGGCCCCGCTGGTCTGGTGCAACTCCCTAGATGCCTTGGCAAGGCCTCGCTGGTTTGTGGCGAGGCCCCGCTGGTCTGGTGCAACTCCCTGGATGCCTTGGCAAGGCCTCGCTGGTTTGTGGCGAGGCCTCGCTGCTCTGGTGCAACTCCCTGGATGCCTTGGCAAGGCCTCGCTGGTTTGTGGCGAGGCCCCGCTGCTCTGCCTAGAACACTCAGCATTGACGTCAGTTGGGAGAAATGCCATAACTTCCTCGTCCGAACTCGGATTGAGGCGATTCAACATGCTACGGAAAGCTAAGAGATAGCTCTACAACTTTCATTCATTAGTTCTGAGAGATAACGGCTGGATCATGGGCATAATTAGGCGAGAAGCAACTGTTATGTCAATGTTGCGCTAGAAATGGCAAACTAAGCACTTCCAAACATTGAACCAATTAGCTTTTATTCAAATTCCTACAAAACAAAGCAAAAACACGTAAAAGAAATACAAAATACACAAACACAATATAAAACTAAATTATCTAGAAAGAAGAACTAAAAATAGATAAAAACGCATCGAATACCCAAAGACTTGCAAATTATAAAGGTCAAAAGTACCCAAATTGTGTGTATAAAACACATTCATCAAGTATGTGTTAGTTTACTTTCGGTTGTGATACCTCACATCAAACTGCTGCAGTGACCTGCACGTGGGTCGCTCTCACTTCACCAAACTAGCTGTTAGACATATTTCAATCTGATCTTTTTTTTAATCTTAAGATATTCAACAACTATCTTAGGATCTTCCCTCTACGAGTCTTGATCATGTCAGTCCATTGTCAGAGCTGATATACTCCACGATTTTCCTAATCGTAGAGTTTTATAGTGGTTGTAAAGTATCTGGCTAGATGACTCTATGATTGATAAGCTCTGCGTTCAATTAGTTCTATGATGTCTTTCAGACTCTACGGTCTTCAATGAGTTCTACGATATTTTTCAGACTCTACCTACGGTCATTAACGAGTTCTACGATTTCTTTTAGACTATGGTCATCAATGAGCTCTACGATCTCTTTCACCCTCTATGGTCATCAATGAGCTCTAAAATCCCAAAGTAGACAACTTTACGATCTCTTTCACTTAGCTATACGATCGCCTAAACAACTTTACGATCGTTTAATTTCCTATAGTTATACATGTCGTTTACTCAACAAAATAGATCAACCTAATAAGTTTGATCTTCTAATCTAAATCCTTCTACATTAATTTCATTATAAGGACTTCACAAAAGCTACTGGATACAAATATACATTATCTCATCATCAAATCAAATATGCATTTGTCTTAACAATCTTGTAATTCGATATAAATTTCTCTTTTTCTCTATTTTTTTGAGATAAACGAAAATTACACTCGGCTTCGTTCCACCATGATGAGTGAGTTTTATACTTACGAACTGAGTACGCTTGACTTGATAATTTGTGAGTTCTTTAGTATTTTAAGTTAGTATTAGGTAGTTATAGTATTTTTATGTTAGTTTATAGGAAGGAGCAAGGAAACGCAATCCAAATATCTTTTGGAGTACAATAAGCAAGTAAACGCAAGAAGAAAAGATTGAAGGGCTTTTAACACTAGGTTGGATGCATGTTCTTGGTTTGGAACTTAGATTTTATTGTAGAGCTACTCCTTAGCTTTCCAGAACATCTTGAATCGTCATAATCGGAGTTCGGATGAGAAAGTAATGACTGTTTAACCAACGGACGTTGAACCTCAAAGTTTAGAGATGCCATTTGCATAGCAGCCACTTTAAACCCAATTTCGACTCTGATCTAATCTTAATCTCTCAATTCTAAAAGAATGAAAATTATATATCTCGTCGAGAGCTTCGATTTGATAGGTGACAGGCCCCATAACTGTTCTCGGATCAAAAGTTATGGTCATTTTACCAACAGACGTTCGAGTAGAATTTTGTTGGGCGCGGTCACGCTGGTCTGCAGATTGAAAAACATGATTTTTGGCACTTGAGCACGGCCGCGCTGCTTTCTAGGCCAAATATGGGTGCGACCGCACTGGGTCGGGTTGTTGAAAAACTTATTTTTGACCCAAATTGAATGAAACAAGGACTATAACTTCTAATTAGTTTAGGACTTTAAGTAGAACCTATAAATACATGATGTGAGGCATAGAATAAGAGAGATCTTCTTGCTACTTTTTGCTAACCCTAGTTTAGGAGAAAGAGATGTAGGCTTGAAGCAATTACAAGAGCACAAAGGATTCAATAAAGGAGCTGAAGGAGAAACTCAAGGATTGCATCTACAGATTTTATTCTCTTCTCTACCTCTTATTTTGTATTCTTGAATGCTTTATCAATTGTGGATTATGGATTTTAATTCAATTATGAACTAATTTCTTTTTAAGATTACAATGGAACTTATTGCATAGCTTTTATTGATATGCTTCCTTGTTAACTATTGTTGATTATTATCGGATTGTCTATTATGATTTGTGATTAATTGCTTAATTGCCTGATCAACAATTATCACGGTAATCTATATGAACTCGAGAGATGGATTATAGGTTTAGACTTGATCATAGTAGCATGTGATTGTGTTTTCTGCATGGCAATAAAACTCATAATTTGTGTCTAGGATAGAGATATACTTATATGCCGCATATAATCTAAAAGAGAACCTGAGCTTTAAATCCTTTTTAATTGTAATTTACATAGAGATATAGTGAATTAGTTAACTAGGATGTTCACCTTAATTCTATCATCTGTGGATTTAAGTTGATTCATTTATAATACATCGAGAGATGGTTATAAATATTGATGAGTTCTTGATTAACAATCTGAAATAGTTAGCATAACTTAATAGAAAGTGTATTAATTCAAGTAAAACATTAAGGGAAATTGTAATCTTAAACCTTTTTATCTGAATTTAATTCTTGGTAGTTAGTGATTAGTTAGTTTAGTACTTTATTATCTAAAATTCACAATCTTAATCGGTTGTTTAAATAAAGTTAATTTGATTATAAGTTAGTAATTAGTAATTATTATTAAATAATTCCTCGTGGGATCGACAACTCTCTTATCATTATATTACTTGTGGACTGCGTATACTTACGTATTTTGCTAGTATAGATTTAGGCAAAAAAGTTTTTGGCGCCGTTGCCGGGGAATTAATTTAATAATTTTTTTCAATATTAATTTTAATCAAATTAGTCTGAATTTAAACGTTTTTATTTATTTATTTATTGTATTCTATTTCCTTTTCAGGCACCATGAACAATTATGATTATCAGTGGCCTTATACGAGAATCACTCAGCCAAGAGCGGCAGGGATTTATGAACTCAATGAATTGTCAGCACAGATAGAGACACTTTCTAGGAAGATTGACACTTTTGCAGCACAACGTATTCAAAGTGTAGCGGTGATTTGTGATTATTGTGTTGGAAATCATCCGAGTCATCAATGCGCCATCAGTTTTGAATTGGTACAGTTAGGTGGCAACTTCGACGACTACCCCAACAATTATGACTATTTCAACGATTATTATTGTCGACGCCGGGTTTTTCGTCTTTTCCAATTTTAGCCTTTTGATTGAATGATTCTTCGGAAAAGGTCGGCATTAATGTCGACGGGGTTTTCAAAGATCGTTTTTTATGATGAGCCAATTAACTAGAGTCGCCAGTTGGTATATTTGAAATGGATGTACCAACTCATCCGAGTTTTCGTTTTTTCGTAAATCGCTGGCTCATATATGACTCTGAATTAATTGGTCTGCGAACCGAGATTTATAGAGTTCGAGGGCTTGCTTAAGCGAGGGGAAGGTGTTAGGCACCCCCCGACTTCCGTGAAACACGGTTACCACAATCTTGATGCTTTTCTACCCTTTAATTCATGAAATGTGTGTGTGTATGCGCGCGTGTGTGTGTGTGTGTGTGCCTATGTGAATGTTGTGGTGAGTTTGTATGAAAGAATCATTTGGATTTTTAAGGAAAGTCGTGCTTTAACTTGAGAACGCTTCGAAATGTCTTTTCGGCATACACGAGAAAGCCTTATGAGAAAGGTTTGATTTTATTTGTCAAAAATGCAAGGTTTTCTTTAGGTGTCGTTTTGGCAAAACAAGAGTTTTAAACCTTCGTCAAAATAGGAATCGAGATCTATACGTTGTTTTCGTAACTCAAATGATGGGCAACTTCTAGAATCTCTTTAACCCTATGCACGACGGTTTAATAAAACGTCACTTATTTATAAAATCATTTTGTGTGATGTTTTGGAAAACGATTTTTCTTTTCCTTCTCGTTTACATAGAAATCGACATTCATTAACACTTCTCATTTTTAGCCTCGTGGTGCTAATAGCCTAGTTTGATTGATTTTATGAAAATCTTATCATTTAGCTTTGAAATCAATTTCGTGTCATAAATCAAATCAAGCATTAAAATGCGTGGGGGCTATTCATGGGCATGTAAGCCATCCAAATAACCCCAACGCCCACAATCACATACTTCACTATTACGGGGGCCTTAAACCCGATTTTCAACTTGGTATCGTTTTAAGGCCCGACGATTACAATTTACAATAAATGATTACATACATCAACATTGTCCATCATCGGATTTGGACCACGGGGTCGCATTCCTAGGCTCACATCCACAATTTATACACACCCACGCAATGGATACTACAAAATTAAACAAGCTAAAATCACCAAATGGATATCATCGGGCCATTAGGAAGAATTTCGTTTCATTTGGAACCCTCACTAATAGTCCTCAATCCATGGATCCACAACAATATACAAGAAAACTACATTTCACATAACCCAATTGACAAGAAGATTAACAAAATGATATACAAAAATTGCTATAAAAGAAGGTCTTTTCACCTTGCAAATATCACCAAGATGTGTGAAAATTTGAATATATGAATAGAGTAGAAATTATCTTGGATATAGTCTCAAAAAAGAAATATAAATTCTCTCTTTTTTTCTCTTTTCTTCTCTTATTTTGTTGCAAATTTTTGCTATTTTTTTCTCCCTATTTCTGAGCTTGCTGCTGTTGTTCTTCTTCTCCCTCTCGCCTGCTGCTTTTCTCTCTGCTCTCCTTCCTGGATGCTGAAGGAATGAGCTGAAATAAGCTGGCCAAAGACAACCGCAGATTGATCTGCGGCTGGCTGGCCGCCTGCCTTCCACTCACCTGGTTTCGAGTTCCGTGTTTTCAAAAGGCGCACTTATTGGCCGCAGATCAATCCGCGGCTGGACGGTTTGACTTTCTCGATTTTCGTGCCACGCCTCGACTTTCGTGTCGTAACATCGGTTTTCGCTGACAGGCTTGTATTTTGCAGTCTGGGAATTTTTGGGAGACGTGCCACCTCATTCGGGAATGCTCGTTTCGGACGGCCTTATTGTCACGTCAGCTTTGATCGCCAATCATCGCGGTGGTGTTTGAGCATTCGCACTTGTTCCCATTCCTTCGCTCCCGCAAGCCGGTTCAATTGACGATTTTGCCCTCCTGTCACGGTTAGTATTGGGAACGCAAAATTTGGGTGTCTACAGCTGCCCATCTTTATCATGTTTATGCAATGTTAAATGAAATGAACAGGATAAAGAAATAGACACTCGATGCATGAATGACAATGCACAAAATGACAATACATACGTGATGCAACACATATATCTTATGATGCAATGTAAGATGTAAGGCATTCAAGATATTCGCAAAAAGGTGTCAATGCGGATGATCGTCTCGTCGGGGCCGGGTTTCGTCGCCGGTCACCCATCTCGTAATCGCCGGTTATCATCGCCGGTCGATTGTCTCGTCGGGGCCGGGCTTCGTCGCCGGTCACCCATCCTGTAACCCCCGGGTATCGTCACCGGTTGGTTGTCTTGTCGGGGCCGGGTATCGTCGCCGGTCACCCATCTTGTAACCCCCGGGTATCGTCGCCGGTTGGTTGTCTTATCGGGGCCGGGTTTCGTCGCCGGTCACCCATCTCGTAATCGCCGGTTATCGTCGCCGGTCGATCGTCTCGTCGGGGCCGGGTATCGCTGCCGGTCACCCATCTCGTAATCGCCGGTTATCATCGCCGGTCGATCATCTTGTCGGGGCCGGGTTTCGTCGCCGGTCACCCATCTCGTAATCGCCGGTTATCGTCGCCGGTCGATCGTCTCGTCGGGGCTGGGTTTCGTCGCCGGTCACCCATCTCGTAATCGCCGGTTATCGTCGCCGGTCGATCGTCTTGTCGGGGCCGGGTTTCGTCGCCGGTCACCCATCTCGTAATCGCCGGTTATCGTCGCCGGTCTCGTCGGGGCCGGGTTTCGTCGCCGGTCGATCATCTCGTAATCGCCGGTTATCATCGCCGGTCGATCGTCTCGTCGGGGCCGGGTTTCGTCGCCGGTCACCCATCTCGTAATCGCCGGTTATCGTCGCCGGTCGATCGTCTCGTCGGGGCCAGGTTTCGTCGCCGGTCACCCATCTCGTAATCGCCGGTTATCGTCGCTGGTCGATCGTCTCGTCGGGGCCGGGTTTCGTCGCCGGTCACCCATCTCGTAATCGCCGGTTATCGTCGCCGGTCGATTTTTTGGATTTCAGCCCTTCCTAGGGTGTTAGTGGTTTGGATCTCAGCCCTTCCCAGGGGTGTTAGTTGTTTGGATCTCAGCCCTTCCCAGGGTGTTAGTGGTTTGGATCTCAGCCCTTCCCAGGGTGTTAGTTGTTTGGATATCAGCCCTTCCCAAGGTGTTAGTTGTTTGGATATCAGCCCTTCCCAGGGTGTTAGTTGTTTGGATCTCAGCCCTTCCCAGGGTGTTAGTTTTTTGGATCTCAGCCCTTCCCAGGGTGTTAGTGTTTGGATCTCAGCCCTTCCCAGGGTGCTCACCATCTCGTTGTGGTTTACTTGGATGCCTTCCCAGGTTTGCTCACCACCTTGTTGTGGTTTGCTTGGATGCCTTCCCAGGTTTGCTCACCACCTTGTTGTGGCTTGCTTGGATGCCTTCCCAGGTTTGCTCCTTGTTTGGATACCAGCCCTTCCCAGGGATCATTGATTGTTTGGATACCAGCCCTTCCTAGGGGTCGTTGATTGCTTGGATACCAGCCCTTCCCAGGGATCATTGATTGTTTGGATACCAGCCCTTCCCAAGGGTCATTGATTGTTTGGAGTGTTTTTTTTTTTTTTTTTTTTGGGATATGTGATCGGCTTCATGTCCTGGATCTCCCACCAACATCGTCCACGTACCATGCCGTAAAAGCCATCACGGTCTGATCATTTGTGAGGTTGAAAGCGCCGTGCTTGTACTTTCCCCTGAAGATTTTCATTTTGATCGTACCTGTATGCATGCAAAAGATGTTATGCATGATCTGGCAGATATGTTATGGACAGATGCATGTGCACCACATATGTTTAGATAGAAATGACCCCTGCTCAGTTAAATGATACGATTCGACCGTCGTCATTGTTTGCCAACATTTGATTGGATCACGCCTTGTCGTGAAGTGTAGTCCCTAGACTTCAACATTGGTTTGATACTCTGCCTGTTCTTGGTCATCTTCATTTCATCGAGTTGAGGCAGTCTGTTTCGCTCTCTGTGATGATCGACAGCTATGTTGGGCTCTTTGGCCTTTTGATCATTTCTGCTGGCCGATATGCTGTTGTCCCGCATTATATCATCCTCGTATATGCTCATGCACGTGGATCATTTGGATGTCGGGGCAATGATAGTCAGGATTGGGGAGAAGCCCAATGACGAGAAGTTCTGTGCAGCCTCATCTTCCTTCCATTTCACGATTCTTAACTGCCCCAGCCTTGGCGCGTGTTGTTACCAAGAATTTCTATCGAAAACTCGCGATGCTGACCGTGCTGAGTTATCCACAGCTCTGCAAGATCCTGCATATCAGATGACTAACAAACGCCAAAACTTGAAGGTTCGGGCTGTTAGCGTTAGTTCAACACAAAGATATTATAATCTCGACAAAAATACAGTTAAAGTACATGAAATTGAATATCTGTTGATCGCACAATCTAGCAAGTTGTGAACCGTGAATGTACTAGATTGGAAGTTTTTTTTTTTCCTCGTGAGTTGATGATTTTCTTTTTGACGAGTTATGAAATCGAAATAACACCTTCAAGCATTCATGGTCATTGTATGTGAGTAAGGTCGAATTCGAAAGAACTACCTTCCCTCGTCAAAGGCATTCCGTCTCCATTCTCGACAACGTCTTTAGCAGGATTGACGTCATATGACAAATGCACTGTGCGATACAGCACTCAGTAGGGTTTTTCTTCCATGACCCATCGTTTAAGGCCGAGAGTTTTTTTTGCATTATCTTTTCTCTTTATTAGTCCACTTCACTTGTCTCGTTTTCTCAGGCTTTTCAAAGTTACCCATTTAACGAGTTTTGGACCAATGACTCCCGAAGCAGACGGTTATGGGGCATTAGGTGTACAGACACCCCTTTCGGGTTTATTTACTCGAGTAACAAAGGCCACGGTTCGAGACAAGCTGGTGGTCTGCCCCATTCATTCTTTGCTTGACCTTGCGCAAGATTCGTTTTCTTAGGCTTGAGTTACCCTTGTAGCGAGTGTTAGGCTGGTGACTCCCAAACCAGACGGCTTTAGGGCACCAGATGCAGAGACACCCCTTAGGCTTAATTACTCGAGTAGCCCATGCCACGATTCGAATCTGCTCGGGCCTCCTCTACTGTAATGCTCGTTTTCTTAGGCTCTGAGTTACCCATGTAACGAGTGTTGGGCCAGCGACTCCCAAACCAGATGGCTTTAGGGCACCAGGTGTAGAGACACCCCTCGGGCTTAATTACTCGAATAACCCAGGCCACGATTCGAGACATTAGCTTGATAATCATTTATCGTCTGACTTCTTGATATTGATAATTATTGACTGTCTGACTACGTGTTAATTGCCATCAACGTTGTCATAGTTTTATACCCCACAACTGAAAGTTTGTGCAAATGAAAAGTGAAGGCTGTTACATGAGGTCGATTCTGTCGCAAACGTTGCTTTGAATTAAAGCTTTGTACCCGATCAAAAGGTTGAATAGCCTTTTTCGTCTAATCATACTCACGATCGTGCTCCACGGTTGCTTGTCAGAAATAATCTGATTCCTATCAAGCCAAATAAAATCCCCCTTCACGCGGATCATCGTATCCCGGGAAAACTATGCTTGACAAATGCCAGATGATCGTACCGTTGAAGATTGAATTGACATGAGGTAGCATTTGATGATGATGGTACATGTTGATGGGATTGTTGCATGGGTGCCAATTTGCGCGTCATCATTTCCTGGGTAGTTGACAAATGCCCCAGTGTTAACTTGCTTTTCTTGTGATCTCCCTCGTACTGGTTGTATCGGTATCTCGCTGGGCTGACAAAAAATCCGGTCCTTTGACTTGTTGAAAGGTTTGGGGGATTTTTGATTTTTTTGATTTTTTTTGTGGTCGAAAATGCCCCTACTCCGGGTTCCTTGTGATCGTCAGGGGTTCTGATGTTTGATGGCGAAGGTTTGGTCTCAGCCGGGTTTGGGTTTACCTTCGTCCCATCCCTTGATCTCGCTAGGTGTATTGTCGATATCTGTCTCGTCCTGCTCGATCCCCATCAGATCAAAATATAGCTTTATACCAAAATCGTGATCCTTCTTCAAATTTGGCCTATTGCCTGTCAGGCTAGAATGCCTCAATTTGGGGTACTGCCATAAAACAAAAAAATGCCTGTCATATATATAAAACATTTCAGCACATGATCTTCTTTTTGGATAACATGACAAAATGACATGAGCGTGCAGGGATTTGAAATAAAACTCAGAATTTTAAAACTCATTGATCTTCTACTGGCCGGGATTCACTGCCATACTTCTGGATTTACCCCCTTCCCCCTCATGCTTAGGTAGAGGATTTAACATTTGGTGACCTTGGCTGTTCCACCACGATTTCCCCACTATCAATCAAGTCCTGAATTTTGTGCTTCAGCGTCCAACATTCCTGCGTATCATGACCAGGGGAACCTGAGTGGTATGCGCATCGCTTGCTTGGGTCAAACCTTCTTCCATTCGGGTCACTTGGGGGTGCCAGATCGACTATTTTCTTCTGGGCTATCAATACGGCCAAAATCCGCTCAAGAGGATCCCCGAGCGGGGTGAATACCCGATCTCTTGAGGCCTCAAATCTTCTTCGTTCGTCCGACCTTCGATCATTGAAATTTGGCTGTCGGGGTGGTGCAATTCTCTGTGGTCGCATTAGAGGGCTATTATCCACCTTCCTAGATGAGCCCTACAGAATGAGGGAAACATCCTCCTCCTTTTTCTTTTGGGCTCTCTGGGAAGTACTGCCATAGTTTCCACTCCGGATTTGCTCCGCAGCTGTCTCCAAAGCCGTGAAATCTCAAATCTTGCCAGACATCAAACCCATGTCCACCATTTCTCCGTGTTTAATCATCTCGGCAAAAGGCCTACCAATCCCTGATATAACCCGCTCATAATAAGGGGCCTCTTGAATATCCACGAAGGTCATCACCATTTCCGACTTACTCATTGGTGGATTCACCTGTGCGGCCATACCCCTCCATCGTTGTGCATAATCCCTGAAGGATTCCCTTCTTGACTTTTGTCATTTGGTATCTATCAGGGGCCATTTGCGCTTGGAAGCTATACTGTGTTAAGAAGGTGTGGGCCAACTCCTCCCAATTGTGGATCCGGGCATTGTCAAGACGGGCATACCAGATTCTTGCCTCTCCCGTCAGGCTCTTTTGGAATAATTGCATTCTTAGACCCTCGTCTTCGGCATAAGATCTAAGCTCCCCGATGTATATTTTCAGATGTGTATAAGGATCCCCCTTTCCATTGTATTTCTCAAATTCTAGAATTTTAAATTTCTCCGGGTATCTGGTTCCGGGGAAGACACATAGATCTGAATAACTAACCCTGCCTAGGGAGCCTATGCCTTTTAGAGATTGGATGGTCTCCTCCATTTGTTTCATTTTCTTCCGAAGGTCGTCAGTGTCCCCTTCCTTTGGGATAGTAATCACTGTCCGGTTAGGTATAGGAATGACCTTTGGGATGACGGGTTCGCCCTTCGGTTGGGGTGGATCCTCTTTAGGTGGATCCTGTCTCGGTAGCAATTGTTCCTTCAGCATTATGGCCATTTCCAACATCTGTTTTTTGAAATCATCAAATTCCTCCCTAGATATGGAACCCGGATTAGTAGGTGGAAGATCAGCCATTTCAGATGTAGAGTTCTGAGCCCTTTTAGATTGCGAACGTGTTTGAGGAGCAATCCTGTAGAAACAACGGTTTGAAGTTTAGTCCTGGGCAATGAAAGGATATGGATGCATGCTAAAGCTGTAACTTTTGTTTTTTTTTTTTGGGTTTTTTAATCGTTCTCTGCAAAACAACTCGTTAGTAGTCCCTTATTGCAATAATAATTGATAGACATGACTTATTATGCCTTCCCAGCTATTCCCTGCAAAACACGGAGGTCAGTACTTTCTTTTGACAACAGGGAAGGTATATGACATTTGCATGACATTTATTTATTTGACTGAATGATAAAAGGGTATGAAGAAGCTTCCCTTTCGTTAGGTTTATCAGAGGCTGACCTACCCTAGGGTTACTCTCGCGGGCTTTTCGGCATGAAGGTTCCCAAATCTTTGCAATCTACTCGTCTGAGTCCTTTCGATTGGAGCGGATTTGGGTGGTACATTTCCTGAGCCATCTCCGGGGAGCAGCCCCTTTGAGTCCAGTAATAAGCAACCGACAGGTTCGCCTCAAGAGGAGGTACACTCTCAACATACATTTACATTCATCGTCCTCACCATATGCAATGATTAATTTGAAGTAAAGCAATCCCATTCAATCATTCACTTATTGGACAAAACACACATTCACACAACAAAACTAAAAATGATCAAAATATCGCATGCACACACATATTCATGAATTTTTGAAGGATAGGATAGCATCGAGATTTAAACGCGGCTTAAGCCCTCTAATGGTCCCCAGCAGAGTCGCCAGCTGTCGACGACGGGTTTTTCGTCTTTTCCAATTTTAGCCTTTTGATTGAATGATTCTTCGAAAAAGGTCGGCATTAATGTCGACGGGGTTTTGAAAGATCGTTTTTTATGATGAGCCAATTAACCAGAGTCGCCAGTTGGTATATTTGAAATGGATGTACCAACTCATTCGAGTTTTCGTTTTTTCGTAAATCGTTGGCTCATATATGACTCCGAATTAATTGGTCTGCGAACCGAGATTTATAGAGTTCGGGGGCTTGCTTAAGCGAGGGGAAGGTGTTAGGCACCCCCCGACTTCCGTGAAACACGGTTACCGCAATCTTGATGCTTTCCTATCCTTTAATTCATGAAATGTGTGTGTGTATGCGCGCGCGTGTGTGTGTGTGCCTATGTGAATGTTGTGGTGAGTTTGTATGAAAGAATCATTTGGATTTTTAAGGAAAGTCGTGCTTTAACTTGAGAACGCTTCGAAATGTCTTTTCGGCATACACGAGAAAGCCTTATGAGAAAGGTTTGATTTTATTTGTCAAAAATGCAAGGTTTTCTTTAGGTGTCGTTTTGGCAAAACAAGAGTTTTAAACCTTCGTCAAAATAGGAATCGAGATCTATACGTTGCTTTCGTAACTCAAATGATGGGCAACTTCTAGAATCTCTTTAACCCTATGCACGACGGTTTAATAAAACGTCACTTATTTATAAAATCATTTTGTGTGATGTTTTGGAAAACGATTTTTCTTTTCCTTCTCGTTTACATAGAAATCGACATTCATTAGCACTTCTCATTTTTAGCCTCGTGGTGCTAATAGCCTAGTTTGATTGATTTTATGAAAATCTTATCATTTAGCTTTGAAATCAATTTCGTGTCATAAATCAAATCAAGCATTAAAATGCGTGGGGGCTATTCATGGGCATGTAAGCCATCCAAATAACCCCAATGCCCACAATCACATACTTCACTATTACGGGGGCCTTAAACCCGATTTTCAACTTGGTATCGTTTTAAGGCCCGACGATTACAATTTACAATAAATGATTACATATATCAACATTGTCCATCATCGGATTTGGACCACGGGGTCGCATTCCTAGGCTCATATCCACAATTTATACACACCCACGCAATGGATACTACAAAATTAAACAAGCTAAAATCACCAAATGGATATCATCGGGCCATTAGGAAGAATTTCGTTTCATTTGGAACCCTCACTAATAGTCCTCAATCCATGGATCCACAACAATATACAAGAAAACTACATTTCACATAACCCAATTGACAAGAAGATTAACAAAATGATATACAAAAATTGCTATAAAAGAAAGTCTTTTCACCTTGCAAATATCACCAAGATGTGTGCAAATTTGAATATATGAATAGAGTAGAAATTATCTTGGATATAATCTCACAAAAGAAATATAAATCCTCTCTTTTTTTCTCTTATTTTGTTGCAAATTTTTGCTATTTTTTTCTCCCTATTTCCGAGCTTGCTGCTGCTGTTCTTCTTCTCCCTCTCGCCTGCTGCTTTTCTCTCTGCTCTCCCTCCTGGATGCTGAAGGAATGAGCTGAAATAGGCTGGCTGGCCGCCTGCCTTCCACTCACCTGGTTTCGAGTTCCGTGTTTCGAGTTCCATGTTTTCAAAAGGCGCACTTATTGGCCGCAGATCAATCCGCGGCTGGACGGTTTGACTTTCTCGATTTTCGTGCCACGCCTCGACTTTCGTGCCGTAACGTCGGTTTTCGCTGACAGGCTTGTATTTTGCAGTCCGGGAATTTCTGGGAGACGTGCCACCTCATTCGGGAATGCTCGTTTCGGACGGCCTTATTGTCACGTCAGCTTTGGTTGCCAATCATTGCGGTAGTGTTTGAGCATTCGCACTTGTTCCCATTCCTTCCCTCCCGCAAGCCGGTTCAATTGACGATTTTGCCCTCCTGTCACGGTTAGTATAGGGAACACAAAATTTGGGTGTCTACAATTATCATAGTTGGGAGAATCATCCGAATTTTTCATAGAGCCATAATAATCAAGTCCAAACCTTTGCTTCAAGCCAATCATACACTCCAGAATTTCAGGATCCAGCCCCTCTACATGAAGAAGAAAAGAAGTCAAGCTTGGAGGAATTTCTTTCCAAGTTTATAGCTTTGACTGAGGAGCGGGTGAATAGTCAAGAGATGTCGACTCGGAATCTTGAGAACCAGATGGTATAACTTATAAACGCCTACAACAATTGCCCTCAAAGTGTATGGCCCAGTGACATAGTTCCCGAGACTCATGGATTACCCACACCAAAACTGCAACTGGACGTGCCAACAGATGTGGATGAAAAAGAGGAGAAGAATAGAGAGGACCAGGAACAGAAGGCTGAAAGATCTAGTCTTAAGTTCTAAAGTTGATGAGCCGATTTCGATAGTGCCCCATGTACCTTCTCCACAAAAGCTCATGGATTCGGGTGGTTTTGCAATCCCATGCCCAATTGGTAGTCATGTCTTAGGCAAAGCTCGATGTGACATTAGAGCTAGAATACATTTGGAACCATGGTGGGATGAATAAGGGGTCCATGAGAAGATAACCGATGATCCTATTGTGTTTGGAAAGCTTCAATCCAACATTCCGTTCATAGACATGACCAAGAACCTAGCTATTTGAAGTTTATAAATAAAATTTTATCCAAAAGTAACAAGCTAGGTGAACTTGATATAAGGGCCCCTACCGCAGCAAAACCCTTAAATGTTACATGGTTATTAATGGATGGAGGGTTCCTCAATTTTCGTAGAGGAATTGGATAGAAATTGAAGAAGTCAGGCTGAGACTATAAAACAAGCGCTTCTTGGGAGGCAACCCAAGTTTAATTTTTAGTTTTTAGTTTTATTTATTTTATTAGGTTTCATAGTAGTTAATAAATTTGCATTTATTAGGATTTAATAAATTTGCTTCTAATGTATTTATAAGTTATTCGAGTCCAATTCAAGTGCAATTCCTTATTTATTCCAATGTGTCTAGCCTATTCTTCAGACTTAGCAGACAAGGAGGAAGATTGCTATATTTTCAGGGAAGTCCTCTGTTTTAATTTTTTCTATCTTAGCCATTGAGGACAATGTCTAGCTTAAGTTTGGGGGTGTGTTCTTGTGTTTGTTTATTTGGTATTTGAATTTAGTTAGATTTGCATTTTAGTTAGTATATTTTTAGGATATGTGAGCAATTGTTTGATTTAAATTTGATTATGACCAATGATAAGAAAAAAATGTGTTAATTTTTTTGTTGTAATTCTTGTGAAGTTGAGAAGCATGCTTAGTTTATATTTTGACTTATAAGTTGGGTTTACACTATTTGCGATCTTTTTGAACTTTAAAGCACATATCCATCTGTTTAGCTAGTTGTGTCTTAAAAAAAACTGGTTGAATACTTATGAAAGATATCATTGAAACTTTAAAATCTTATTTGAGCATCAGTTGAAGCGAAATTTAGGCATTAACATAAGTTTGAGGGAAATCTTGGGTTATTGAAAATTTTGAAAATTGTGAAACCTTCCTGAGTTAGAATGATGAATCATGCGGTGGGTTGAGATGGAGCGTAAAACTCACTCACCCATAAACACAGGCACGAGAAGGAGTGTAAAATGTACTCGTGCAAGAGAAAACGGGATGGAGCGTAAAACGCACTCGTTCAATGGAAAGTGAGATGGAGCATAAAACGCAATCACTAAAAAAAAGGAAAGAAAAAAAAAGAAAATTTGTGTTTTAAAATACTTGGGAAGGGTTCAAGTGTGCTTAAATGTATGAAATATTCTTTTGATCCTCTAAATTTTATGTTTTGCCTTTATTAGCGGAGATTGATGTGAAAGCAAGTTTTTAGAGTTGATTTGAAAATCTTTTATAAGTATTTGATTATATGATCTAGTGTGAGTCATGGCTAGTTGAACATTTAGATGCACACACACACACTTAAATGATCATGAGTAGTTATGGAACTGATGATTAGGTTTAAATTTTAGGCTTTGCATGTTTTTGAAAATTTTTCTTGAGTTAACATTAAAGGAAATCTTTGAGGCTATTGTGCAAATTTGTATTAATTCATTGCTCAAGTCGTGTGAGTTTTTATTTAGAATTAGTTGTTATAGTTGTTGTTCTTAGTGTTTGCTTGAGGACAAGCAAAGATTTATGTTTGGGGGTATTTGATGAGTGAGTTTTATACTTACGAACTGAGTACGTTTGACTAGATAATTTATGAGTTCTTAAGTATTTTAAGTTAGTATTAGGTATTTATAGTGTTTTTATGTTATTTTGTAGGAAGGAGCAAGGAAACGCAATCCGAACATCTTTTGGAGTACAATAAGCAAGCAAATGCAAGAAGGAAAGATTGAAGGGCTTTTAACACTAGGTTGGATGCATGTTCTTGGTGTAGAGCTACTCCTTAGCTTTCCGGAACATCTTGAATCGTCATAATCGGAGTTCGGATGAGAAAGTAATGACTGTTTTACCAACGGACGTTGAACCTCAAAGTTTGGAGTTGCCATTTGCATAGCAGTCACTTTAAGCCCAATTTCGACTTTGATCCAATCCTAATCTCTCAATTCTCAAAGAATAAAAGTTGTAGATCTCGTCGAGATCTTCGATTTGATAGGTGGCACGCCCCGTAACTCCTCCCGGATCAAAAGTTATGGCTATTTTACCGACAGATGTCCGAGTAGAATTTTGTCAGGCGCGGCCGCGCCGGTTCCAAGTGTATTTTGGGCGCGGTCGCGCTGGGTTGCAGAGTAAAAACACATGACTTCTGACACTTGGACGTGACCGCGCTGCTTTCTAAGCCAAATATGGGTGCGACCGCGCTGGGTCGGGTTGTTGAAAGCTTATTTTTGACCCAAATTAAGTGGAACAAGGATTGTAACTTCTAATTGGTTTAGGACTTTAACTAGAACTTATAAATAAATGATGTGAGGCATAGAATAAGAGAGATCTTCTTGCTACTTTTTGCTAACCCTAGTTTGAGAGAAAGAGATGGAGGCTTGAAGCAATTACAAGAGCACAAATGATTCAATTAAGGAGCTGAAGGAGAAACTCAAGGATTGCGTCTACAGATTCTATTCTCTTCTCTACCATTTATTTTGTATTTTTGAATGTTTTATCAATTGTAGATTATGGATTTTAATTCAATTATGAACTAATTTTTTTTTAAGATTATAATGGAACTTATTGCGTAGCTTTTATTGATATGCTTCCTTGTTAATTATTGTTGATTATTATCAGATTGTCTATTATAATTTATGATTAATTGCTTAATTGCCTGATCAACAATTATCGTGGTAATCTATATGAACTCGAGAAATGGATTATAGGTTTAGACCTGATCATAGTAACATGTGATTGTGTTTTCTACATGGCGATAGAACTCATAATTTGTGTCTAGGATAGAGATATATACCTATATGCCGCATGTAATCTAAAAAGAGAACCTAAGATTTAAATCCTTTTTAATTGTAATTCACATAGAGATATATTGAATTAGTTAACTAGGGTGTTCATCTTAATTCTATCATCTATGGATTTAAGTTGATTCATTTATAATATATCGAGAGACAGTTATAAATATTGATGAGTTATTGATTAACAATCTGAAATAGTTAGCATAACTTAATAGGAAGTGTATTAATTCAAGTAAAACATTAAGGGAAATTGTAATCTTAAGCTTTTTTATCTGAATTCAATTCTTGGTAGTTAGTGATTAGTTAGTTTAGTACTTTATTATCTAAAATTCACAATCTTAATCAGTTGTTTAAATAAAGTTAATTTGATTGAGTTAGTAATTAGTAATTATTATTAAATAATTCTTCGTGGGATTGACAACTCTCTTATCATTATATTACTTGTGGACTGCGTATACTTGCGTATTTTGCCAGTATAGATTTAGGCAAACACACCACTATGAGTTACACAATCTTCAATTCTAGGATTTAGTTTTCATAAAAAACTAGAAAATCCTCGAGATAACGCACAAGGTTTAATCAGTTGTCACCTTATTCAAATACAATTATCCAATCGTTGATACCAATTGATGCAACAAAAAATGGTTAGACTGTAACGCTCTAACACAAGCGTGATTTAAAAGTTTAACGTACCAACAAGAACGTAAAATAAGTCTTGAATCTACAAGAAAAATATGTACTCACAAATAGAACAAAGATAATAATTTCAATTGATAAAATAAACGTTCTATGTAAATAAACCCTAGTACATATTTATAGTACTAAAGTACTTTCCTATGACTAATTAGAAAATAAAAATAATTAAATCCTAAACTAAATAAAATTAGAAAACTAAAGCCCAAAATATAAACGGGCTAAATAAAAATTAATCTATTGAATTTTTTTAAATAATAAATAAAAATACATCAAATAAATTAAGGTTCCATAAATATTAAAATATATGAAAATCTGAATCTTTCTCGTTATTTTTCACCGTATCAGTTAGTAAGTGGGAGAGACATTATAAAGAACAATTTTGGGATAATCTAGATTGAGAGTGTAGTTTTACCAATTGAGTGGAGGATTCTTCTTGAGTCCTGATATGTATTGCAACAAATTTATATCGAATTACAATTGCGAAACATATCATTATATGGGTTTAGATAAAATCATAAGATGATCCCACTTATTATATATTTTTTTTCAAAATGATTACCAATAATACTTATCCATGTAATTAGCAATCAAAAAGTCGACGTAAACATTTGCAATATGTATCATTTTTCATTCTTATTTATAGAAGTATTTGATTGCCAACGTGCTTCGAGATGTCTTATCAGTCATAGGTTGGCTATACCATCAAGTTGTGGGACGAACCCACGTAGGTAGTGGGCTTAACCTAAGATTGGTTGAGACTCGGTTGTTGGGGAAAAATCGGAGAGCCCGTACGTTGCGTGCGTGTACACAATGCATTAACACCGTAACACGTATATTTGAAATCCAACTTGGCCTAAAAACTTAAGTCATTAGATCTTGAGCTAATTCATGTATATTAATCATTTACTTTTTCATTATTTCTCCGATGTGTAACTTTTACTTATTTGTGATATCCTAACAATCTCCCTTTCACAAGTGAGTTCATCACATTAAGAATTACCCCTCACTTGAACACTTCTCTTTAATCACCACACACCAATTTTTGACTAACTATTCTTGGTCCTTTTTCTCAATCGAGAGTCAACTTTCATCAAGAATTGAACATATTTTCTCTTCAATCACCATGACACTAATTCTCGACTAAACCCATTGAAAATTTAACATCACCATCAAGAGCCCTTTGGGGAAGCACTAACCCTTCATCAAGAATTCAACATTCATTGCGTGTCTTTTGAAGGGCACCATCATTTATCTTTTGATTCATCGCGTGTCTTTTGAAGAGACTGTCCGAGATTTTAATTTTTGAACCACCATCGCATATCTTTTGAAGAAGTTCACCAACCCAAGATCAATCTTTCTTCCGTAGTTCTGATTTCAGTTTTTGGGGAAGAACCAGGAAGCCAACGAGTCACATGCGCGTATACAAGGTACTAATACACATGTTTGGTTTAAGTCATTAAGTCTTGGCTTATTTTTTCATTATTTCTCTGATATGAAACTCTAACTTTCTTGTGATATCCTAACATGGGCCACGTGTTTGAGAAGTGTCATATGATACCAAAAAGTTATGTCACGAGCACTAACCCATACTTTGTTAGGTAACATGGTGTCAGTTAGTGGGACTATCGAGTAGCGTCTTCAACGCCCGATTGTCAAGTAACACTCTGGGTCACAATTACGGGCCAGGAACTTTGGGCTCGGATCCTTTTGGTGTTCGAGAGCCTATAGAGTACACTTGACCAAAATGATCACTACATGTAAGCTGTTGAGAGTTCCATCTCAACTACCTAATAGAGAAGAACAGATAAAAACCTTGTAGCTGTATTATTATGCCCCCCACCAAGAAAATTACTTGTTGGTGGCAAGCCATTTAGTAGATCTTAATCAAGCTCCCTTTAATGGGAACAACCAAATCTGTCCCGCTTCACATCCTTGTCCTCATCTTCGTACACTTGGCGAACGTAGGTCGCATATTTAAATTTTATGGTGATAGCAAATTTATTGTATTTTGTTACGTAGCCATAAGTCTCGTCAGCGATAATTCGTAACTTAGCACATAACTTACATGTTCAACATGAAAAAGTTGTTATATTTAAGATTAAATTAAAAAATTTCAACTGTACAGTTAGAAAGAATATGAAAAATAGTAATAAGGTCTACAAATTTTTATAATATTTGAGAATTTATGAAAAATTTATCACAATATTGAAAAATCAATATAATTTTTAAAAACTCAAATTTATTGATTTTTAAGTATTAATTAAGATATTGGTATGAGCAAACCAACTCCAACATTCTGAAATCCAACAGCCACGTCCAATAGCCTCTCTCTCTCTCTCTCTCTCTCTCTCTATATATATATATATATATATATATATATATGTATTAATGTTAAGAACACAAATCATACATAAAAATTATACACAAATAGTCTAAAAAAAGGAGAGGAAATAAGAAAGGAGATCTACGATTAAATTTTTTATATATTTTTATTGATAAACAATATATGAATCATACTTTTTGTGCACAATTTTTTGTGTATAATTTATAAATATAATATTATTCATATATGTATGTCATATAAGTTAATTTCCATCTGCCCTGCACTTGCCACGCCTTCGGTTTCTATAAAAAGAAATCATTTTTTTTAATTGTTTTCCTTTATTATTATTATTATTATTATTATTATTATTATTATTATTATTATTATTATTATTATTATTATTATTATTATGTAGTTTTGTTGTTTAGCTCCGACTTACCATCGTTGAATGATAGGCTTTCAGTGAGTTTTTCGTTGTTATTATTTTTTAAACAATAAACAAGAAATGACATTAGTTCAACAATCCCGACAAATAATAATTAAATAGTAATTAATCTAAAATAATCGTCTTTATTTTTGTATATGCATAATTGTACACATAATAAAAGAACATAACTACGGTCGCATAATGATTAACCTACAAAACATAAATACGAATCATTTTTCGTCAAATATTAATTGAGCTCTAGCAAATACTATGTAAAAAAAATAAAATAAAAAAAAAAGTTTGGCTAAAAATAAATAAAAAATATATATATAATACTATAAAATAAGTGAACACACTCTATCTCAAACCTTTGATAATAAAATGATGGTCATGTTTATAAGAGTCTTGCAATGTATTGTAATAAATTTATGCTGAAATATAATTTTGAAATTTATTAATATATGAAATTAGTAAAAATTATAAAAAAAATTCACTTATAATACATCACTTTAAGAAAAATACCATTAATATTTATTCACATAATTGACAATCAAATATTTCACCTGTTCTAAAATTAGAGATACAATTTAACTTTTGAAGTCAAACGACGATATATTAAATTTTAAATTGATGTGAGTTTATTTAATTTTAATTGATACAATTATTATAATTGTATATTATACAACAAAAACTATTAATTACAAAATTTGTTTCATTTTAATATTTTATTAGTCATACCAATTTTAAAATTTAATATATCATTCTAATATTTTATTAATTATATCAATTTTAAAATTTAATATATCATCATTTTAACCTCAAACGTCATCTAACCTCAAAAATTAAATTATACCTTAAATTTTAATTTTTTTTAATAAAAAATAATCAACATAAACGACCAAAATATATATTATTGTTCCTTTACGTCTCTTTCAACTAGGAAGAAAAAAATTAGTGGTCCATAGATTATTGTAGTACTTTACTACGACTAGTGTATATAAAGACACTATATGATCATCAAGTCCAGACCCATCAATCATATTCAACCTTTGGATGCCGACCAAATGGGATGATCTCAGCCGTTAGTTAGTCGAAAAGGCTTAGGAGGACTTTTGTACTATATCCAACTAATCCTTTTGTCCATAGCAAAATGGGTCCCATGAAAAATCTTTTGTACTGTCAATTTTTGTTTATTTAAAAAAAATAAAAAATAAAAATTTGTTTATATGTTTTTAGTGGACAATTTCAGCGAGTCCAATGGGAATGACCATATATCTACCGGGCCCGTAGGGAGTTATCAAAATTTGGTAAAGCAAATGAATTAGTTAAAGTCAAGCCCAGTCCACAAAGATGAAAGGGGATTTTTAATTTTAGAATATATATATATATATGTATATTTTTGTAACAGATTAAAAAAATTATTAGCAAGACTAAGAAAAGATTTCTTCCAAATGGTGAATTTTAAAATAAAGTAAATTTTTCTCGAAAACTTATTCTATATATTACAAGATTTCAAGATAAGAAAAAATCTAAGAAAAATATCTTCGTTAATTTTAAAATCTTTTGACTTCTGTCGATAGGTAAACTTGAACGTATGTAAACAGGAGCGGTCCCACACTGGGAGCAGTGGGGGCTCTGCCTCAGGGATATTTTTAAAAAAATTCTATACATAGGGATGGTATTTGGAAATTTAGAAAATAAAATATGTATAATTAAGTCTAATAATTTGGAGGATTATTAAATTGAGATGCCCATAGTGTGGAACAAGTGAACAATTGCCCAATTCATACAAAATATTTTCAAGTCTTATTGAACTCCCTGTTGTATGGGCCAATCAGGTTGGCTCCCATATCCATTCAATTATTTATTAAATAATAAATAAATTATTTATAAGAAAAACTTAATTAAAAAAGGTGTTTAGAAAAAGTTATAAATTTGAAAACTTTTAATGTATTTTTCTTACTATCACTTTTTTATGCTAAACCATTAGTCTTTTTTTGGGCAAATCATGCCCTTATTAAGTAAATTTTAAGGATAAATGTTCTTAACATATCATTTTTATAAATGATTTAACAATGATGGTATGTAGCTTATATCGAGAAATATGTTTTGAAATTATTGTTGATGAAGAAGTTATGCAATAGTTTTAAAATATAAATAATCAAATCATGATATTATAATTTTTATATTGTTTTGTAATCGGTATAGTTATTTTAAATATTGTTGTATTATTTTAAAGAGCAACTAAAGGGAGTGTCTTGAAGACAAAAGTTTTTGCGTCCTTAAATTTTTATGATATTTTAGTAATGATAATTTTATCATTTTATTATATTTAATAAAAAGCGTGACATTTCATTATTTTATCCATCCGGGAAAAGCCATCTTTTTCTCAACAATGTCTTTGTCATTTGATCTAATAGCGTTCCGTTAGATAGGAATAGATTTGATAAATACTGATAACTCTTGAAAACCAATAGACAAACAAAAATGGAATGCGCCCCTCTACCATATCTGTACAAATAGAATAGCCCATTTATACAGAATGGTAAAGGGGCTTTCTAGAATTGACTGGGTGGTAGAGTCGTGGAAACGCTTGTTTCTTCCATATTTTGGACCTTAGCTCCATTGATATATACAATGTATCTGGACATTTCGTCTTTTTGGTCTCGTTTATTATATAATAATAGTAAAAGACTTATATACATATGAAATACGGAACGTAACCTGTCGTAAAAATAAATTAATATATTATTCTCTTATATTTTATTCTAATAAAATTCTTATTAATATAATTAATAATTATATATAAAATAATATAAAATATAATTATAGAATAAAAAAATAGAAAAAATACGGGGAATACTTTCAGGGAGTGTCACTATTTTATCAATTAAAATTATATGACATTAGGTATAGAACACAAAAAAAACTTATTTTATATATGACTGCTATTTATTTATTTATTTTATTTTAAAATATTTGATAATATTTTATTTTATTTATAACTCGTCCCCACACTTGAATATTTTTGAGTCCCACACCGTATGCTGAGTAAACTCGAACACGTACAAAGCTCGGTGATGAATAAACTCGAAAATATATTTGACCTATGCTATTTGAGCTTTGAATGTAAAAGATAATTGTTTCTCTGAGAACGGTAAAAAAACATTTCTTTTCGACGGAAAAGGTTTGAAAACCTCTACCAATGATCACTATTTGTGATGCATCTCCCCCCAATTATTATCTTTTATGAAATGACAAGTACGAGAGCCGCTCCTATTTCTTTATCTTTATGAAATGTGAAATAATAGTTACCATTTCTGTTCAAAAATACATCATCAATTAGTATTAACTTTTAAATAATTAATTTAAAACACTTTCAAATTATTAAAACAATCATTTAAATTTTAAAAATAACAACTATTACAATTAGTTTACTTCTAAATAATTTTATATTATTTTCAAAAATTTTACAAAAATTACACAGATTTACTTAATTTTATTTAAAAAGTTTAAAATTAATTTATTGTGAATAAATATTGCTCTCATATTTGAAAAAAGGGAATATTTTGAGAGGGAGTATACATCATGTTTCTTCTCATTACATTTTGGTAGAAGTTCACATTTTTCTCATCACAAAAAAAAAATAAAAAAATCCTCGCAAGTTATCCAAGCTAAGATTACAAAACCAAAAACATATAAACATATAAACATGAGAAACAAAAACAAAATACTTCACATTGAAGTGTACGAATCAGCTCTTATACTACGTCTGGATTGAAGAAATAAAATGGATGAAAGAATGGAATAAATAAAGTAATAGAATGAAAAAGAATGATTTATTCTATTCTAACTGGAATAAGTCATTCCATATCCCCCTAAGGAATAAAATTCCTAAATTTAGAAGGAATCAGAATTATTTATTCCATTCAAAATTTCCAATAGAATAACGAAACATAATTTTTTCATCCCATAAGAATTAGTCATTCCATTCTCACATTCATTTCGTCAATTCAAACGTAACTTTAACTAATTAATTTTGTGCTTCCCTTTCCCTTGAACACAAGACTTCAACAAGTTCTTCAAACCCTTCTTCTTGCTCTTATTTTCTGGAGTTGGTGTTAATTGCCCTTCTCCTCTCTTCTTCTCGGCCTGTAACTCCTCTTCTAACTGCAAACACAACTGATACAATACACATCAGGGCCCTGTGATATTTCCACACTATACTTGATATCAAGACTAAAATGAAAAATCTAACTTGGCCCTGTGATATTTTATTTTTGTCCTTGAGTTTGACTAAATAATACCTGTGATACCTTTGGGAATTGATATCACATGGCCCCGTGATATTTTATTTTCCACCCTCAAAGGTATTATTACAAGTACAAAATAATAATTTTAAGCTATAATTACCAGTGCAAAATGAACCTAAAAGGTATAGTTAAGGTGTATAATTTTGCGCTACTAGCTAATTGTCGGATACCATATCTCCACAAGATGAAACGAGTAAAGTTTTGCATTTTAGTCTCAATATTAGTATATGAATTAATCAAAGGGCTATGATTAGTTCTCTTACTTTGAGCACACGATCCTCTACGTGGACTAGCCTTTCTATGAGGGTCCCTTTGAGCTCAGTCTCCATGATCACATCCTCCATCGGACGGCAGTGCTTCTCCAAGCTCTTAGGGGAGAAGAAATCAACGGATGAGGTGTGACAATCGCTTGTTAGGGTCCCACTTGAAGGTGTAGATGCACATGAGCTCTTTGGTGTTCTGTTGCCACATCTTATGTCTTCCAATTGCTTCAGCTGAAAATAAAGAGAGATGATGGAAACCCTAATCAGTCCCAACATTAGGGTATCGTTCTAAAAATTATGCATTTTAAAATTAATCGTTAATTTCCCATTTATTTTTAAATGAAAACTAAATTTAACCCTTTTTACCGAGTCTTTGACTTGAATGATATTCTAGGTCTCTTGCTTTGCCAAGGGAGTGGTCCTAAATTCGAATTCCCTCCCCTAGATTAGAAAATAAAATAAAATAATTTTTTTAAACCCTTTTGGTTAATTTCTAATAAATTTTTAATCTCATATTTTGGTACTACTCTACTTGACAACAGAAGGAAAAGAGGGCCCCTTATTTTGGGATATCTGAAGAGAAATTTTTATTATTAACACACAATTAGTAACTACTATAATTAAATAAAAAGTCCCTAAATTTAATTGTTTAGGAACTAAGATTTAATGTCCATGTAAAGGAATCAAACTAGAAAAAGTGCAGTGGAGTACATATATGTTATATGTAAAAATAGCATGAAAGTTGATAGATGTGAAAAAATGATATTACTTTTTAATTGACGTTTTAAGAGAAAAAATATAAATTAAAAAATTGTTACTAATACTTTGTATAATTGATTAAACGAGTATAAAATCTTAACTTTATACTTTCTAAAATTCGTTGAAAAGATAATAGCTTATTAACAAATTAATATTTAATACTTTTTTTTTTATTTTAAACTGATTTTTAAAAATCAATAATAATTTTATAAATTAAAATGGAAGACGTATTAAGAATAATTCAAGAACCTATAGGGTAATTCATTAAAATTTTTACATACTACAAATTCAAAAGAACATATTGTGACCCTAAACAAACAAAAAAAATGGAGAGAGTACTTACAATCTTGTCAAGACGATCTAGTCTAGGGAGTATAGGTTCTTCTGCAGCTGCCATTGTTATTTCCTCAAAGTGTGCTTTCTTCTTCTCTGGCTAATATTTGTCAATTTCACAAGAAACCCTGAGACTGTTGCTGGTTGATTTTCTTTTCTTCTATTTTCCAAAAGTGGTAAAATTGTTGTTTGGGTGAAGAGATTCATTTAAAGATTATATATGGATGGCAGTTGAGTTTATAGCTACGTACGGGATGACACGTCTCCGTAGCGGAGCTACGTGTTAAAGGCATGAAGAGTACACGTTGCATGGCTGACGTATAGTTGTGAGGATAAAGATTTGTACCGGGGTGACATGGTGACATGTCATATTTTCCATGCAATGGATAGGATGAAACCGCCGTCTTCATCCGTTATTAAATAGCCGTCGGTTTTTACTTGCTCCGTTCGTCTCTTCTTGACTTTTGTGTATTATTTCTATTCATTTGTTATTATAAACTTTACTCGATGGTTAGTTTGGTTAGTTTAGTCGGATATGATTAAGGTGAAGTTGTTACGTCACAAACGTAAATTTTTTAATTTTTATTGTATCGATTATAATAAAAGTTTTCTAATTTTACTATATTGATTATAATAAAAATTATAATTTTAATTCTAGTATCTTATTTGTGAGTCCCTACAAATATAATATCTGTCATAATTAATGCAATAAAATTTTTTAAACCTTACTAATACTATGTGATATGATAACTTTATCCTAATCAGATTTAATTTAGTTATAAAAAATACATATTTTTATATACTCTCTCACATGAATATGGGATCTCTACTCATTATTTATGTAAGAAGAGCTATGTGAAAATATCCTTTTTTTTTTTTTTTTAATTTTAAATGTGAAGATATCAATTCCCTAATTGTAATGATATGAAAATAGCAAATTGCCATACTAAATTTGAAGACATTTATCATAATATTATCATAACAAATCAATTTTTTTAATATTTCTTTTTTTTTTTGTTGTGAAATAAAGGAAATATTATTTAACATAAACTATAGAGCTATTGTTGCTCATTGTGATAGTCAGCGCATTATACATTTGATTAAGATCAAATGGTTCTTGGAGAGAACAGAGAATATTGATATCGAGTATCACTTATGTTCGAAACATCGTTACAAATAATGATATCAAGGTATTGAAGATTAATATTGCAGACAATCTAGTTGTCATGTTAACAAGTTCTTTATCTATAGTGGTATCTAAAACACACTGTTGCGTGTTCCAAAGAAGTAAAATGAAAATATTATTTATCATGTTAAAAAATTCTAAAATAGAGGGTAAAAAAATTGATATAAAAATTGATATGCAATATAATGTGCAACATATAGGAAGAGAGTATTATATCAGTCTAACCTTTCAGCCTGACATTAATTAGTTGTGATTCTATTAAGCTTTAATTTTTTCATGAAATAATTTTAGACGATAGAAATCTGTTCGGTGTTGGGTACATGGTGAAAGAAAAGAAAAAGAAGAGAGAACATGTGGGAAAGAGAGAGATGGAAGAGATTCTAAGAGTTTTAAAAAAATGAGATCATTGTTCAGTATTTTTCAACAATACAACTTCTTTATTTATTTTTAAAATTGTCAGGAAGTTACATTTTTCAAACCTCTCCTAATAGTTATCTAAACATGTTAAGTGAAGTATCTTTTGTTTTACAAGAGAGTAATTAAGAATTTTTTTATACTTAATGACTCAAAATCACGAAAAAAACCGGTTATAAATGATGGAGGCCTTGGAATAAAATATATTGTCAAGTTCTAACTTTGCTTAAACTTGATTAATGTTCCATGCACTTGAGAAATGTGCATCGGTAGGAACATATAGTTCACTAGCTGTTATGTTGCATGTGAAAAATTTAAGCCAAGGTGGATATTTGTTTTTGTGCTTTAAATTCTAGTTCAAAATACGACATTTGATTCGACTTGATTTATATTTTAAAGCAATCAAAAAGAAAGAAAATAATTTTTTTTAATGATGGTACGTAGCAGGTGACTTAAACTAGTAGATTGAAATCCAGAGCGGTATGAAGTACCATTATTTTACTAAGAAGACTTGCCTATGTGGTAAAGATGTTCATTCTCGAATCAAATATTTTTGTGCTGACCGTAGAATGCATAACATCCAGTCACGTAAAACAGCATTAAAAGTCAATGTTGCTACAACAATTTCAATGGAATGAAGAGTGGAGGTTAAATGCATAAATTAATTAGGTAAGAGGAAACCTCACAAGGATGAACATGCTGCAACAATAGTAAGTAGTAGTTGATTTGACTGAAACTCTGTAGATGGCATATTCTAAAGATTACAAAACAACATCATATATTGAAAATCTTAAAATAGAGAAATCTGTGTTGAAGAAGAGTGCTTTGATACTAATCTGTTGGGGTGAGATGCAAAGCCTAGGATAAAGTACCGGGCGATTATTAGCAAATTCTAGTACTTTAGTTAAAGTACCTGTTTGAAGAGGGTTACAAATATTTTATTTCTAAAAGCTTTTACTTTCTTTGTTTCTTCACGCTTAATCACTCTTTACTCAAAACTGATTACATCAGTACTTATTTATACACAACCCTAAAGACTTCTACTAATAATAAGAGAATCAATTTTATACGAATTGCTTATAAATTAGTATTTTTACGGCATTCAATAGGAATTAGGTAACTTTATATTTTTAGAGAAAATTAAGATGTTTCGATTCTTTTATCAGATTATGTAATATTATTTATCATGGTAAAATTCATTTTATAATTTTAACCCAATCAAAACTACTTGATTTTCTCTCAAATTGTAGAATGGACAGATTCCTATATATTGGATAGTATAAAAATATCAGTTTATAGGCAATTCTTATTGAATTTATTCTCTAATAATAAATACACTCTTTGACGCTCAATAATAAATTTATACTTCCAAGGATAACAAATAGACTCTTAGATTTCGTAGACCCATACTTTACTGATTTATACCTTCAAAGCACAACTAACTTCAATTATTATTAAACAAAGCATTAGCTTTAACACTCCATCTGAATGCTTTTTTGTTGAACTCCTATAAGCTCTCGAAGATAAAAATGTCTGCTAACTACTCTTCTGACTTACAATGCTTAATATTCACCATTCCATTTTCAACTACTCTAATGAAGTTATTCTTGACAATATTGATGTGCTTTGTTCGATTATGATGAACTGGATTTTTAGCCATATCAATGGCTGGTTTCTTGTCACATAGAGTAGAGTAGCTTCACTTTGATGTTATCCCAAATCACCCAAAATTCTTCTAAGCCAAATGGTTTGCGAAGTTGCTCTATTGAAGCTGCCACACATTCCGCTTCAGCTGTTGAAATTGCTACTATCTTTTATGATGCCCATGAAAATATGACAGAACCAAGTGAGAATGTATATCAAAAAGTGTCTTTATATCTTCATCCCCAGAAAAGTCACCATCACAATAACTAAACAATTTTGATTTCTCACTTCGTTTGTACATAATTCCAAAATCAATTGCTACTTGAAGATATCTCAAAACCTTCTTTGCAGCACTCATATGAATTTAGGATTGTGCATAAACCTTGACAACAAACTAGATGCAAACATGATATCAGATCTTGTAGCTGTAAGATTTGTAGACACCCAAATTTTGCACGAGTTTTTGCTTTTTTGTAATAGAAGAGCAACAATGTAAATTCACAACAAATTAGGGATATCAAGGGATGACTCACAAAGATAAGGAGAGTTACTTGGAGAGCACCCATCTACTTTAGGGTACTAAAGTGCAAAAAAGAGGTCCCAAAGCACCACTTATGACTAAAGTAAGATGGTTGCAGCCCTTTTTCTCCCTACATACTAACAAATTCGAATAGGCTTAAATTTGATACCATTGTGAAGATCTCCAAACAAACTTTTTGGATTGGGTTGAGACATTTCTAATTCTTCCCGGATTGAAAGATATGACCATTTGAGTGCATGAGTCAAAGGATTAGGAGGTGGGCCCCCCAGGCGCGAGCATATACTGCGCCTGACCACTGTTTACATATCAGGCCATTTCCTCTCCTACAATAAAAAGAAGAGAGGGGAAAAAGAGGAAAAAGAGAGGAAGAAATAGAGAGAAAACCCACGAAAATGAAGAGAAAAATCCTCTAGAAAAAACTTAGAGCATTAGATTCATCATTTTGAACACAAATCACTCAAATATATCATCAAGGGTTCAATTGGAGGCTAGGAGTAGAGAGAAGACCATTAAAATTTGACGAACTATTACTCTCAAGGTCCATTTCATCTCCCTTCTTCTTTTTCCTTTTTTTTTTGAATTGTTGTTGATCATTGGGTTTGATTAGTTGATGATTATTCCTTTATTTTGAGGCTCTCTAAGCATCACAGTTTATTACTAGTGGTCTTTTGACCCTGTTTGGATTGTGACACTCCCAAATTCATGTACTAGCTACAACAGACTTGGTGCATCGCTATTCATCCACATACATGCTACTAACTATTATTATTAGCTAGGTTACACTATACATTAATTATTTACATTATTTATACATACATGCCCACGTCTTAGTTACACAATATGAATTGTTACATTAGTTCCAAAATACTACATCGTTAATTATTTATTTAAATAATACAATATTATTTATGTATTCCTTCTTGCTAGCTTTACCCTTCACTTTATCTTTTACACTCGGGTAAAACTAGCGAGGAGGAATAAATAAATAAATAATATTATATTATTTAAATAAATAATTAATGATGTAGTATTTTGGAACTAATGTAACAATTCATATTGTGTAAGTAAGACCTGAGTATATACGTATAAATAATGTAAATAATTAATGTATAATGTAACCTAGCTGATAATAATAACTAGTAGCATGTAAGTGGATGAATAGTGATGCACCAAGTCTGCTGTAGCTAGTACACAGATTTGGGAGCGTCACAAGTTGGTATCAGAGCAGTAAGTTATAACCCTTAGGTTATAGGACTTTAGGATATAACTTAGTAGGAATCTAGTAGAGATTGCGAGAAAAGAACTAACATAGAGTTCTTGCGCATGTGTATATATATATATAAGAAAATAATAATAAATAAAATAGTAAAAAAAAGAAAAAATAATAAAATAAAATATATTTTTTAAAATTAATTTAATTAAATTGATTTAAGTTCTTCTGTTAAGTTTATTTAGTTAATTATTTTAAGCTATACATTT
Organism: Aralia elata; assembly: GCA_034770075.1. Classification (NCBI taxonomy): domain Eukaryota; kingdom Viridiplantae; phylum Streptophyta; class Magnoliopsida; order Apiales; family Araliaceae; genus Aralia; species Aralia elata. Next base: position 74,602,008 of record CM068388.1, on the reverse strand, counting down.
AATTTATTAATGTACTAAGCAATTTATTTTATTATGTTGTAGGATGGCTGAAGAAGAGGTAATTAGAGACATTTATGAGGTACCTCAGACTGAACCAGTAGCACCTATAGCCGAGTCAGTAATAGGTGAGGAGGCCCCAATACTAGACCCAGAGGAGGATCCGGAAGAGGATCCTGAGGAAGACCTTGAAGAAGAACTAGAGGAAGATCCTGCGGGGGATCAAGTGGCTCCGAGTATGCTGCGGATGATGAGGCACCACCCGTGGAAGAGGAAGAAGAGTCCGATGGATTAGGACAGTTCTATTAGAAGCCTATGCCATGGTACGAGACATATTAGACAAAAAGAAGGAATTGAAAAATGGAGTTCGACAGTTAGAAGAAAGAAATGAGGAGTTAGAGGCTCTGTGAGAAATTGAAATAGACATCTGTATCAGAGCAGAGGAAATATTAGATAATGTAGAAGGAGAATTAAGAATTACTAAAAGAAGAATAGATCGTATGCAATATTTCTATATGGTTTTGTTTTGGTGAGTGCAAGATAGGATGGAGTCCTACCCAATTGAACTAGGGCCGACACGCCATACTATTAGTAGAGACCTTGTAACCCACCTATTACATGAATAATATAATGAGGCCATTAGAAATGGCCTATAAGATATATTTATGTACAAATAATTGGTAGAAAAAATAGTAAAGTTGTGTAAAATATGATATCCCAAACTTTTATATATAGTTATGGGATGTGTAAATTGTATGTATAAATAATATGTTTAATTAAAATACGTATGTTTTATATAAATGTCTCATGTGCTTTCACATATAACGATGTAATAATACATGTGTTATATTTTATAGAAAAATGCCGCGATGACGACCACAAATGAGGTTAATCAATGAAGAGCCAAATGAGTGTTAGGAACAACATAAGTATCGTGAACCTAACCCCCTACAACAGTTTGTAGACCTACTATTACAAGCCCTCCAAAATAGGCTTGTAATTGAAAATTCGGTAACACCGGTATTGACATTTAAAGATTTCAAGAACATAGGGCCTCTAGAATTCAAGGGAACCACAGAGCCAATTGAGGCTCAAGCATTGGTGAGGGAGATGGAAAAGGCATTTGAAATTGCCAAAGTAGGAGAAGATCAAAAGACAACATTTGTCACCTATTTAATGAAAGAGGAAACAAATTTCTGGTGGGAGGCAGTAAGGGATGTGGTGTCAGGTAACATACCAATAAATTCTATCGATGCATATGTTCCTTTTGATTCAGGTGCTACTTGTTCATTCATATCACATGACTTTGCACATCAGTTGAATTTAACTTTTGAAAATTTAGAACATCCCATGAACATAGAAGTTGCTAATAAAGAAATCATCCATGTTAATCAAGTTCATAGAAATTGCTGTGTAGAAATTAGAGGTCACAAAACTTTAGCTGACCTCATTTTAATATAGTTATGGGAGTTTGATGTGATATTAGGGATGGATTGGTTAAATAACCATGAGGCAATGATCGACTATTTTCGGAAGATAGTGAACCTTAGGGTTTTCGATAAGTTGAAAGTAGTATATTACGAAAACCGTAATCCTAGACAGTCTAATTGCATATGAATGATGCAAGCAAAAAGACTACTCATGAAAGGTTATGTTGGGTATCTAGCTTATATAGTGGATACTCAATAAAAGGAGTCTACGTTAGAACAAATACCCGTGGCGAGGAAATTTACAGATGTATTATCGGAAGAATTGTCTCGGCTCCTATGTGATCAAGAAATAAAATTTGTAATTGACCTCGTACCGGAACTACTCCTATTTCAAAATCTCCATATCGAATGGCTCCAGTAGAAATGAAGGAATTAATGGTGCAACTGCAGGAGCTATGGGATAAGAAATTCATTAGGCCAAGTGTGTCTCCATGGGGAGCACCATTATTATTTGTTAGAAAGAAGGATGGGTTGTTACGATTATGTAGCGACTACCGTGAGCTGAACAAGGTGACAATTAAAAATAAATATTCATTGTCGAGGATTGATGATCTCTTCGATCAATTGAAAGGAGATAAATATTTTTCTAAAATTAATTTACGATCGGGATATCATCAATTAAAGATAAGAAAGGAGGACGTGCCGAAAATAGTATTTCGGACACATTACAAGCATTATGAATTTTTGATGATGCCTTTTGGACTTACAAATGTCCTTGCCGCATTTATAGATTTAATGAATAAGGTTTTCAAGAACTACTTGGATAAGTTTGTCGTCGTGTTTATTGATGATATTCACTATAGCAAAACAGGCCAGCTGTAACTGCCTATCAGCGATCGCGGGCGGCCGTAGATTGCAATCAGCGATCATTAGCGGTCGCTGATACCAGTCGCATATGTTCTGGTCACTGGATGTACATTAGCGACCACCATTAGCGACCGACTTATCTGCGACTGACAATAACCACCGAATCAGTCGCCAGTTTGTGTGAGGCTGAGTTAGCCTTTAGCATGACGTGAAGCCACGTGTCAGCGACCAGTATTAGCGACCGTATGCGGTCGCTAATAGTAAAAAAAAATCCACTTTCGGTCGCCAAAATGTAATAGCGACTGCATGCGGTCGCTGATACTAAATTTTTTAAAAAAAATTGTTTGTTTTGTGGATTTCCCAAAAAAATTGACCTGTTTTGTACCTGCTTTATATCCCAACACATAATAATTTATATACAATCCAAATCCATAGGTCCGTCCATACAATAAGACCAATACAATAAATATAAACATCCATGCATGTATAAACATAAGGAAGTATCGTTTCGACTAAAATTTACATACAAATGAATATAAAACGTCCGTACACTCATTTTCTAAAAAAAAAATAATACAAATGTAGAACAAGCTGAGAGAATCATAATGAAAAGAAATGTTTGGGCCGCATCAAATATCGTCCGAATGGGGCTGTAACAAAAGAATAAAACATGTTAAATATATAGTCTATATGTTGATACTGGTATGACTTATGAAAAACAAAAAACGACCCTTTCTAATGTATTACAATAACAGAAAGCTAAATATAAACAGAAAACTAAACTAATGCATTATTGAATGTAAAGCTAAACTAAATATGCAAATATAAACATAAAGCTAAATAATGATAGAATTACCTCATCCTGATGCTGTGCTGCTCTAGCCACTACATCTGCTAGCTCCTCAGGACTCAGAGACTGCAGATGCCCGCCAAGTGTAAGAAGAAGATTTTGATCTTGACATATTGCTCTCACACAGTCAGCAGGAATGTGCGGCGTCGGATGGCATGGGGACTGAGTAGACTGACTAACAGAGCTGCCCATGCCACTGATAGTCGCTCATCGTCGTTGTCCTTGGCCTTTGACGTAGTTCTTCTTCACAACTGACGCCCTCTCCCATAATTCTTGATCAATCGGCGGCCGCGGTGTGCCTTCAGGATAACGCTCGTTCAGTAGGCTTTTATAAATATCCAATCAGCATTTTAAAAATAAAACAGTTAAAAATAAATATAAAATGCTTAAGAATGACGTAAAAATTTATAAACATATCAAAGTTATAAAAATAAATTACCGCTATCTAGACAGCCTCAGGCAAACCATCGCGGGTGGCCACGTACACATCCAACCAATTAATAGGCTGACCCTGAGACTGAGTTTTGTAACGACCGGGAATTCTGAAATTTCCTTGTAATTCGAATTTTTGAATATTAATGAATATTTTATATTTTATTAATATTATTTTTGTGTTGTATGTTTAAAAGTTGTGTGACAACCTGGGTTATGTGAATGCATGAAATTTTACGTGTTATAGTTTTGTTTAAGTGAATAATTGATTTCGCGAAGCGTCACTAAATCACTATTCATGGGGCACGTTTTTCGAGGCATTATTCACGTCATAAAATTTTGTGTCCTTTTCGATGTTGAGTAATTTAGTTAATGCGTATATGCGTATTAGGATTTTTCCAAGTGTTAGAATTTTATTTGGAGTTATTGGTGATTTATTTAGGGGCCCAAATGTTTATTAAGGGTGACCCAAACCCATGACCCAACCCATGACCCAAGACTTGACCCATGTTGGATGTGGGCACAAAAATCAGCATTTTTGGTGTAAGGGAGAGGGGAGTGCACGGTTGGGAGGGGAGGAGACCAAGTGTTGGGGAATTCATTTCCCAAGCACAAGCATGCCAAACATTCCATCTCCCATGCAACCTAGTGTTTCCCATTTCATTTCCCAAGCTAGACCAATATCTTGAACTTCTAAATGTTCCATCCCTCTTCCAAGAAGCCTTGAATACACCAAGAGACATCTTCAATTGGCAAACACCTCCAGCCATAGCATTTTCATTTCAACAGATTTTCTAAGAGAGGGAGAGCAAATAGGGAGAGAGGGCTTGGAAGTAAGAAAGGGGAAGAGGAGAATCAAGTTTTCCTTCACAAACTCATCCATTGCATATTGAGAGAGGGATAGGTTCAGGTTTTGAGCAAGGAGGAAGAAGGAATAGCAAGCTAAGCATCTTCACCATCTTCACCATCTTCACCATTTTCATCTTCAACCTTCAAAGCTTCTAGAGAGAGAAAGAAGTGGGTGTGAGCTAACTTGAAGTAAAGGCTTCGGGAGAACTCAAGGAGGTTGAGGAGAGTTTCTAACAAAGCTCTAAAGGAGTTCTACCATCTAATAAGTAGCTACAAGAGGTAAAACTTTAACTCAATCCATTCCATTTGATTTGGTTGAGGTTTTTCAAAGTTTTCATGGGTTATAAGCTTTTGTGCTTGTGAGTTAGTTCTTGTGGCAATTCTTGTTGTCTTTGTTTATGTTGGATGTTTATATATGTTGTTAAGAGGTTACATAAGCCATTAATAACATCAAAGTGAAACAAAAACACAATAAATCCGTACCTATGCTTAAGGAGGATGAAGAACATGAAGAACAATGAACTTTGGACATGAATATGGACTGTTGGACGAATTTAGAGGACTCTATAGCTATGTTTCCATGTGTGTTTAATTTAATTGTTGTTATGGTATTGTAGTTCCATGGGTTACCAAGCTAACCCAACTGGAATCGAGTAAAAAGATGTAAAAACGAAGATTTGGTGATGATTTTAGTGAAGAACACTTAGAACATGCAAAACAGAGCATGAGTTGATACTTTGGACTAAGATTCGGCCATGTTAATCTTAATGGGTAACTCTGAATTTTTGATATGTTGTAGCTCTATGTCTTAGGAGTCCATAGAGTCCGAAACGGACCAATTTGAAGGTCTAGAGAAGAAGTTATGAGGATTGGAGTGAAGGAGGGTCAAAATCGCGATATCTGACATGGGCCACCAGGCCAGCCGCGCGCCCGCACCAAGGCCCCCCCCCCCGCGCGCGCGCGCTGCCGCACGCCGTGCGCCTGGTGCCGCCCGCCCGCGTGTGCGCTGCCCGACTCAGCTTCGACGTCCGTTGGGAAAATGGCCATAACTTTCTCATACGGACTCGGATTTAGGCGATTCAAGATGATCCGGAAAGCTTAGAGATAGACCTACGATATCCATTAATTAGAATTGAAATTTATTACCTAGAACAATTTTGAAATTAACCGTTTTTAGGGCTATTGTGCAAACGGTAGGCGTCGGTCATGCGTGTGTGCATAGTATAATGCTCCCGACATTGTTAAATGATGTTCTAAGTTCTAAAACATGATTATTATGATTTATAATGATACTTAACATTAACCATTGGGTATTGGACAATTCGAATGGGCGTGTAAACAAATATTTGATATCCGGTATGTGACTAATTGTATGTGAATATGTACCTAATTGTGTAGGATATTAAGGAGCGTGTGTTGTAATATTGTAGCAGCGCTTCAGGCAAGTTTCCTAACGCTTGTCTAACCCTTGTGTTGGGCAAGTTTCCCTAACCTTACTCGAATTATATTTTGAGCAGGTTTCATATTTTATACAGGTGTTGTATATTGTTACAAGTTTCACGACTCAAATGGAGTTATTACCTTTGAATCATATTAGTGGATTAGTTATTGTCAATTACTCCACCTCCAAGATAATTATTGATATTCGCAGTTTATGCATTTGAATTCATTATCTGTTGTTGGATTGTGAAAACGTTTAAGTTCTTCATTCATGAACTATTTAAGGAAATAGTCTACGCCATTTGTTTCGGCTAGACATGTACATGTTATTATTTTAAAAGCTATCCAAACCAATAGTTGGTACGGATTCTTGGACTGAGAGAGCAACCCTTATTAGGGGATTATAATGTGTCGGTTATTCGATGCAGTCAGAGTTAAATGTTATGCATATACATGGTGTACAAGAGGCTGATCCCCTCGAGTACAACTGACGGGGCCAGGTTTTTAAAAGAGTTAGTTGAATGATTGACTCTTTGGCCAAAAGTTCAGGGTCAGTTGGACCACTCAGCAGTAAATAATCATTATTCATTACTTCATTTGAACTTTGATTATGTCATTTCAGCTACTTCATCAATGTTCATAAATTGTTGATCTATGCGGTTATTATTCTTATTCATTCATGATATATCTTCATTCTTGCTTTTAAACTTGCTGAGCAAAGTAGTTGCTCACCCTTGCTATATCATGAACCTATTGCAGCTAAGCCGGGGAGTTCTAGAGCGGGCAAAGGCAAAGGAAAGCTTAAGGAATAGTTATATGTACTATCCTGTTATGTAATCGTGGAATAGTTTTGCATTATTAATGTATTCTGCGATGTATTTATTTAAGGTTATAGACCTTGGGACCGTAGTAAACCTTTTGTAATGAACAACATATGTTTATTTTATTCCGCATTAGTTGATTTATGTTGTTTAGAGGTGTATGGATGCATTTTATCGTGAGCACCAAATTCGAGGTATTGGTACCTGAATTTGGGGGTGTCACAAGTTTCCTATAAAACATGCTAGTATATTAATATGTAAACATGTGATATACTATACTAATTATTGACATTTGCAAAATACGTACTCGTCTAGCAATATGCTACAACTGTGATATACTACCGCCCCTATATGTGCCTTTTGCCTTAGCGCCTTTAGGTGCACCTGAGGCTTTGTTAGTGGCGGCAATTTTGAGTCTTTTCACCCAACTCTTACCTTGCCACAACTCACACATCTCAGCCCATATGGTCGGCGCGTACCACCAAGGACTATGCTCGTGCATGTACTGCTCACCCTCCCCTAGATGGTCAACCGATGCATTATTAAGGGTTTTTTGTCGTTTCTTATTGAGGTTATCTTTGGTTCGGACGGCGCACTTTTGCTAGAACAATGTCTGTATTATTGATACATGTGCGTCGTCCCATCTATACCTCTTCTGCAAATAAAATAACAATAATAATATTAAGATGGTGATAATATAATTCGACATTAATAAACAATATTAGTTTATTAATTATATTATCTGTCAGAATTAAATAAAATATACCTGAAATTCAGCCCAAACTGCATCCTTATAGGCGAGATGTGTGCTTGCCCACGTAATCACTGTAGGCCAGTTCTGTAAGTATAATTGTGAAATGCACTTCACAATCTTACTATCTTGAAAATCCCTACAATATACAACAATATACATTAAAGATAACATTAGTATATATCTACAACATTAATGGTAATATTATAAAATGGTTATATGTAATAGCTAGATAACGTACGTGTTGTCCAGAGGAGGTCTGATCTGTATAAGAATTCGGTCATCTGGATTACTCGGGGCCTTCGGGACATGATTAGGCCCCCGACCCAAGACGCGCTTTTTTAGCTCGGCTTCAGAAGACATCTTCGTAATATAAAATTAGCGGATGTTAGTAGGAGTTATATGATATTACATATACAAATAAAATGACAATAATGACAGGTAATTGTATAAATTAGTTAACTACGATAACTATGTAAGAAAGATACAACTTCGATAAGTGTATATATGTAATTGTATGTAATACAAGTAAAACTAAACATACATTTCACACCCTAATCGTTGTCTGAGTCAGAATCATTTTGTATACGTATTGGAGACTCATAACCATCATTTTCTTCAGATTCAGTGTCAGTGTCAGTTAATAACTCTTCCTCCTCAGTATCAATGTCATCTGGCACATGTACTGAATCGGGATTTAATTCATCCGGTTCATCTCCACCCTCTAACTGGATTACTTCATTGTTATCCTCCACATTTATTATAGGAGGTCTATAAAGCATCTCCTCTTGGTAGAACTCTCCGTCTACTAATTGGACACGACTGCGCACGTGAGTATGAATTACAACTTGCCAATCTGTAGGCGGTCTATCCCTTTTCCTAATAGAACTAGGAGTGTAGTATACTTGTACTGTTTGAGTTGGAAACACAAGTAATGGTGCGTTGACGTACATGGACCTATGGAGGTCAACATAAATGATTCCATGTTGATCGACACGTATCCCTTTTTCTGAATCAAACCAACGACACTTAAAGAAGTTAATATGACCCCCATAAGTACCCTTGTACGACAACTCGATGATTTCCTTCAATTCCCCATAAAAGGCACAACCAAGCTCATTGTAACAATCTTCTTGAACACACACTCCAATGTTAGTTGTTCTTTTATCGCGAGCATATGTCTTTGTACGAAATTCACAGTCATTTATTTTGTAACCATTACGGCTGACTTGGTCCCTGTTTGGGTCTATAACTAGGACTTGTATATTTGGAGGAATGGTTCCCATATTAAGAGCCTACAAAAATTCTATTAAATTAAATGAATTCATAAATTAATACTATATATGTCGTGCTTAATTAACTTCACTTACTTTATCCTTTAGCCAAAGTGCAAAATTTTGATCACGATTGAGTTGAATATCTTTATCAGTGATGCCGGGCTGATTCGCTTTTAACTCGTCATCGTATGATCTATACAATTTTATAAACATTAACATATTGGAATGTATGAGATTAATTGCAGGTTAAGATATATGTCCAATAAGTATGAATTTTACATGTATACCTCACAAATTCGTCAATCTCCTCGCAATTGAGAAGAATGTAAGTATGTGCAGCATGTAATTTTTGCTTAGAGAAGAATATGCGCTTCCCTTTTCCATAAGCGCATCCCGGCAGACCAAATACAGAAAGCCAACCATTTATTTCAACATTGCCCCCATCATCATGTCTCGAGACTCGATTGGCCTTTGTCAAGACTTCGTCAGGAAAATAGTCTGAGACAAACGTAAATATCTCATCAAAACTATATGCCTCACATATCAACCCTTCGACGTAAGCTCTATTCTTCACCTTCCTCTTAAGGTTTCCTATCACCCTCTCGAAAGGGTACATCCATCTATATTGAACTGGACCACCAACACGAGCTTCATAGGGTAGATGGATTTGCAAATGCTCCATGGAGTCAAAAAAACCGGGTGGGAATATCTTTTCAAGCTTGCACGTGATCTCAATGATGTTCTTCTCAAGTACAGACATGTCCTTTTTATTTAACATTTTTGAACATATGTCTCTAAAGAAACGACTAAGTTCAGTCAAAGCATCCCATATTAGTTTATCAAGCAAGTCCCGAAATACTATAGGCATGAGTCTCTCCATGAACACATGGCAATCATAACTCTTCATCCCTTGCAATTTCTCACCTATGACACACCTTGTAATGTTTGAGATCCATCTGGTAGTTTCAGAGACTTAACATCTTCAACTTGCTTTTTGGATAATGTGTACCTTGCATGTGGTTTGACCATCCGACCATTAGAAGATTCATAAAGTTCTAATTCAGGACGCTTACAAATATCTTGCATGTCCAACCGTGCCTTATTATTATCTTTCGTCTTGTCCAGAATACTCATCACGGTGTTAAACACATTATCGAACACATTCTTCTCAATATGCATCACATCTAGATTATGACGAATCAAATTTGTAGACCAATAAGGCAATTCCCAAAAGATGCTTCTCCGAACCCAATTATGAGACTCACCAAACCCATTGATTATGTTTGAGGCAACAATCTTACCGAATGGGATGACTGACAATCTCATCACACGGTCATGCATCTCTGTCCTCGACAACCGCAGTGCAGGCATATCATTCTCTACTTTCCCTTTCCTGAAGTGTTCTCTATTTCTTCGGAATAGGTGGTCTACCGGCAAGAAACGATGATGACAGTCAAACCAGCAAGGCTTTCGACCTTTTGATAGATTGAAAGACTTTGTATGCTCCATACAATACGGACATGCTAACTTCCCATGTGTACTCCATCCAGCTAACATACCATAGGCAGGGAAATCACTTATAGTCCACATAACCGCTGTCCTAAGGTTAAAATTTGTTTTCATGGAAACATCCCAAGTTTGTACTTTATCCTCCCACAATACCTTCAACTTATCTATAAGAGGTCTCAAGTAAATATCTATGTTCTTTCCAGGACTCTTGGGACCAGGAATCGCCAGTGAAAGAAATAAGTATGGCTGTTTCATACATAACCAAGGAGGCAAGTTGTACGGAGTAACAATCACAGGCCAGCAAGAGTACGGAACAGTTGAGTGGTCGAACGAGTTGAATCCATCAGCGGATAAGCCAAGCATCACATTTCTAGGTTCTAATACAAACTCAAGATGTGCTAAGTTGAAATCTTTCCAAGCCTGCCCATCTGTGGGATGGTTAAGTTCTACATCTTTAGTTGGAAATTTCGCATGCCAAGTCATATGTTCAGCTGTTCTTAAAGACATGTACAACCTTTTTAGCTGATGCGTAACTAGAAAATACCTTAAAATCTTAAAAGGTTTATTTGTCTTTTTTGTAGTCACACCCTCTTTATTATGCCTGAACCGATCATGACTGCAAAACGTGCACCTTGTCTTTTGTTCATTTTCTTTATAAAACAACATGCAATCGTTCGGATATGCATCAATTTTTTGGTATCCAAGACCCAACTTCTTCACTATTTTCTTATAGTAGTAGTAGTTATCGGGTCGTCAGGTAACATACTCTTAATGGCCTTTAAGAGCGACTCAAAACACTCATGGCTCATATTGTGATTAGCCTTGATGTTAAGTAATGTCGCCACTGCAGACAATATAGTGTGCTTGGTGCAACCATGCCACAATGGCTCGCTACCCTCGTCTAACAACTTAAAGAATGCTTTGGTATCAGAATTCATAGGTTGCTCTATGCCTTGTTCCCAATCAAAATCCGGCCCTGCAATATCATGAAACATGTCATTCATACGATGAGTACTGCTGCCCGAATTATGTGTGATGAGTGTGTTTTGTACACACAATTTGGGTACTTTTGGCCTTGATAATTTGCAAGTCTTTAGGTATTTTATATGGTTTTTATGTATTTTTATCTTATTTCAACATAAATTAGTTTTTAGTTATTTTTACATGTTTTATGTTGCTTTGATGCATTTTTATTATGTTTGTAGGAATTGAGATAAAGACCGCTCAGATCGTTGTTTGTATTGACTCAATGTCCGTGCATGGACGTCTGTGCCCGAATGGTAGTATGATGAAAATCTGTGCTTGGCGACGCTCGGTGCTTAATTTGACAACATTTGGTAGTTGGGCGTGCACGGCGTCGGAAAGCGTGTACGGCGTGCGGCGTCGGCCAAGCCACGAGGGCAAGCTCATGCTTAGATATCCGTGCCCGAATGATAACACGGTGAAAATTTATGTTTGGCAATGCTCGGGGCTTAATTTGATGACATTTGGAAGTTGGGTGTGCACGACGTTGGATACCGTGCACGACGTGCGGCGTCGACCAAGCCGCGGGCACGGCGTGCGGCAGACGGGGTGCCAGCATGCGGCCCAGGCGCTGGGCGCGGCGTGCGGGCGCGCGGCGCGGGCGTGCGGCAGCCAGCGTGGGCGTGCGGCAGCCAGCGTGGGCGTGCGGCGTGCGACCAGCGTGCGGCCAAGGCGCTGGGCGCGGGTGTGCGGCGCGGGCGTGCGGCGTTGGGCGTGCGGCCAGCGTGCGGCCCAGGCGCTGGGCGCGGGCGCGCGCGCTGGCGTGCGGGCGCGCCAACGCCGTGCTGAGTGCGATCTAACACAGTTTTAGTGCGATCTGAGCTCCATTTTGTCCGATTTTTGCTAGGGTTTCTTAATGGAGGCTATATATAATCTCTTCTAAGCTTCATATCAGATATCTAGGGTTTGGAAGGCTAGACTAAAACATCAAAATAGAGAGCAAAAGTGCTGCAATACAAGGAAAACTCAGCAAAAGCCAAAGAACTAAGAAGGAAAGGCTTGTCAAAGGGCTATCTAGAGAGAGGGAGGCTACAAAATACATTAACCAACAGTGCTCAAGGCTGCAAATCAAGCTGAATCAAGCCCAAAGCCAAGGAACTCAGTCAAGAAGAATTGCAAAGCTAAGGAGGAGAGCTAGAAATCTACAACAACCAAAGGAACACCAGCTGAATAGCTTCAAAAGTGGTTTCATTTCTAGTTTTCCATCTCCTTTGTAATTCGAATTTGACAATGTATCAATTGAAAATGATGTTTATTGTAGCTATCATGAACTAACCTTCTATTCTAAGATTGCAATGGAACCCAACACTTAATTTGAATTGAATTCTCTCTCTATTGATTTTAGTTATGCATTTGTGAATTGATTGTCATAACCTTTGCTTCTAGATTAATTGCTTGGCCCGTAATTACCTTGGGAACCTATATGAACTTGACGAACGGATTATAGGTTGAGACCTAGTTATGATAACATGCGAAAGTATAGATTGTTGTGGGTTATTAATTGGATTAAGTGACATGTGTCTTATTGATTATCTGCAATAATAGGTATCTTGATAGTAGTTGGGATAGATATATACCTAATTACCGCATGCAACCAATTGAGAATCTAGTCTTAATGACTTCCGAGGTGAAAGTTGGTAATTGAAGGGAGGATTAATTAGATTTGGTGACACGTGTCTATAAATCATTCCTGAAATTAGTCTCTTGATAGTGTATAGGATAGACATATACCTATGCACCGCTTAGGAAGATTCGTGATTGACCATCGACAGAGGCTCTTATGTAGTTTTGACTTCTCGGTTGTCAATTCGTATGCTATAAATTGATCTAAAAGAGAGAGTTAGGAGATTCAAATGACGTGTTGGGGGAAATTGTAATCTTAGACCTTTCTATCTTGATATTTTACCGCATTTTATTCATTACTTAACTTGTGAACTCAACCAATCAACAAACAATCAAACCTTCATCGTTTAAATTAGATCAAATTGATATACGATTGGTACGTGGTTATTATTTGTCACAATTCGCTGTGGGTTCGACTCTTATCTTATCATATATTACTTGTGGGCCGTGTATACTTGCACGTGTGTGTTTATCGATTGCGAAATCGACCAACAATGTGTAACGCCCCCAAATCTGAGTCTGCCTTCAAATCCGGGTTCGATACTGTGATGCCCCCAAATCCGGGATCTCTTTACCCACATATTCAGTGCTCACGGTACTACACATGCATCGTCTATTCTACCCATTCATCATCAACATAAGGACAAAAATATAATTACCAAATATTACACAATGTCTTACCCTACATATCCTAGGTTCTAAGACCTTGACATAAATACATAACATCTTAGGATAATTAATTCAATCCAAAAAGATCACACATTCCTAGCATAAGCTATTACAAAAGCGGATATGCTATACTATCCTTTACTCGGTAACTTTTCCCTTGCCTTTATCCTTACGAGAACGCTCCGCCTGCTCTGCCTTAGCTGAAAGCACGTAATTTAAAGCAAGAATGCGCATTCGATTACTCAGCAAGTATAACATTTAAATAATAATAACATCAGTAATCATGCTTCCAGTTCTACAACTGAACAATAGTCTAGCCGAAATAATTGTCTTTGACAACCATCTCAATAGTTCATGGAATATAGAACTTTGAAGCTTCAAAAACATGCATTATAACATAAATGGATATCTCGAATAAAAGTAAGAATACTTGCACAATAATGATTTGTGAAAGCTTAGAATTTATATAACATCGGAAGCTCGCACAATATATAAGTGTTGTACGGTTTAACAAACTTGCTCAAATATAAATTGAGTAAGGTTAGAGTACTTGCATTCAATATATAAAGAATGAAGTTAGGGAACTTGCATATTTATAATAAACTCGCATAATATATAAAAGTTGTACGAGTTAGGAAACTTGCATAATATTCAACATTTGTATAGGATAGGAAACCTGCTCAATATAATTCGAGTAGGGTTAGGGAAACTTGCATATTCATAATAAACTCTCACAATATATAAAAGTTGTACGGGTTAGGAAACTTGCACAATATTCGACATTTGTATCAGATAGGAAACCTGCTCAATATAATTCGAGTAGGGTTTAGGAAACTTGCATATTCATAATAAACTCGCACAATATATAAAAGTTGTACGAGTTAGGAAACTTGTCTCGAGCGTCTGCTACAGAATTATAAGACACTTCCTTTTTTATATCCTACACATTTAAGTGCACATGGATACTACAATTAGTCACATAATCAATGCTTAATATCGCTTGCGTAACTTCTAACTCATCATTTATTAATGTTAAGCATAATTATAAATCATAATGTTCGTCTTATATAATTTAGAACGACATCTTTTATTATCAGAAGCATTACACGTTGCACACGCGCATGTTCGACTCCCTCCATATTAAAGTAGTATGCACACAAGCCAATCATATTTGATATGATGTAGCACATACTTTGTAATCTTATTCGTTTGTTAAAGGCATTTTACTTTATCTACATGGTGCTGTTATATTAAATGTGATAAACCCATAGTTTTGAGCAATGCTTTTAGAATCATGATGGTGATCATGCTAATGAGATCTAAATTCTAGATAGCTTACAAACTAAAATCGTTCCTAATCGATGGATTATTAAAAAGGGGATTAGTGAATCCGGATAGATTAGTACATACGTTGCTTGCTCTTATGAAGAGGATGATTGATCTCATAATCATTTGTGTGGAGACACTAAAGCAAGTATATAGGTGCTTATTAGAGAATAAGTTCACTGAACGTGGCTCGCTAAGGAATACCTAATGGAGTTTTACTCGCCTATCAATAGGAATTCCTCTAGTGATAGTAGTACAAGTGATCCTTGGACTTGAGATCATCATATTATCTTGTGTATGATGAGTTATACTTTGACATGTCCCTTAAGACCTTTAGGGTATATCAAAGGGTATGATTGGGTATAATAAGTTATACATGGAGATAGGTGAATGATCAACAAAGAATCTACCACTTCTAGTAAAAGGAGAGAATGTCCTATGTGATTCGATAAATGACGACTCAGAAGTCTTTGACCAAAGCAGAATGAAATTAGAAAGGAGTTTCTAATTTACATTATCAGAGTTGTGCATTTGAGAATCGAAATACATATAATTAAATAAAATAAGACTTGACAGTAATTCCATGTCTTATATTTAATTGGGACATTGTATGGTAGAAGGATTGAATTGTACGGTAACTATTCACTAAAAGGTTCTTTTGTGATTAATGTTGAAATCTATATTATCTGGAAAGTTGTTGATCGCTAAGGGGGCTTACCCTTATTGTAAAATAAATATTATTTATTTAAATGAATTAAATAGTTTAATTTATTTATTTAAATAAGATTAGAATTGTTCTAATTGATTTATTCACAACCGGTTTAATATGGAGAACCTAAAGGGTCACACCGCAAAAGGAAAATATTTATTTAAGAAGTAAATGGCATAATCGTAATAATAAGTTAAGTGTATTTAATTTAATCTATGGAGATAGAATAAATTAAATAGCTTAATATTTATTATTTAATATTTTAGAAATATTAAATATAAATTAATAAGAGGAGTCTTATTATTATTATTACTATTATTACTATTATTTAATTCCTAATAGGGATTGAGAATTAATTAATAGAAGTACTCTCTCATGAATTCCTAATTGGACTAGGAGTTCAATTAATTAAAGGAGTTTAATTAAAATAAAAACCCTAATCCTAAATAGTTTAGGAGGGTTCCCTATTTCTATAAATAAGAGGAGTCTTATTATGATTTAAGGTTAGATAGTTACACACTCTTCCATAGGAATTGGAGAGAGAGAGTACTTGCAATTTCTATGGAGATAGAAACTAGGGTTTTGCCAACACCCATCTTCTTGAACAACTATTATTCCTTGGTGGATCACCTCTAGAGGCCAAACACTTGGGTGGCTAACGTTGATCAAAGGAAGAAATTTAATCGGCGGAATTCAAGGAGAACGCGAAGGATTTGGAGATGAGCTCGAACCTGTGGAAGCATGGTTCTACAAGGGTATGATCCTCATACTTTATCTCTTTCGTTTAATTGATAATTGAGCACATGGACGATCACGGTGATGGTTTGTATGAAAAATTTTAAAATCCGTTTTATTGCGCTTCCGCACTATTTATGTAATTTGATTGCATGTTCGCGCTATATACTAACCTGACAGTGGCATCAGAGCCTAACCTTGTGCTAATTATCGATTATGATTATTCCATGTGTGTATGATATGCGATTGGATCGAATTTTTGGGCATAACCTGTTTTTCCCGAAATCTGCTACGCGGCGCAGCTGCGCCGGCTCCAGTTCATTCTGGAGCGCAGCTGCGCCCAAACCCAGAAAGGCATTTCTGGGGTTCAGCGCAGCTGCGCCGTGTCCCAGTTCATTCTGGGCGCAGCTGCGCCGGACAGCAGAATTCGAAAAAAATAAATAAAAATTCCTTCAATTAAAATAAATGGTTTATTTAATTGATATAAATTTAGAATAAAGGAGTTTATTCACATATGGAATAGGATTCCATGTTTCCTAGAATAAAGGAGTTTATTCACATATGGAATAGGATTCCATGTTTCCTTAAAAATAAAGATGTTTATTTTGATAAGGAATAAGATTCCATGTTTCCTAGAATAAAGGACTTTATTCACATATAGAATAGGATTCCATGTTTCCTTAAAAATAAAGATGTTTATTTTGATAAGGAATAGGATTCAACATATTTTATTTTCCAACAATTTTAAGTTAAAATAAAATAGTTTATTTTGAATTTGAAATTGGTTTCCATATTAATTAAAATAAAGGAGTTTATTTTGATTTGGAATTTGATTAAAAAATAAAGGAGTTTATTTTTATTCAAAATTAGATAAAATAAAATAAATAAGTTTATTATGATTTAAATTTTGATTAAAATAAAGGAGTTTATTATTGCTTCAAAATTGGATTTATAGTAAACTTTTAATTGCCCATTAATTGATATCAATGCATATATGGAATGGTTTTATTATTCATGAGATGAATGTTATTTATTGATACATATGGGGATATGTATGATAATAAATAGGGATTGATTATGGACTACTGACCAATGTGTGATTGGATTTATTTTAGTGGATGCTTGAATGAATGGGGTTTTATAAATGGGGTCTGCGTACCTCGTCTTCTCTAATTTTTCTTAATGTAAATTCTATCTCCCTCCTATGTACTTCCCCTTGACTGCTGATCAAGGTTTCTATTTATAGTAAATAGTTTATGTAATAGGTTTACTTAGAATTACTTGAAGAATTGGAGACAAAGGAGCAAGGAGCGCTTGAAAACCCGTTTGTAATGGAGCCCAGGTTTAAATGTAATAGTTATATTTAAATTTTGTTCTTCCACCCTAGGTTTGACATTTTGGTTCACTCAATGGCTCTAGTGAACCAAACTAGAATAAAAGTCCATAATCAATCTGAGTAGAATATAGTATTCTATATGTGCATGCTTACTATGTATATATTATATATTATACAACATGTTTCGCATGTTAAATAATATGATGCGTATTTTATATATATATGTGCATGCGCGTTAAACAAGATGAGACAAATAATAACAAATCCCTCAAAGAAATTATATTAAGTCCTAAGCGTTCAAAGATATTTGGAATATCGAATGTCGCCTTCTAGCATGGTAAAGCAATAGAGTATTAAATATTTAATATGAGTTTGTTGTGTCACCACAAGGCAAGTATTAAAATATTTAAGATGTTGCATTATCACATTTGATGCTTATTAAGGAATTGAACATTACTATTTTGTTGTGCCACCACAAGGACGGTATTTTTCTTTTCACATATATGAAAGTGCTAGGTTGGACTTAACTTGGATAATTTTGATTCGGATGTGTCACCACTTGATCAAAATAATCTAAGAGGCAAAATACAAGGAGTAACATAGTGATGTAATTGACAATAGTTGTCTACCTATTTATTTATATATCATTTGTTGTGTCACCACAAGGCTATATACATTTAAAATGGGATCCTTATTCTCACTAGCAAATCTTTAATTAGAATTGCCGAACTATATAGTGAGGGTAATATAGTTTGATGAAAAATAGTGAGATACCAATTTAAAATAAAGACCTAATTTATTTTGGTAATTAATTAAAAAATGAATGTATGCTAAAATGTTGTTAAATTACAAATTCATTTATAGAATTTTACGATGTCTAATTCACTATCACTGCATAGCATATTAGATGCTAATTAACCGGACCAAATTAAACGGACTGGTTAAGAAATTTGAGAATAGTTCTCAAGGCTGAAAAGCTATCTTATGTCCTTAATACGCTTATCCCTGCAATGGTTGCAGACAATGCCTCAGAGGAAGAGATTGCTACTTTTAGAAAGTTGTAAGATGATGCACAGTTGGCTCAATGCATCATGCTCGCATCCATGAGAACAAGCTTCAACATCAGCATGAAACTATGGATGCTCCTATTATACTCCTGCACCTTCAAAGAGTTGAAGGGTGAGGAAAGTAGGACTATTAGATATCAGATATCTAAGGAGCTCTTTCGATCTGAATAACCGATGACACTACAGTATAGACAAATGTCCTAAAATGATCAATCTGATTGACCAATTGGGACAACCGGGCTTTAATGGATGGAGAGTTGATCCAAGATTTGATCTTGCAATCACTTCCGGACTCTTTCTCACAAATTATTGTGAATTTCCACATGAATAAGCTATATGTCAGCCTGCCTGAGTTGCTTAAACATGTTGAAAACAGTAAAAAGTCACTTTCCAACCAAGAAAGACCAAGTCTTACTGGTAGATGATTCTTCCAAGAAACGGAACAGGGCCAAAGGATCTTCTTAAAAGAAGAATAATTCAAAGAAGGTAAATGGAAAGACAAAAACAAAGGACAATAAGAACAAGACTGATGCAGATAGCAAAGGAGTTTGCTTCCACTACAATAAGCCTGGATACTAGAAAGAAAACTGTAAGGAGAATCTTACAAAGGCTAACCAGAAGAAGCTTAGTGAAGCTTCGGTTACAAATATAGTTTTGTTCATGATAAAAATAAATCTTTCTGTAAATCAAGGTTCTACTTGGGTATTGGATATCAGCTGTAGTTCTCACGTATGCAATCCAATGCAGAGACTAAACAGAAGTAGAAAGCTAAACTAAGAGTAAGATCTTATGTGTGAGAATGGAGCAAATGTTGCTGCATTAAACATAGGAACTTATAGTTTAGCATTGCCTACGGGCAAGTCTATTAAGTTAATAAGTTGTTATTATGTTCCAGTTTTCATTAGAAACATTATTACTTCCGTTGTTTGACAAGGAAAGTTCTGGTATTATATTTAAGAACAATTATTATTCTATTTATAATGATAATGTTTTGTTTGAAACTGGAAGATCACTTAATGGACTTTGTAAACTTGACTTACATGAAAAATATTTTTTTGCAAATTGAACAAATTAGTAAAAGAAAAAGAGATGGTCATTCAAAGAGTTGAATGTGTGTATTTGATGAAATACAAGTCTGAATCATTTGAAAGGTTCAAAGAATTCAGAAGTGAAACATATTGACAAAGTATTAAGATTCTTTGATCAGATCGAGGAAAGAATACTTGTGTAATGAGTTTCTAGATCATCTCAAAATGGTATTTTCTCATAATGGACACTTCCTGATATGCAATAATTGATTGGTGTATCTAAAAGGAGAAAATGTACCTTATTGGACATGGTGCAGTCCATGATGATTTTTACCGACATTCTAGTATCCATCTGGGGTTATGCCCTAGAAATGGCTGCATATCTACAAAATAAGGTAACCTCAAAATTCGGCCCCAAGACTCCATAAAAGTTATGGATAGGGAGGATTCCTAATCTTAAGTATGTTAAGATAAGGAGTTGTCCAGCTTATGTGAAAACGTTTCAAAGATAAGTTTGGGACAAAATCTGACAAGTGCAGACTTGTGAGATATCCTAAAGAAAGTTTAGGGTATTATTACTATAATCCTACACGCTGCCTTCTTAGATAAAGGTGTTTATCATTGAAGGAGTTAGTGGGAGAGTAATACATCTTGAAGGAGTTCAAGAACCACAAAGCATTTTAAGTCGAACCGAGGAACCTGTAGATAGACCTATTGTACCACAACCGAATTGTAAATCTGGAAGAGTACCGAAGATACCTGGGAGGTATGGATTCATTATAGAGGATGATAATGAGGTACGCATCATAAAGGATGATGATCCAGTTATATACGATGAGGCTATGAGTAGAAGACACTCAGAGAAATGGCAGATGGCCATGAAATCGGAAATGGACTCCATGTATGAGAACCAAGTATTGACTCTGGTTACTCCACAAAAGGGCATAGTGCCTAGAGTGTGAATATGGGTCTTTAAGAGAAAGACTGAGGCAAATGGCAGGGTGGAGACCTATAAGACCAGACCTGCTTAAAAGGTTTTTCAAGTCAAGGAGTTGACTGTGATAAAATCTTATTACCGGGTAATGCTCAAGTCTATTTGGATTTTTCTTGTGATTGCAGCTTATTACAAAATCTGGCAAAATGGATATGGAGACGTCCTTCCTCAATGAAGACTTGAGGAGAATGTATGTATAATACAACCAGAGTAATTTGTTTCAAAGGTTGAAGCAAATCGTATAAGATGCAACGATCCATTTATGGATTGAGGCAAGCTTCTCAAAGATGGAACATTCATTTTGATGAGACAATCAAAAGAGTTTGATTTTATCAAAAACGAGAATGAACCTAGTGTATACAAAAGGTCACTGGGAGCACTGTGACATTCCTAGTATTATATGTTGATATATTACTGATAAAGAATGACACACCAATGCTACAATCAGTAAAGATAAAATTGTCTAAATATTCCTCCATGAATAACTTGGGAGGAACATCCTATAAATTGGGGATATAAATCTATATAGATAGATTTAAAAGGATGTTCGGCTTGACCCAATGAATGTATATTCATTCGATGCTAAAGGCGTTTAGCATGACAAACTCCAAGAGAGGTCTCATGATGATGAGCCATGGAGTGTATCTCTCTAAAATTGTCCCCAATTGAAAAAGAGATCACATGAGTTACTATCATGCATGCAATGAATATACAAGGCCTGATGTTGATCAGTCATATTATGGAGAAGATCACTGTAAGACAGTGATAAACATCTTTAGGTACTTAACCGGTACTGAAGATGTGATCATAATTCATGGTAGGTCTGAATTAAAACTAGAGGGCTAAATAGACTCAAGTTTTTCAAACTGACCAAGACGATAACAAATCCACTTTAAGGTAAATCGTTACCTTGAAAGGTGGTGCAATGAATTGGAAATGTTCCAAATAGCAAAGAGTTGCTGGTTTAGTGACAAAGACAAAGTATAACGCTGTAAATGAAGCTGCAAGTTTGATTGTTAAGATGAAAAGTTCATTACAGAACTAGGAATAGTTCTTAAGTCTCATCTTAGATTCAAACATGTGTTGCGGCACTTTCATTTGATTAGTGGAATCATTGAAAGAGGAAAAGTCACTATAGAGATAGTGGACTCTCGAGAACAACATTGCATATCCATCTACTGAAACTTTATCCAATAACAGGATGATCGTCACTTAGAGAAGAAGGGTATTAGATACCATGGCGATTGGCTTAGTGCAAATGGGAGATTGAAAGTAGTATGCACACAAGCCAATCATATTTGATATGATGTAGCATATACTTTGTAATCTTATTCGTTTGTTAAAGGCATTTTACTTTATCTACATGGTGCTGTTATATTAAATGTGATAAACCCATAGTTTTGAGCAATGCTTTTAGAATCATGATGGTGATCATGTTAATGAGATCTAAATTCTAGATAGCTCACAAACTAAAATCGTTTCTAATCAATGGATTACTAAAAAAGAGATTAGTGAATCCGGATAGATTAGTACATACGTTGCTTGCTCTTATGAAGAGGATGATTGATCTCATAATCATTTGTGTGGAGACACTAAAGCAAATATGTAGGTGCTTATTAGAGAATAAGTTCACTGAACGTGGCTCGCTAAGGAATACCTAATAGAGTTTTACTCGCCTGTCAATAGGAATTCCTTTAGTGATAGTAGTACAAGTGATCCTTGGACTTGAGATCATCATAGTATCTTGTGTATGATGAGTTATACTTTGACATATCCCTTAAGACCTTTAGGGTATATCAAAGGGTATGATTGGGTATAATAAGTTATACATGGAGATAGGTAAATGATCAACAAAGAATCTACCACTTCTAGTAAAAGGAGAGAATGTCCTATGTAATTCGATAAATGACGACTCAGAAGTCTTTGGCCAAAGCAGAATGAAATTAGAAAGGAGTTTCTAATTTATATTATCAGAGTTGTGCATTTGAGAATCGAAATACATATAATTAAATAAAATAAGACTTGACAGTAATTCCATGTCTTATATTTAATTGGGACATTGTATGATAGAAGGATTGAATTGTACGACAACTATTCACTGAAAGGTTCTTTTGTGATTAATGTTGAAATCTATATTATCTGGAAAGTCGTTGATCGCTAAGAGGGCTTACCCTTATTGTAGAATAAATATTATTTATTTAAATAAATTAAATAGTTTAATTTATTTATTTAAATAAGATTAGAATTGTTCTAATTGATTTATTCACAACCGGTTTAATATGGAGAACCTAAAGGGTCACACCGCAAAAGAAAAATATTTATTTAAGAAGTAAATGGCATAATCGTAATAATAAGTTAAGTGTATTTAATTTAATCTATGGAGATAGAATAAATTAAATAGCTTAATATTTATTATTTAATATTTTGGAAATATTAAATATAAATTAATAAGAGGACTCTTATTATTATTATTACTATTACTATTATTTAATTCCTAATAGGGATTAAGAATTAATTAATAGAAGTACTCTCTCATGAATTCCTAATTGGATTAGGAGTTTAATTAATTAAAGGAGTTTAATTAAAATAAAAACCCTAATCCTAAATAGTTTAGGAGGGTTCCCTATTTCTATAAATACGAGGAGTCTTATTATGATTTATGGTTAGACAGTTACACACTCTTCCATAGGAATTGGAGAGAGAGAGAGTACTTGCAATTTCTATAGAGATAGAAACTAGGGTTTTGCCTACACCCATCTTCTTGAACAACTATTATTCCTTGGTGGATCACCTCTAGAGGCCAAACACTTGGGTGGCTAACGTTGATCAAATGAAGGAATTTAATCGGTGGAATTCAAGGAGAACGCGAAAGATTTGGAGGTGAACTCGTACCTGTGGAAGCATGGTTCTATAAGGGTATGATCCTCATACTTTATCTCTTTCGTTTAATTGATAATTAAGCACATGGACGATCACGGTGATGGTTTGTATGAAAAATTTTAAAATCCGTTTTATTGCGCTACCGCACTATTTATGTAATTTGATTGCATGTTCGCGCTATATACAAACCTGACACCATATGCACAACGTCACCAAACTACCCAATTTTGAATTTGAACCAAGCAACAAATCTTAATTCTTAATAGTAAAAGTTGTAGGTCTACTCCTTCGCTTTCTGGATCATGTTGAATCATCCAAATCGGAGTTCGTATGAGAAAGTTATGCCCATTTTACTAAAGGGTGCCAAAGCTATCCAGGCTCTGCGATTTTTCCACTCTACGATGGCACTCTATGATGCCACTCTACAACTGCACTCTACGATGGTCGAGACAACTCTACGACCTGAACTCTACGATGGTCGAGACAACTCTACGACCTGTACTCTGCGATGGTCGAGACAACTCTACGACCTGCACTTTACGATGGTCGAGACAACTCTACGACCTGAACTCTACGATGGTCGAGACAACTCTACGACCTGAACTCTGCGATGCTCGAGACAATTCTACGACCTGAACTCTGCGATGGTCGAGACAACTATACGACCTGAACTCTACGATGGCCGAGACAACTCTATGACCTGAACTCTATGATGGTCGAGACAACTCTTCGACCTGAACTCTACGATGGTCGAGATAACTCTACGACCTGCTTTTTGCCAAGTTCGTAGCACCTACTCTAAACATCATAACATCTTCATTTTAAGCCAAAATTAGTCCGTTCTTGAGGTTATGGAAACTTGTCGCATAAACTCCAACATATCCGAAAATCATAAATTTCTAGGTTTTCTAACTAGTCGAAACAGCGGCTCCAAAGAGCTAAGTCGAACTCGTTTCCTACGTTCTTGACAGCTTTGACACATTTTCTCAAATTCGCTATAGCTCCTTCATCCGGAGTCGGAATGAGGTGATTCCAAAGCTCATGGCTTCGTAACTTAATGTACTACAACTACTCAAAAGCTCAGAATTTTATAAGTAACATATTAATACCAGAATTTGATTCAATGGTAACTATTCATACTAAGTAATCATATTCTTGACATGGTTTACTAAATTTTTTACCACAGATTCGTTATAAAAGCTTTTTACTCCGTTCTAAATGGGAATTCTCATAACCCATGCAAGTATAACATCATAGCAACAACCAATGATTTCAAACATAATAGATAACTACAATAGTCCTCTAAATCCGTCCATACCAGTTCACAGTCCATTTTCTTCCAAGTCCTTCATCTTTTAAGCATGGGGTTCGGATTTCTTTCCATTTCGTTCCACTTTAATATTATTAATGGCTTAGATAATGTCTTAACAACATTATTACTCACTCATATATAACAAATAACAACCACAACAATAATATCCCAACCAAACATGAGGCTTAAGAGAAAATGTGAAAGTTAAAGGTTTCAAGGCTTACTTCTTGGTTTTCTCCTTCTTGAATACTAGAACTCCTTCTAGATCTTTGCTAGAACCTCTTTTCTTCTTTCTTGAGTACTCCCAAACTTTTCTTTTAAGCTTTAGCTCTCACCCACTTCTTCTTTCTTCTTCACCCACTCGTTTTCTCTCTCTAGAATTATTTTTCTCTCTCTAGCTTCTTCTTCTTCTTCTTCTTCTTCTTCTTTCTTTTGAAAATCTTCTCTCTTCTCACTCTCTTTCTTTCTGCAACTGAACTGTCTTAATTCTCTTAGCAATGAACTAAAATTGAGTTTGAAATGAGGAAGAGAGTGAAAGAGGTCAGACGAATTGAATGGGGGAGGAACAAATGAATATCTCAATACTCTTAGGAAATGGGTTTAAGGAGAATGTCCTCCACTATTGGCTTCTCTATGCAATGGTTTGGCAAATGCCCAACATGCCGATAACTTCTTCCTCCCCTCAATTTTAATTGGCTAATGGAGTTTGGTTGGTCCCCATTTGGAGTAACATGCAATTATAATATTAACACCCATTTGGTCTCTCTCTCTCTCTCTACCCACTACCCGTATACTTCTTCCTTAATAACCAAATTGGTCCTTACTCTACCAAATAATCACATGGGTCATGTAAATGGTTAGGTCATGGTAAAAGTAATGGATATTGGGTTGGGCCATTTATTAAGGTCACCCATAATAAATATTTTGGCTACCAATTAAATCACCATTGAGCTCAAATAAATAAATTCAACACTTGAAAAAATTATTACTTCGCATACATGCTTTAACGAAATTAATAGAAGTCGAAAAAGACGTGAAAATATTTCGGCGTGAATAGTGCTCAAGAATAGTAACTCGTAAAATAGTGATTTTACGACATAAAGCAAAATCAATTTATCCGCTTACGCGAAACTTGCTACACATAAAATTCATGCATTTACATAATCTAGGTTATAATATAACCTTTAAACACATCACATAAAAATAAAAATTTAATATATTCCATAATATTAATAAATCCAAATAACAAAGGTATACACGATTCGCGATCGTTACATCCTCCCCTCCTTATAAAGATTCTGTCCCCAGAATCACCGTACAAGGTTAAACAAAAGTTGAGGGTAATTCTTTCTTATTCTATCTTCGAGTTCCCACGTAGCTTTTTCGGCATTGTGGTTCCGTCATATTACCTTTACAGAAGGTATAACTCTGTTTCTTAAAACTTGCTCTTTCCGGTCTATAATCTGGACTGAAACTTCTTCGTATGACAAATCTTTTTCAACCTGTAAGGGTTTGTACTCTATCAAATGCTTATAGTCTGGTTTGTAGGGTCGTAATACTGACACATGAAATACGTTATGAATGTGTTCCATCTCGAGAGGTAAGGTTACCTCGTAAGTCACTTCTCTAACACGTCTTAACACTTCAAAAGGTCCAATAAACCTCGGACTCAGCTTTCCCTTCTTCTCGAATCGTATCTTCCCCTTCTAGGGAGACACTTTTAAAAACATGTGGCTGCCGACATCGAAGTCTCTCGTCTGGCGATGCTGATTTGCATACTTCTTTTGTCGGTCTTGGGCTGTAACTAATCTTGCTCTTATCACTTTTACAATTTTCACTGTCTGTTGTACCAATTCGAGTCCCAACAATTGACGTTCTCCTACTTCATCCCAACACAGTGGCGTCCTGCACTTTCTTCCATACAACGCTTCGTAAGGAGGTATGCCTATACTTGCGTGGTAACTGTTGTTGTATGCAAACTCTACCAACGATAAGTGATCATCCCAATTTCCTTTGAAATCCATGACACAAGCTCTCAACATATCTTCCAACGTTTGAATCGTCCTTTCACTTTGCCCATCAGTCTGAGGGTGATACGTCGTGCTCAATCTCAACTGCGTTCCCATACACTCTTGTAAGCTTTTCCAGAAATTTGATGTGAAATGCGGGTCTCGATCTGACACGATCGATACCGGTACTCCATGCCTTGATATAATTTCTTTGACATATAGCTTCGCCAATTGATCCAGATTAAACCTAATGTTGATTGGCAGAAAATGTGCTGACTTTGACAAACGATCCACGATAACCCATATCGCGTCATAACCTTTCTTAGTAGCTGGAAGACCTACCACGAAATCCATCGTAATATTCTCCCATTTTCATTCTGGTATTTCCAAGGGTTGTAACAGACCACTAGGTCTTTGATGTTCTGCTTTAATCTTTTGACAAGTTAGACACTTTGCAACACACTCTGCAACTTCTCGTTTCATATTTGGCAAACAAAAATGTTGTCGAAGATCTTGGTACATCTTTGTGCTTCCCGGGTGAATTAAAAATCTCGAATTGTGAGCCTTTTGCAAAATTTCCTCTCTCATTTTTGGTACTGACGGTACCCAAATTCTTCCTTCAAATCTCAACAGTTCTTCGTTATCGAGTTTAAACTTAACTCCTTCCCCTTGAAAATTCTTTTCCTTATCCTTTTACACTCCTCATCCTGGAGCTGCGCTTCTTTCACTCTATCCAACAAAGTTGGGCGAGTCTCCATTGTGAATAACATGTCCACTGTCTCCTTCGGATACTTCACTTCTAACTCCATCTTTGCCATTTCCGCTACTCGCTTTTCTTGAGCTGTTAGCATCGATAACTTCTCCCCACCCTTTCTGCTTAAGGCGTCGGCCACCACATTCGCCTTCCCTGGATGGTAGAGTATTTCACAATCATAATCCTTGATTAATTCTAACCATCACCTCTGCCGCATATTCAACTCCTTCTATGTGAAGATATATTTCAGACTCTTATGGTCTGTATATATCTCACATTTCTCTTCGTACAAGTAATGCCTCCATATCTTTAGAGCAAACACTACCGCTGCCAATTCTAAATCGTGAGTTGGGTATCCTTTCTCATAATCCTTCAACTGCCTTAACGCATACACAATGACCTTGCCGTGTTGCATAAGCACGCAACCTAGTCCCTTGAGAGATGCATCGCTATACACCACAAAACTTCCTGTATCCTCTGGTAGAGATAATACAGGTGCTTCACTTAACCTTTTCTTCAGTTCCCGAAAACTTTCTTCACACTTCTCCGTCCATACAAATTTCACTTTTTTCTTGTCAAATAGGTCAACAGAGTTGCTATCCTAGAGAAATCCCGAATAAATCGTTGATAATAACCTGCTAATCCTAAGAAAGTTCTCACTTCCATCGGTATCTTTGGCTGTTCCCAATTTATCACCGCTTTTACTTTTGCAGGGTCAACCGAAATTCCATCTTCATTAATTACATGACCTAGAAAATGCACACGCTCCAACCAAAATTCACATTTCGACAATTTTACGTACAACTTTTCTCTTCTCAGCGATTCCAAAACTACTCTCAAATGTTCTGCATGCTCTTCTTGGGTTTTGGAATAAACCAAAATATCGTCAATAAACACCACCACAAATTTGTCAAGTTACAGTTTAAACACTCTTTTCATAAATGCTGCTGGTGCATTTGTTAATCCAAACGACATCATCAAAAATTCGTAATGCCTATAGCGAGTTCTGAACGCCATCTTCGGTACATCCTCCTTTCTAACCTTTAACTGATGATATCCACTTCTCAAATCTATCTTCGAGAAATACTTCGCTCCTTTCAATTGATCAAACAGATCATCAATCCTTGGTAATGGATATCTGTTCTTAATAGTGACCTTATTCAACTCCCTGTAATCGATACAAAGTCGTAATGATCCATCCTTCTTCTTAACAAACAACACTGGTGCTCCCCACGGCGAGACACTAGGTTGAATATACTTTTTATCCAACAATTCTTGCAATTGAACCATCAGTTCCTTCATTTCAACTGGAGCCATTCTGTACGGGGCTTTTGATATTTGAGCCGTCCCTAATACTAAATCGATAACAAACTCGATTTCTCTATCTGGCGGAAGTCCTGACAGCTCGTCTGGGAACACGTCCGCAAACTCATTAACTACAGGTATATCATCTAACCTAACTTCCTCCCTCTGAGTATCTATTATATACGCTAAATATCCTATACATCCCTTTCTTAACAATCCTTTGGCCTGCAATATTGTCAGATAACTCGATTATCTTGGTGACTTGCTGCCGTAAAATACTACCTTTGACTTCTTTGGGGTCATAAGGTTTATACATTTTCTCTGGCTATCGATTATTGCCCCATGGTTAAATAACCAATCCATTCCCAAAATGACATCGAACTCTCCAAGGAAAATTTGGAATCAAATCCACAAACATTTCGTGTCCCCCGATACTTACACGATAATTCTTACATATAAGCCCGACAGGAATTACTTCCTTATTCGAAACCTCTATATTTAGGGGATATTCTAACGTTTCATGAAACAAATTCAACTTCTTAGCAAAATCAGCAGATATAAATGAACAAGTAGCATCCGAATCGAACAATACATAGGCATTTATATCGTTGATTGGAATGATACCTAACACCACGTCTTTTGATTTCACAGCATCCTGCACTGTCATGTTGAAGGTTCTGGCTGTTGGTCGAGTTGGTTGACCTAGTGCCGTGATGGATAACTTGCCACTATTATTAGGTCCTCTGTTTCCGCTCCCTTCACCTGTACCCTTCTTAGGGCAATTCCTTGCCATGTGATTTGGCGATCCGCAATTAAAGTATGCTCCTTTCTTCGGGTTAGGACAGTTAGGAGAGATATGCCCCTCCTGTCCACAGCTATAGCATACTGCTTTTCCTTTCAAGCATAAACCCACATGATTCTTCCCACACTTCTTACATTACTCTACCCGTTTCTTCGGGTTCCTTGCTTATTCCCAAAATTTCCAGAATTCCCAGGGGTATCCCACTTTCTCTTGTGTCCCCCACCATTGCCACTGCTTCCCTCAACCTTGCTTCCTCCTTCTATCTTCTTGTTCTTCTTTTCTTGGTTGAACCGAGTTAATGCTTCGCTCCTGCCTTCAGCTATGATTGCCTTCTCTAGCACTGTTGCAAAAGAGTTCAACTGGAACATTAAAACTCGACTATAAAGCCAAGGCTTCAGTCCTTGTTCAAATCTTTGTGCCTTCCTTTCATCGGTATTCACTTGGTATGGTGCAAATCGGGCCAACTCATTAAATTTTGAAGCATATTCCGGCAATGACATCGTTCCTTGCTTAAGCTCCAAGAACTGTACCTCCATCTGATTTTGTGTACTAGGTGGAAAGTACGTCTCGAAAAATATCTCTTTAAAATTCTCCCATGTAATAACTTCTTGCTCTCCTCGGCACTTATTAGCCTACCACCAATAACTTGCTTCTGCCTTTAGCATGAAAGTAGCAAAAGCGGTCTTCTACTCCTCCACTACTCGCACTACTTCGAGTACCTTTTCCATCTCCATAATCCACGTTTGGGCTTCGATCGGATTGGTAGTCCCTCGAAACTCTGGAGGTCCTACGGCTCTAAAATCCTTAAAAGTCGTGGCATGCGTCGTGGGCTGATTCATTAGAGCTCCCACAAGCAGGTTCACAAATTGCTATATGGGGTTAGCGTCTGCTTCCTTAGTTCCTTCGACAGATTCCTCAGATGTAGACTGAGTCGGTTATCTTCTTCTTGGCGGTATCTTACTGTTAAACACTCCCATTATCAGCTCATTATCCACTATCGAATATATTCAAGAACTATCTTAAGCACTTATATATAATACACGACATGTTTAGCAAACATAGGTATATATATACACATAAGCTTCATTTAGTACATCGTACATATAGCATATCTGCCAATTACATCTTCCCTCCCATTTAGCAAAGCAAAATTTCGGGATTTCATCATCCTCATCATCATATCCCACTATTTGCATCAAAATCTGGGATTTACAATACAAACACATACACACATAGATATATAAACATATATATCCTAACATCTGTCTACTAACAATCTAAGGAAGCATTCTACGCTCAACGGCGTCATTATACTCTTGATCCATGATGTGAATCATCCTCCTCTTATCTATGATAAACTAAGGGTAATCGGGCGGTATCAGATAATATTACATCCGATCTTGTGCTTTTCCGAATGTAGTATGAAAAGCATACTCCATCTCATCCATCTTTGCTTTCTTAGACCGAACTTCTCCTTCAACACAATCTACGCGTCGAGCAGCTCTAGCCCACGTGTTCGTCATCCTCGCTTGCTTAGATGACTCTTCCCGCAGCTGATCGTTAACAATTACCTTCTCAACTTGCAACTGTGTCGCCCTCTGTTCTGTCTGAGCTAGTATTTGCTCGAGCTTTGCTACTCGAGCATTGAGGTCTTGAATTGTTACCTCCTGCTGGTCAATTTTGGCTTGGCATTCGTCAGCTTGCCCTTCTAACTCTAAAACTCTGCCTTGCAACTCCATGTTACTATTATACACTTAGCTAAACAAATCTCCTTCTATCTCATTCTCCTATTCTATTTCCTCGGGATCTTCCTCGGCACCTACGTGACTAGGTTCTCCTATCTTTGGCATTCTACCATAACCAAAAACAAATTTTAAATTACTACCTTCGGAACATAGCTCTATTAACAACAAGTAAGCACATAAGTTGTTTTATTATCTCTGATGAATTTCCTCAATTCATTCCTTAGAACTCTATCCCAGTTTCTTCGACTACTAAATTATCTATATTCTTACGAGGTTATATCCTAAGGTTTCCCCACCAAAGATTTATAACCTATCAGCTCTGATACCAACCTGTGACGCCCCCAAATTTGGGATCTCTTTACCCACAGATTCAGTTCTCACGGTACTACATATGCATCGTCTATTCTACCCATTCATCATCAACATAAGGACATAAATATAATTATCAAATATTACACAACGTCTTACTCTACATATCCTAGGTTCTAAGACCTTAACATAAATACATAACATCTTAGAATAATTAATATAATCCAAAAAGATCACACATTCCTAACATAAGCTATTACAAAAGCGGATATGCTATAATATCCTCTACTAGGTAACTTTTCCATTGCCTTTATCCTTACGGGAACCTTCTGCCTGCTCTACCTTAGCTGAAAACACGTAATTTAAAGCAAGAATGAGCATTCAATTGCTCAGAAAGTATAACATTTAAATAACAACAATATCAGTAATCATGCTTCCAGTTCTACAACTGAACAATAGTTGAGAACACATTTTGAATAAATAGGAACAATGATAAGGTATTCCTTGACATCGTTAACATTTTTGGGTAACATACTGAGTGGTCAAATGACCTTGAACTTTCTTCTTTCATTAAAGGGTTTAATAGTTTTATAACTATAAACCGAACATTTTTCCTCTGGGAATTTTAAGGGATCAACTTATCATACCTTATATTGTACAACATCTATTTAAACGTCTAAGCGTCAAGTTATCACCCATATAGGGTCAATCGGTATTACCGACCAAAAATAATACCCCAATAGTAGGGTTGTTCTTCTCAGCTTTATATTAAGGAAATCCAAGTCAACAATTTGATTGGATAGCTACAATAAATATCAACAATATCTTGATGAATCATTCTTAAATCAACAAAGCAATTCAATATAAGTCTAGCCGAAACAATTGGCTTAGACAACCATCTAAACAGTTCATGGAATATAGAACTTTAAAGCTTCAAAAACATGCATTGTAGCATAACTGGATATCTCGAATAAAAGTAAGAATACTTGCACAATAATGATTTGTGAAAGCTTAGAATTTATATAACATCGAAAACTCGCACAATATATTAGTGTTGTACGGTTTAAAAAACTTGCTCAAATATAAATTGACTAAGGTCAGAGTACTTAATATATAAAGAATGAAGTTAAGGAACTTGCATATTCATAATAAACTTGCATAATATATACAAGTTGTACGGGTTAGGAAACTTGCACAATATTCAACATTTGTATAGGATAGGAAACCTGCTCAATATAATTCGAGTAGGGTTAGGGAAACTTGCTTATTCATAATAAACTCGCATTATATGGGTTAAGAAACTTGCACAATATTCAACATTTGTATAAGATAGGAAACCTGCTCAATATAATTCGAGTATGGTTAAGGAAACTTGCATATTCATAATAAACTCGCACAATATATAAAAGTTGTATGGGTTAAGAAACTTACCTCGAGCGTCTGTTACAAAATTATAAGACACTTCCTTCAAATATCCTACATATTTAAGTGCACATAGATACTACAATTAGTCACATAATCAACGCTTAATATCGCTTGCGTAACTTCTAACTCATTATTTATTAATGTTAAGCATAATTATAAATCATAATGTTCGTCTTATATAACTTAGAACGACATCTTTCATTATCGGAAGCATTACACGTTGCATACGCGCATGTCCGACTCCGTCAATATGCACAATGTCACCAAACTGCCAAATTTTGAATTTGAACTAGACAACAAATCTTAATTCTTAATAGTGAAAATTGTAGGTCTACTCCATAGCTTTTGGAATCATCTTGAATCATCCAAATCGGAGTTCGTATGAGAAAGTTATGCCTATTTTACTAAAGGGTGCCGAAGCTATCCAGACTCTGCGATTTTTCCACTCTACGATGGCTGAGACCACTCAAATATGGCACTCTACGATGGCATTCTACGATGCCACTCAATGACTGCACTCTACGATGGTTGAGACAACTTTACGACCTGAACTCTGCGATGGTCGAGATAACTCTACGACCTGCATTCTGCGATGGTCGAGACAACTCTACGACCTGAACTCTGCGATGGTCGAGACAACTCTACGACCTGAACTCTGCGATGGTCGAGATAACTTCACGACTTGAACTCTATGATGGTCGAGACAACTCCACGACCTGAACTCTACGATGGTCGAGACAACTCTAAGACCTGAAGTCTACGATGGTCGAGACAAGTCTACGACCTTGTTTTTGCCAAGTTCGTAGCACCTACTCTAAACATCATAACTTCTTCATTTTAAGACGGAATTAGTCTGTTCTTGAGGATATGGAAAGCTTGTCGCATGAACTCCAACATATCCAAAAATCATAAATTTCTAGGTTCTCTAACTAGTCGAAACAACTGCTCCAAAGAGCCAAGTTGAACTCATTTTTTGCGTTATTGACAACTTTGACACATTTTCTCAAAATCGCTATAACTCCTTCATCCGGAGTCGGAATGAGGTGATTCCAAAGCCCATGGCTTCGTAACTTAATGTACTACAACTACCAAAAGCTCAGAATTTTATAAGTAACACATTAATATCAAAATTTGATTGAATGATAACTATCCATACTAAGTAATTGTGTTCTTGACATGGTTTACTAAAATTTTCACCACAGATTCTTTTTAAAAGCTTTTTATTCCGTTCCAACTGGGATATTCTCATAACCCATGGAAGTATAACATCATAGCAATAATAAATGATTTCAAACATGATAGATAACTATAATAGTCCTCTAAATCCGTCCATAACAGTTCACAGTTTATTTTCTTCCAAGTCCTTCATCTTTTAAGCATGGGGTTCAGATTTCTTTCTATTTCGTTCCACTTTAATATTATTAATGGCTTATATAACCTCTTAACAATATTATTACTCACTCATATACAACAAGTAACAACCACGACAATAATATCCCAACCAAATATGAGGCTTAAGAGAAAATGTAAAAGTTAAAGGTTTCAAGACTTAATTCTTGGTTTTCTCTTTCTTGAATGCTAGAACTCCTTCTAGATCTTTTCTAGAACATCTTTTCTTCTTTATTAAATACTCCCGAATATTTTCTTTAAGCTTTAGCTCTCACCCACGTCTTTCTTCTTCATCCACTCGGTTTCTCTCTCTAGAATTATTTTTCTCTCTCTAGATTTTTCTTCTTCTTCTTTCTTTTGAAAATCTTCTCTCTTCTCACTCTCTTTCTTTTTGCAACTGAACTCTCTCAACTCTCTTAGCAATGAACTGAAGTTAAGTTTGAAATGAGGAAGAGAGTGAAAGAGGTCAGACGAATTGAATTAATGGGGGAGGAACAAATCAATGTATCAATGCTCTTAGAAAATGGGTTTAAGGAGAATGTTCTCCACTATTGGCTTCTCCATGCAATGGTTTGGCAAATGCCTAACATGCCGACAACTTCTTCCTCCCCTCAATTCTAATTGGCTAATGGAGTTTGGTTGGTCCCCATTTGGAGTAACATGCAATTATAATATTAACACCCATTTGGTCTCTCTTTCTCTCTCTTTACCCACTACCTATATACTTCTTCCTTAATAACCAAATTGGTCCTTACTCTACCAAATAATTACATGGGTCAAGCAAATGGTTGGGTCATGGGTAAAAGTAATGGATCTTGGGTTGGGCCATTTATTAGGGTCACCTATAATAAACATTTGAGCTACTAATTAAATCACTATTGAGCTCAAATAAATAAATTCAACACTTGAAAAAATTATCACTTCGAATACACGCTTTAACGAAATTAATAGAAGTCGAAAAAATCGTGAAAATATTTCAGCGTGAATAGTACTCGAGAATAGTAACTAGTAAAATAGTGATTTTGCGACATAACCAAAATTAATTTATCCGCTTACGCGAAACTCACTACACATAAAATTCATGCATTCACATAATCTAGGTTATAATATAACCTTTAAACACATTGCATAAAAATAAAAATTTAATATATTCTATAATATTAATAAATCCAAATTACATAGGTATACACGATTCGCAATCGTTACAGATACATCACGGTACTTCCCATTCAATATAATCTTAAAGACAGAATATAATTACTAAGCTATTACAAACCATCTCACTCTAAATCCTAGGTTTCATAATCTTTACAAGCTTAATACATTGTCTTATGAATAAATATTACATCATTCTATATAATATCATAACCATAACACATAATTATTACATAATGTTCCTTATTCGGAAACCTTTCCTTTACTGTTATCCTTCTTTCCCGAACTGTTGGGTTGCTCGGGCTTAGCTGAAAACATTTGATTTAACGCAAGAATGAGCTACTAAGCTCAGCAAGTATAAACACTTAATTGAACAATAAAATGAAGAATCAAATATTTTCAATTTGGATCATTTTTACAACTGAACAATAGTTGTGAAAACCTTTCGAATAAATGGGAACAATAATAGAAAGTTCCTATTTATTTAACATTTGAGAATTAACATGCCGAGCGGTCAAACGACCTTGAATATTTTCTTTTCATAAAAGGTTTGACAGAGTTTTATACTGTAAACCGACATTTTTTAAGTACTTTAGGGGATCAACCTATTGTACTCATGTTGTGCATAACTTATTTATTTTAAATGACTATATGCGTTTAGTTTACACCGCGAATGCCAGTCAAAAATCCGACCAAAAATATACCTAATAACAAGGTTGTTCATCTCAGACTTAAGTCAGAGTCCGCACCAAATTAATTTGGTTTGAAAAACATTTAAGAATTCATAGAATTCAAATCATAACATATCATGTGTCTAGCCGAAACAACAAGGTATTGACATAACTTTATAATAGTTATTGAAATATTGAACTTTGAATCATTAAATAACATGGAGTTTTAGCATAATGCGTAACTTGTGCAATCATAAAATTTATTGCATAAGTTTAGATTTCACACAATATATAAATACCGTGTAAATTAATATTTTGATACAATCTGAAAATGAAGCTGAAAAGCTCACATAATAATAATGTCATTCGTAGTAAGAAAACTCGTGAAAGAGTTTAAGAATACTTACCTTTCGCGTTCTTTAAAAACTTGACGTTAATCGTCCTTCAATATTGAAAAGGGAAGAGATTTTTGCTAAATCCCCACTTACTCAATAAAGATGATATTTTGCTAAAGCAAATCAATCTGTCCTTCGAATTTCACACAAATTGGGCTCAATTTTTCAAGCTCCCCTTTTTTGTGACACCTCTATCTCCTCTCCCTCTACAATTTCACTCATACCCGCCGCTAGAGAAATTTGCTCTCTTTTTTTCTCTATTGTATAGTAATATTAATATTAATATTACTATTAAGATGTTAATATTAATACTAAATATTAATATTAATATACATACTATTATTAATATTAATATTAATATTTAATATTAATATTAATATATAATAGAGAAAAAAAGAATAAATTTTTCTGGTGGGTATGAGTGAAAGTGTAGAGGGAGAGGAGACAGAGGTGTCAGAAAAAAGGGAAGTTTGAAAAATTGAGCCCAATTTGTGTGAAATTCGAAGGATAAATTGATTTGCTTTAGCAAAATATCATTTTTATTGAGTAAGTGGGGATTTAGCAAAAATCTCTTCCCTTTTCAATAATGGCAACAGTAATAAATACTCCTAGCATTTTCTTTCTCTCTCATAAATGGAATGGATGGATGCTCTGGTTCATGCCATCTTGTTTTGAAAACAAGAAAAAAGTGACGGTGAGGTTCCATAAGGGCAAAGTTGGAATTTAAATTAAATATTAAATATTCATATTAATATTATCACTATTATTAATATTCATATAAATATTAATATTAATATTGGTATGTATATTAATATTAATATTAATATTAAAATGAATATTAATATGGGAAAGAGAAAAGGGCGAGCTCGAAATTTATGGGAAAATGGGAAAGGAACATGCATTGGCAGTTTGTTTGGCAGTTTGTGCAATATTAATATTAGGTGCAATAAAGGTGAGTGTTTCCGCTACAATGTAGCGGCAGGAGCTTTTTAATGTACACATTGGTCAAAAGGGGCAAAGAAGTAATTAACTCTGTCGTTAAAAGGTTTGTTGCTGCCGCTACAGCCTATAGCGGCAGGGGTGAAATTTTTTTTAATCTATGTCGTCCATTTTATTGATGAAGGATGTAGATCATGGTTGCTGAAATAGTAACCCTAGCAACCGGTTGCTACAGATTGACACCACACACATATATATATATATATATATATATATATATATATATATATATATAAAAACAAACCAAATCAAAGTCGTTGCATGATTAGTATGTATGTATGCATGTATGTAAACCCTTTCCCGATATATACCTTAAAAAATTTCAACATATGAAGTCGTATTGAAATGCATGTTCATGTTATTTTTATTATAAATATAAAATGTATAGTTAGTAAAATTTACAAACCGACAACTTTTCAGATATTGTAATTAAAATATATCATACAAAAAGAAAAGAAAAAAAAACTTAATAAAGATGCAAATCCATCTATTAAAGCTTATGTTCCAAATTTAAGATTGTAAAAATATCAAAAAATAAAAAAGTTAGGCAATTAATACGAAAAATATCTGTAAAGTGGAAGAAAAATCTGACACGAGATTATGTTCAATCTTTTGCACCCTCCACTTTTCAGAAAAAAATTAATAACGAAATCTGAAAAGTACTGTAAGTAGTTAGTAATTAGTATATTCACTCACATCCCGCAGGCGCACCTGTTTTTCTTCTATACTATAGATGGTTTAAAAAACAAATCGAATTGAAAAACCACTTGTCTCAATGCCTATATAAGCACAACTCTTCTAGTTGTTCCAGCCATTGTTATATACAAGTTCATTTTTGTGTATGTGAGCTCTTAACCTTCTTTAATATATCGCATTGTCAAGCATTAAAAGGGTAATTTTATTTTTGCATATTAAGAAGTGCTACTTCATAATCTTTAGTATTTTCTCTATCTCTAGATTTGAGAACTTAATATTCATATGTTAGTTTAATTGTTTACATGTTTGGTTCTATCAATCTATACTGAAGAATGAAGTTGCACTAAGGCAATAGGTGTTAAACAAGTGTTTGTTTCAATACAAAATCTTGTTATAAATTTTTGAGATAAATGAAGTGTATACTCTTTATAAGGAATTAATTTGATATCTTTTTGGCATATAGGATATAATTAAGAAGGGAAATAATGGCCTACAAATTCTACGCCCTCATCGTTGATGATGACACTCTTATCAGAAAAATTCATGACGTGGCTTTGACTAGGTGCGAATTCGAAGTTTATGTTGTGGAAAATGGAAAGAGAGCAGTTGACCTTTTTCTTGCTGGAGCACAATATGATATTATTTTTATGGATATGGAAATGCCAATCAAAGATGGTCCTCAGGTTAGCTTTTTTTTTAGTATGAATATTGTTAATTATAAGAAAATTAAACATGAAATTGATTTCTAAATTTGTATCAATAATATTACTTGGATAATAAAATAAATTTAAAATAGTATTTTATATGAAAATTCATCAATATAAGTTCTCTATAAAGGCGAATGTAGTCTAGTTGGCTAGTTGGTTAGAAAATGATACCCAACAATTGAGTTCCACGTGATTTTATATATGTCCTTTTTTTTCATCAATAAATTACCTCAATCATAAATTTTCTCAAAATAATACATTTTTTCTTTAACAGGCAACTCGCGAGCTTCGAGCCATGGGAGTGAATTGCATGATTGTTGGACTGACTTCTCATTGTCAAGATTCTGAAAAACAAGCATTCATGGAAGCTGGTTTGGATGACTGTTATGAGAAGCCGCTTACCATTGATATAATTAAATCTCTCCTTCAAAAGCTCAAGGACAGAAACTAAAAGTTTAGTTATGGATTAACATAGAGAACTATGCTATCCGTAATAAGTTTATACAAGTAACAATATTTATAAAATAAGGTTTTACTTTTATAATAAGTTGGTTATGTGTTACTCTATATAATATTTAATGTCAGTGTTAATGTTAGAGGTTGTGGTGTAATAATTGTATGGCTTTATAAGACATACTAATAAGTCTCTTGTGAAGCTAAGTCATTAGCTATATGAGGATTTTGTTGTAACTTGTTTTCTTTATCAATAATAATAGAATATTAATTTAAATTTTATTGTTTGCCTTTAAGCCTGCTAGTGATTGCAAATGCAAGTTTTATTAGTTTGTTTAGCAATTCAATCTTCTTATTCCAATAAGGTTTGCATATGGTTCACACCGAACTTAAAAGCTTAATTTATGAGTTTGAACTTAAACTCAATTGGGCTAGCCCAAAAGGCCAACTTCATGTTGAATTTATTGATTTGTATGTAATTGGACTGAAAGTGGCTTAAACCAAACACATAGCAAACCATCAAGTTTATGCGTCTAGGAAGGATGGTAAGCGCATACAAACCCATTCTGGCCCAAATACAAAGCACACCGATGCTAAAAATACATTGCAATCCAATTACCTTTTAGAGTAATGCTAGGGACACAAACTATATACAAAAGTTGTGCACAAATAGTATAAAAAAGGGAGAGAAAATAGGAACCGGGACCTACAATTGGATATTTTACATGTTTCTATTGGTAATCAATACATGGTTCCTATTTTTTGTGCACAACTTTTTATGTGTAATTTGTGCACATGATATTATTCTTCCTTTTAACATGAGATAAACATTTGAGTAATATGATGACACAAACCATACACAAAATTGTGCACACTCAGTATAAAAGAAGAAAATAAAAAATAAATAAGTACACCTATCATTAAATGTTTTACACATATTTATTATTATGCAATACATTAGTTCTACTATTGGTGTATAATTTTGGGTGTATAGTTTGTGCACATATTATTATTTTAAATAGTTACTATATTCTTCTCGAAGAATTCTATGTGCACAAACTATTCACAAAAGGTTTTGCACCAATGGTAGGACTCATATGTTGCATACGAATCAAAATGTGTAAAAAATTCAATAGTAGGTCCCGATTCCTATTTCCTGAGGATATATGAGTCGGGTTTAAGACTGTCAAAGCTCAACCCATTTTAAAATTATCGGGCACCAGTTCAGGCTTGACCAATTCGAGTTATAATAAAGGACTCTTTACAGAAATATGCAACAATTAGTAAAAAATTACAAGGATAGTGCACTAACAAAATAATTACATGCACTAACAAAATAATTATAAAAAGAGTGCATCAAGAATAAACCCATTAAATCATTATCCCTTAAATCAAGGAGAACTATAACCACCCTATTTACTCCTCTCTATTTAATGGCACCCGCTATTTATTTTCGGCATCCTCCTTCTTTCTCTACTTTCTCTCTCACTATTATTTCTAGCATCCTTCCCTCTCTACTCTCTCTCTCCTTCATGTCAAATAACCAAATCAGCAGCAATGTCGCACGATCATATCGAACAATTCCTTGGTGGAGCTTTTGATGTTGGGTCCCTTGTGAAAAATATATTTGGGTAATTTGTTAGGAACCAAGCAGTTGTTTTGAAAGTATATGATATTACCAACTCTTCTGATCCTCTAATCATGTATGGGCGTGAATATTAAGATGGTGACACCAACAACATGAACAGGAATCATCACGGCATTCCATTATTTGTGATTGGTTTATTAATTGGATATATGATATATGATGTTGTGCCCGCGGCGGATTCGTTGTAGGCTCCGAGAACGCCTTGGTAAGCGACACGAAGTGTTGAGCCGTGCATCGGTGCAGGAGAAAGTTCAGCAGCTGTGAGAGCTACCACACTGGCTAAAATCACGAGTTTACTCGAATCGAGTCAGTGGAGATGAAGATCTTTGTTGATTTAAATGCATTTTAGTTTTGTATTGTTTTTTTGGGAGATTATTTGTTTTGATTATTGTAATGAAACTGTGAAAGCAAGAGAAAGTTGGTTTGGCTACCAACTGCATTATGAAAAAAAAATTATAATAGATTTTTTATAATTAATTGGTAACCCAATAAAACTGATTTGGTTACCTTTGTATGAAGGTTTGGTTACCAACTGTACTATAGGAAAAAAAATTTTAAAATAGATTTGTTATAATTAATTGATAACCCAATAAAACTGAATTGGTTACCTTTGTATGAATGTTTAGCTACCAACTGCACTGTGGAAAAAAAATTATAATAGATTTTTTATAATTAATTGGTAACCCAATAAAACTGATTTGGTTACCTTTGTATGAAGGTTTGGTTACCAACTATACTATAGAAAAAAACATTCTATAATAGACTTGTTATAATTAATTGGTAACTCAATAAAACTAAATTAGTTACCTTTGTATGAATGTTTAGCTACCAAATGCAGTATGAAAAAAAAATTATAAATAGATTTTTTATAATTAATTGGTAACCTAATAAAACTGATTTGGTTACTTTTGTATGAAGGTTTGGTTACCAACTGTACTATAGAAAAAAAACAATTCTATAATAGATTTGTTATAATTAATTTATAACCCAATAAAACTGAATTGGTTACCTTTGTATGAATGTTTAGCTACCAAATGCAGTATGAAAAAAAATTATAATAGATTTTTTTATCATTAATTCGTAACCCAATAAAACTGAATTGGTTACCTTTGTATGAAGGTCTGACTACCAACTGCAGTACGAAAATAATTGGTAACCAATAAAACCATATTTAAAATAATTTTTTTTAGTTACCCACAAAAACTAAAATGGTTACTTTTGTATAAAGGTTTTGCTACCAACTGCACCATATTGAAAATAATTTTATTTAGAAAAGGTTATTTATAAGTAATTGCAACATATTCAAAATAGTTTTTTTTACCACAAAAACTAAAATGATTACTTTTGAATAAAAGTTTGGCTACCAAGTGCACCATATTCAAAAATAATTTTATTTTTAAAAAGTAATTTAGGTAAAACATTAATTAATTTATATATACATGTGTATAGTGTATATATATATATAACATTAATTAATTAATTAATTAAATGTAGAGTATATATATATACTGATACTCCATATCCACGCCCAGAAAATGCGAAAAAAGTGGCGCAAGAAAAGTGATATGCGGAAAAAGTGGCATCATAAATCGGTAATTCAAAATTTGAATAAAGGAATTTGAAATTTTGAATTTTGAAATTTGGAACCAACTACCCATTAAATCACCTAACTAAATTAAAGGAATAACAATGCACTAATTTGTAAATTAAAAATTGAAGATGCACTAATTTTGTAAATATTTTATGTATGCACTTTTGTTGTAATATTTTTTAAAAATGTACTAGTAAATGTAATTCTCCCTAATAAATTTGTCCAAACTCAACCCAAATAAGATCATGAGCTTTGGGCTTTTTTCGGTCAAGCCCGAATTAAAATATAAAATTATTAATATCAACTCCTAGCCTAGACCCAAAAAAATATAATTTAAAGTAATTCATTCAAAATGTTTGACATACATCATTCTTTTTACTAATCGAATTGAAGTTTAAATTAAAATAAATAAGCTATTTTATAAGTACACTAGTATTTATTATTTTTAATATTTAATCTCAATTTTTTTATGTTATTACTAAATTTAATTATGCAAATGCTATAAGTGATCACTTTACAAAAAATATGGTACTTAACTTTTAGTTGAGAATACTATATATAAATATAAATTGAGAGAGTAAATATATAGTAATATATATATATATATATATATATATATAATACGTTTTTAACACTATAATTTAGTCAGGCTTATAATGAATTTAACAACTTATTGACTAAGCTCGGCCCAAATTTCACTTCGAGCTTGATTTTTTTGTCTAAGCTCGGCTCGGCTCACACCCAAATAGAATTCAAACGAGTTTTAAATTGGCCGAACGATCGGGCTTCGGGCTTGACCGACCCAATTGACAGTCCTAGCTAAAAACACATTGCAATCCAATTTTCTTTTAACATGAGATAAACATTTGAGTAATACGATGACATAAATTATACAAAAAAAAATTGTGCACACTCAGTATAAAAGAAGAAAATAAATAAATAAATAAATAAGTACTGAGACCTATCATTAAATGTTTTACACATTTTTATTACTCCCTCCGTCACAGGATAAAAGTACTGGTTGACTTTTTGTGCATATTAAGAAAGAAGATAAAATGACAAAATTGTCCATATTTAAATTCTCATTTAATTGCATAGTTTTTTGCACATGACTAGTAATGCTCCATAAATATACATAGAGAATAAAAATATGACAATTAATACTAAGGGTATTATGGACAAATTATTATAAAAAATAGATTATTTAAGGTAAGTAGACATTTAACTTAGGACTACCTAAAATAGTAATAAGGACTTTTATCCTGGGATGGAGAGAGTATTATGTAATACATGAGTCTATTGGTGCATAACTCTTTTGTATAGTTTGTGCACATATTATTATTTTAAATAGTTACTATATTCTTCTTGAAGAATTCTATGTGCGCAAACTATCTACAAAACGTTTTGCATCAATGATCGGACCCATATATTGCATACGAATAAAAATGTGTAAAAAAATCAATAGTAGGTCCCGATTTTGGGCAGCTCATTTCATCTTACCTAAACGGGTATCAAAGGCCATTCAACAAATTTTATGTATATTTCTCTAGAAAGGGTCCTCTCTTGCCAAACATGGATCCAAAGTTTCTTGGGACACCATTACACTGCCTACATCCGAAGGTGGTTGGGGCTAAAGAGCTTAGAGGACTGGAATACGTCTCTTATCATGCTTCACCTTTGGCAGGTCATTCGGCCTCATCCTTCTAGTTTCTAGGCCGTTTGGGTCCATTCAAAGTTGCTCCAGAACCATAACTTCTGGTCTGTTAAAACTCCCATTGACTGCTCATGGCTATGGAGGAAAGTGTTAAAGCTAAGAACTCTAGCTCTACAATATGTCAGTTACAAGATTAGAAATGGGGCTTCGACAAGTCTATGGTTTGATCCCTGGATTAATAGAGCTCCCCTTGTCATGCACTCC
Organism: Aralia elata; assembly: GCA_034770075.1. Taxonomy (NCBI): domain Eukaryota; kingdom Viridiplantae; phylum Streptophyta; class Magnoliopsida; order Apiales; family Araliaceae; genus Aralia; species Aralia elata. Next base: position 74,557,112 of record CM068388.1, on the reverse strand, counting down.
TCAACTCCGCTCATATCTCTCTCTAGACTTGGGACTAATGCAAAAGTGCAAAGTGAAACTGACTGGACTCTTCCTCAGAGCAATCACCGTATCATGACTCACTTCAGAAATTCCTTTGACTACAGTCTAAGCTTCAATGTCAATCAGGAAGACATTATCCAATGGGAGTCCATCCCTGCCACTAAAGTCAAGGCATCCACAATATGGCAATCCATCAGAAGCACCAAACCCCGGGTGTGGTGGCACAAGATTGTTTGGCATAAACTGCAGGTTCCCAGATATTCCTTCATTCTTTGGCTGGTTGTGCTACAAAAACGTAAGACTCTTGATCTCATCGCAAAATTCTCCAGAAATATTGATCCACGATGCTGTCTTTGGATGGTTGTGCTACAAAAACGTAAGACTCTTGATCTCATTGCAAAATTCTCCAGAAATGTTGATCCGCAGAATGAAAGTCACAATCATCTTTTCTTTGAATGCAGATTCTCTACTTACATCTTACATGTTGTGTTTTCTTATGGTGGATGGTTCAATGTCCCAACAAATTGGCAAGTTCTTTTTCAATGGATCATTCATAATCCTGTCAAAGGTGTTCAAAGGCTCATTATAAAACTTGCATTAGCCACTGTGGTCTACACTATATGGACAGAACGCAATTCCAGAATCCATGACAATCCAGAAATCCCAGCCCGCAAGTTAATCCCTGTTGTTATTGATAGAGTAAAATGTAGACTTTCCTCCTTTGTTAAGTTCCACAAGGAAAAAATTGCTAACAACTCTCTTCTTGTTAGGGATATTTAATCTCATCTGGGTATAGTTGGCTTATCATATTGTTTTGCAAATGATGATCCCACTGTTGATCAGGGGTATGCCCCTTTGCTTGTGTATATTTCTCCTTTTCAATATATAGTTTTAAATTTAGCAAAAAAAAAAAAGTTCTTTGCTTTTCTACTACATCCCTTTAAATATAAGATCAATATTGACCTTTTAAAAATTAATTTAAAATATTTTCATATGCAAAATTGGTAGATATGATGTTCTTGGTCAGTATAATTATGAATATTAAATCAATCTTCTTTCAAGATTTATTGATTTTTAAAATCTAAATGAATTATATGAATTTTTAAATGTGAAAATGTCTAAATTGACTTTAACAAACTTATTATGAATTTATATTCTTGAGCTTTATATTGAAGAAACGCTATTTGGGTATGCAAACTTCTTTTTGTTTATGTTCTTGTTCCAAAAATTTATTTTTTAATTAATGGTGCTATTTTTTTTGTTTATAAATATTTTTCTACAATTTTCTTTTATTGTTAATAATAATAAAAAATCATATTTTTCATTAGAAAATCTCTTGGTTTGTTTTACCTCATCAGGTTCGCATATGAAGATGTGATGATTAGTCTTTACGCAATCCATTTAATGTTCAAAAATAATAAATTTTGCAGTTGGACCCTCTAAAATAATAAGTTGTTAGTTAGTAGTGTGCTATAATGGGTTAATTGATATTTTAGTTATTTTATTAGGGATCGATTTTTATTTTGATTACTAAATATTTTTCTTGCTACACATACATTGCTATACTCAAAAAAAATATTAAAAACTAGTCATTACCTAACATTATGTCTAAAAAATTTACGGAAGTGCTGAGTAGACTAATGTTTAACAACTGTCGTGTGGGGTACTTGAATATGTGGCAGGTGGGACCCTATTACGTGGAGGGTTAACTGGTGTTTTGGTTACTGTATTAGTGGTCGATTTTTATTTGGTTACTAAATTTTATTTTATTTTTATTACAAAGACATTATTATACTAAAAAAGTGTTAAAAACTAGTCATTACTTAATATTTTGTCAAAAAAATTGACAAAAGTGTTGAATCGTGCATATCACATGAATCAAAAAAGCTAATGTGTGAGTTAGTTGTTGGTGATGTGACACATTTTTCCATTTATAATATTATGTGTATTGTCGCCAACGAACAAGAAACGAACTAGATATTCGTGGCCAAGATGAGTCGCAATAAGAATATCGCAACAAAATTGTGCCATAATTTTTTCCCTTTTCTAATTTTTCCCCTTTTCTGATTTTTGTTGCAATATCATATGCCAATTAAGTAATGTTAAGTAATGACTAGTTTGTAGCATTCTTTTGAGTATAATAATATCTTTGTAACAAAAAAAGATTTAGTAACTAAAATGAAAATCGTCTCCTAGTACAGTAACCTAAACATCAATTAACGCTCCATGTAATAGCGACTCACCTACTACATATTTAAGTGCCCACATGACAGCTGTTAAACATTAGTCTATTTAACACTTTCGTTAATTTTTTAGATGGAATGTTAAGTAATAATCTAGTTTGTAACATCCTTTTGAGTATAGTAATGTCTTGGTAACAAAAAAAGATTCAGAAACTAGAATAAAAATTGACCCCTAGTATAGTAACCAAGACATCAATTAACCGTGCTATGACCATGAATGTGATGACAAGAACTTACCTAATTTATTTTGTGTGCATATAATTAGTGTTTTAATTTGGATTTCGATTACATATAGGGGTGAAAACCGGTTCGGGTTACTCGATACCCGACTCAAATTCGACCCGGAAAGATGAACCGAGACTCGGATTCGGTAGGTATCCGAGCCAAATATGGGCCAAGCTCGTTTTTGAGATTATAAGACTGAACTCGAATCTGAGAAACACACCGTTCGCTCGTTTTAGGGTTCAAGCTTGCCTCCTTCATTTGATCCATACTCAATCTTTACTCGATGAACCCTACTCATTTAGGGGTTCGATACTTACTCGATCCTTAGTCTCTGATTTAGTTTTTCATAAGGAAGTGGAAAGGTTTAGTTGTTTACTTTTTTGATTTCTCTACCCTCTTCATCTCTTTGCCTCGCCAGTCGCCTCTTCGTTTACTGCAGAGAAATTAAATGTTTCTAGGCTCGAGATTTGTTGGGGGTGAGAACTGATGAATGAATCATCCCACAAACGAGGCTACATACAAGAAAATTTAGTGATTCAAACTCAGAATCACAAAATCCTAATTTCCCAAAAGACAATTGATGAAGGTCAAAGTGTAAGTCAATTCTTTCATATTTTCTTCTTCTCTTTCACTTAAGTAATCTATATATATGTATAGCTTTAATATTTTAGACTCAATTTTTGATTACTTCTACTATACCAAAAATCCCCAATTAAAAAAATTAAAGCCCTAATTTCTACCTTTCAAGTTTCAATTCGATCTTATTCAATAGAACACGTTGATGCTTCTAATATATACATATATATTAATTGATTTATATATGTATAACTATAATATTTTATTGTGCATGTATATGTTATATTGTTATGAGTTATTTTTTATTCTGATTTTGTTTGTTTGAGGTAACAACGAGATCATAAGCTTGACTGAAGATCCATCTGGACCATCTCAAGTGCCAAATACTCAAACTAAAAACCTATCTCAAGTTACCGATGGTCAAGTGCTTAATTCCTCTTGTTCTGGTGATTCTTAGCCTGAAAATGCATACTACTGTGGTTGAGGCTGAAGCTGGGCATGAAAAAAAAGGGCCTCAAATGCATGGGGGAGGAGTTTATTATTATGACATTAAGAGATGGAACCAAGAAGGTTGAGTGCAAGCATTGCCATACAAGGCTTGCTCTACAGAATACGCGTGTTAAGAATCACATGGCTTTAAATTTGATGTTGTGATACTAATGTATATGTGTATCAGTAGTAAAGTCCCTAATGAAATACCTATGTATAGGGACTTAGAATATAAAAGATCAAATATGTTAGGATGATCTAAGCTGTATTGAATATCTATCTGATCAAAGCATATTTGTAATTATAAGTATTGGAAAGTCCTTTATCGAAGGTGATGTACAAAGGACTTAGAAAAGATCAAACTTGTTAGGTTGATCTCATGTGTTGAAATAAACCAATCGTAGAGTACTGCAGGATCGTAAAGCAGCCAGCAAACTTCGTAGAGTCAAAGTATGCCATCATTGAGTTAGCCAGGAAAATGTAGAGTAAATCTCTGCAGGACGTAAAGTTCTCTTGGTAGAACGTAGAACACTCTCAGTGGGACGTAGAGTTCTCTTGGCAGAACGTAGAGCACTCTCGGCAGGACGTAGAGCACTCTCGGTAGAACATAGTGCACTCTCGGCAGGACGTAGAGTCCTCTCGACAGAACGTAGAGCACTGTCGGCAGGACGTAGAGTTATCCCGGCATCACTCTGCTAACTCTCAGGATTATAGAGTCTTCATAGCCTGTCACTCTACGATTCACAAAGACTGTCTACAACCAAGTACAGAATCGTAGAGTAGTCTCTGCCTGAGGACTCAAAGATTAAATCAGCACTTCTAAAAAAGAACATAAAGATCGCAGTGAACGACTGCTAACATCAAACGATCGTAGAGCTGCAACTCTGCAATCACACTGACGACACTATGACTAGTAAGATCGTAGAGTCAACACGTTAGACAAGCAACTCAGAACTGAATTGAATATTCTAAGTTGCACATAATGAGTGATTAAAAGAAAGACCTGCCCAAGACAGTTGCTAAATATTAAACAAATAAGTGGGGAGCAAACAACTATAGTCTGCAGATTTTCAGAGCACTATCTCTACCACTATCTTGGTACAAGCTAATGGAAGCTGACTCATCCCACTACTGCAGTTAACAAGGAATAAACTATTCCTAAGTTCAGCAACACATCTCAACGGAAGGATTAAATGCAATAGCTACATTTTCAACAGAAAGATTTTCAAAAGCATCTACATAAAGTAGACGGATTAAAGATTACAGATCAAGCAAGAACAATAAGAAGAAATTAAATCTGTCAAAGTATCACTCTACAATCTAAAGGGAAACATCTTGCTTCGCTGCTGAGTTCATTAGACCAAATGCTTCAAGCAACTCAGTAGCAACAAAACAATCACTCTTTATCAAGTGAAAGGGTCAACAAGTGACCAACCTAAGTCAAGTCTGCTGGACTTGCTAAGTACTAAAGGGTACAAGAGATTCTAAGGCTGCTGGTCTTAGTCTATAGAGTTCCAAGGCTGCTGGCTTTGAAGAGTATGTTGTGTACTAGAGTTTCAAGACTGCGGGTCTTGAAGGAATCTTTGTGATTCAGTTGTAACGATATCCTTAGTGGATTTGCTACTCGAGGAGTAGAACAGTGGAGTAGGAGTCTTGTGTGCTCTGAACCACTTAAAGTCTTGTTTCTATCTCTTTGCACTCCTTAACTGCCACAACTGCTATAACTGTTATCTCACTGATTTATCATATCCATTATAGCTGCTCTATCTCTAAGGGGGATTTTATCAATCATATATTCCGCTGTGCTTAATTACTTGCCAAACTAATAAGTCGTTCTTTTGAAAATAAGTTAAAAAGTTTTAAAAGAATTTATTCAACCCCCTATTCTAGATATCTTTTGTGCCACTGAAAACTAACAATTAGTATCAGAGCAGGTTCTCATTTCTAAAGCCTAACCCGCTTGAGTAGATCAATGGCACAAACTAGAAATGGCTCTGATCTAGGTGGAGGAAACAAACCACCTATGTGCAACAAAGACAAATTCACCAACTGGAAAGTTCGCATACAGGCATACATGGATGCCATCGACAAGGATCTATTTGATGTTGTCATCAGTGTGCCCTACGTAGTAACCAAGCTGATGCCAACTGCTGAAGATCCAAATAAAGTATCAATCAAACTAAAGAAAGATTGGACTGATGTAGAGAAGAAAATAGTTCAGTTAGACAAAAGAGCCAAAAACATTTTGTTCATAGCTCTGAAAGATGAGCTATTTGAAAACGTGGTCAACTGCACAACAACTAAGGAAGTATGGGATGCACTGGTGATCATGAATGAAGGAACAGAAGAAGGTAGAGAAAACAAGCAGTCCTTGCTCACTCAGCAGTATGAAATGTTCACCCACATCTTAGGGGAGAACATCACTTCCACATATGAAAGATTCAACGTGCTACTCAACTCTCTTCGAGCATATGGAAAGACCTATCCAAATAAAGATCTCATCATCAAGTTCATAAGAGCACTGCCAAGCAAATGGGATGCCAAAACCACTGCCATTAGAGAGTCAAAGAATCTTCATGAAATGACTGTTTAGATGTTATATGGCAATCTTCTTACTTATGAATTGGAGCTGACCCAACGAGTAGAAACTCTGTCAGAAGGAAAGAAGAAAGAAAGAAGAATTTCTCTAAAGGTATCTACTTCAAAGATAGCTGACTCAGATGATGATGAAGATGATGAACTCAATAATGAAGGAGTTGCTATGCTGGTCAAATACTTCAAAAGGTTTATAAGCAGAAACAGTAGACAAAGGAAGTTCAACAGTAGCTTTAAAGAACAAGTGAATGACTTATGCTACAACTGCAAACAACCAGGTCATTTCATTGCAAACTGTCCCAAACCTCCAATAAATGATCTGAAGAAGGACAAGAAAAAGTCAGAATTCAAAGGCCATCATAAGACCTAGAAGAAAGAAAGAGGGTTCGTCGCTGAAAGTTCATGGAGTGATTCAGACAACGACTCAATTCCTGAATCAGGTGAAGATGATGAAAGTAGTATGCACACAAGCCAATCATATTTGATATGATGTAGCATATACTTTGTAATCTTATTCGTTTATTAATAAAAGAATTGATTTTCTTAAAAGGCATTTTATATTTATCTAAATGGTGCTATTATATTAAATGTGATAAAGTCATAGTTTTGAGCAATGCTTTTAGAATCATGATGGTGATCATGCTAATGAGATCTAAATTCTAGATAGCTCACAAACTAAAATCGTTCCTAATCGTTGGATTACTAAATAGGGGATTAGTGAATCCGGATAGATTAGTACATACGTTGCTTGCTCTTAAGAAGAGGATAATTGATCTCATAATCGTTTGTGTGGAGACACTAAAACAAGTATTTAGGTGCTTATTGGAGAATAAGTTCACTGAACGTGGCTCGCTAATGAATACCTAATGGAGTTTTACTCGCCTGTCAATAGGAATTCCTATAGTGATAGTAGTACAAGTGATCCTTGGACTTGAGATTATCATAGTATCTTGTGTATGATGAGTTATACTTTGACATGTCCCTTAAGACCTTTAGGGTATATCAAAGGGTATGATTGGGTATAATAAGTTGTACATAGAGATAGGTGAATGATCAACAAAGAATCTACCACGTCTAGTAAAAGATGTGAATGTCCTATGTGATTCGATAAATGACAACTTAGTAGTCCTTGGCCAAGGCAGAATGAATTCTAATTTGCATTATTTAGAGTTGTGCATTTGGGATTCGAAATACATATAATTAAATAAAATAAGACTTGACAGTAAATCCATGTCTTATATTTAATTGGGATATTGTATGGTAGAAGGATTGAATTGTACGGTAACTATTCACTGAAAGGTTCTTTTGTGATTAATGTTGAAATCTATATTATCTGGAAAGTTGTTGATCACTAAGGGGGCTTACCCTTATTGTAGAATAAATATTATTTATTTAAATGAATTAAATAGTTTAATTTATTTATTTAAATAAAATTAGAATTGTTCTAATTGATTTATTCACAACCGGTTTAATATGGAGAACCTAAAGGGTCACACCGCAAAAGAAAAATATTTATTTAAGAAGTAAATGACATAATTGTAATAATAAGTTAAGTGTATTTAATTTATTCTATGGAGATAGAATAAATTAAATAGCTTAATATTTATTATTTAATATTTTGGAAATATTAAATATAAATTAATAAGAGGAGTCTTATTATTATTATTACTATTACTATTATTTAATTCCTAATAAGGATTGAGAATTAATTAATAGAAATACTTTCCCATGAATTCCTAATTGGATTAGGAGCATAATTAATTAAAGGAGTTTAATTATAATAGAAACCCTAATCCTAAATAGTTTAAGGAAGGGTTATTCCTATATCTATAAATAAGAGGAGTCTTATCATAGATTAGGGTTACACACTCTTGTATTAGATTGTGGAGAGTACTTGCAATTTCTATAGAGATAGAAACTAGGGTCTTGCCAATACCCAACTTCTTGAATACCTATTCTTCCTTGGTGGATCACCTCTAGAGGCCAAACACTTGGGTGGCTAACGTTGATCAAAGGAAGGAATCTCATCGGTGGAATTCGAGGAGAACACGAAGGACTAGGAATTGAACTTGTACCTGAGGATGCTTTGATCTACGAGGGTATAATTCTTATTCTCTTTCTTTTTAGTTTAATTGATAATTGAACACAAGGATAGATCATGATGATGGTTTGTATGAAAATTTTAAAATCCGTTTTATCACGCTTTCGCTTTATTTATGTAATTTAATTGCATGCTTGCGTTATATACAAACCTAACAGTGGTATTGGAGCCTAATCCTTGTGTTAATTATTGATTTTGATGATTCTATCTATGAATTGATATGCGATACGATCGGATTTTTGGGCTGAAAATTTTTTCTGAATCTGCGTCGCGGCGCAGCCCCGCTCTAACCCAGAAAACGTTTCTGGGGGTGCAGCGCGGCCGCGCCGCTCCTAGTTCAATTTAGAGCGCGGCCGCGCCGGTGAGCAGACTTTTGAATTTTTTTTTTGTTTTTCTCAATTAACATAAATGGTTTATTTAATTGATAAAAGTTTAAAATAAAGATGTTTATTTTATCTGGAGTAGGATTTCAGATTGCTAAAATTAAAGGAAATTAATTTGGATTTGGTTTTTGATTAAAATAAAAGAGTTTATTTTGTTTCAAAACTAAATATTAGCAAAACTTTTGCCCATTAATTGATATCAATGCATATATGGAATGATTCTATTATTCATATGATGAATGTTATTTATTGATACATATAGAGATATGTATGATAATAAATAGGGATTGATTATGGACTATTGACCAATGTGTGATTGGATTTATTTTAGAGGATGCTTGAATGTATGAGTTTTTATAAATGGGGTCTGCGTACCTCGTCTTCTGTAATTTTTCTTAATGTAAATTCTATCTCCCTCCTATGTACTTCCCCTTGACTGTTGATCAATATTTCTATTTATTGTAAATAGTTTCTGTAATAGGACTAGTTAGAATTAATTTTGAAGAATTGGAGACAAAGAAGCAAGGAGCGCAAGAACACCCGTTTGTAATGGAGCCCGAGTTTAAATGTAATAGTTATATTTAAATTTTATTCTTGCACCCTAGGTTTGACCTTTTGGTTCACTTGGTGGCTCTAGTGAACCAAACTAGAATAAAAGTCCATAATCAATCCGGGTAGAATATAGTATTCTATATGTGCATGATTACTATATATATATATATATATATATTATATTATACAACATGCTTCGCATGTTAAATAATATGACGCGTATTTTATATATATATATATGTGCATGCGCGCTAAACAAGATGAGACTAATAATAATAAACCCCTCAAAGAAATAATATTAAGTCCTAAGCATTCAGAGATATTAGGAATATCGAACGTTTCCTTCTAGCATGGTAAAGCAATAGAGTATTAAATATTTAATATGAGTTTGTTGTGCACACACAAGGCGAGTATTAAAATATTTAAGATGTTGTTTTATCACATTTGATGCTTATTAAGGAATTGAACATTACTACTTTGTTGTGCACACACAAGGGCGGTCTTTTTCTCTTCACATATATGGAAGTGCTAGGTTGGACTTAACTTAGATTAGTTTAGTTCGGATGTGCACACACTTGACTATTATAATCTAAGAGGCAAAATACAAGGAGTTACATAGTGATGTAATTGACAATAGTTGTCTACCTATTTATTTATATATAGTTTGTTGTGCACACACAAGGCTATATACATTTGAAATGGGATCCTTAATCTTACTAGTAAATCTTTAATTAGATTTGCCGAACTATATAATGAGGGTAATATAGTTTGATGAAAAAGTGAGAGATACCAATTTAAAATAAAGACCTAATTTATTTTGGTAATTAATTAAATGAATGTATGCTAAAATGTTGTCTATTTCACATGCAGAATTTAAAAATGTCAAACTCACTATCACTGCGTAGCATACTTGATGCTAACAAACTGACCAGACCGAATTACACGGACTGGTTAAGGAATCTGAGAATTGTTCTCACTACTGAAAAGATTTTTTATGTCCTAAATTCGCCAGTCCCTGTAAATGTTACAGAAACAGCCTCTGAGGAAGGGATTGCTACTTTTAGAAAGTGGCAAGATGATGCAATCTTGGCTCAATGCATCATGCTCGCATCCATGAGTAATGAGCTTCAGCGTCAACATGAAACTATGGATGCTCCTACTATATTGCTGCACCTCAAAGAGTTGTATGGTGAGCAAAGTCGGACTGCTAGATATCAGATATCTAAGGAGCTCTTCCGATCTCGTATGACCGAGGGCATTGCTGTTGAGACTCATGTCGTTAAGATGATCAATCTGATTGAACAACTTGGACAGTTTGGGTTCATGATGGATGGGGAGTTAAGCCAAGATTTGATCTTGCAGTCACTCCCAGACACCTTCTCATAATTTGTTGTGAATTTTCACATGAATAAGTTGGACGTCAGCTTGCCTAAGTTACTTAACATGTTGAAAACTGCTGAAGGTCACTTCTTATCCAATAAGAACCAAGTCTTACTAGTGGATGATTCTTCCAAGAAAAGGAAGAGGCCCAAGATATCTTCTGAAAAGAAGAAAAACAAAAAGGCTAATGGTAAGGCGAAGAGAAAGGATAAAAAGAAACCTGATCCAGATAGCAAAGGAATTTGCTACCATTGCAATAAGCCGGGACACTGGAAGAGGAACTGCAAGGAGTATCTTGCGGACCAAAAGAAGCTTGGAGAAGCTTCGACTTCCGATCTAGGTTTGTTCATGATTGAAATTAATTTTTCTGAAAGTCAAAATTCTACTTGGGTATTTGATACCGGTTGTAGTTCTCACATATGTAATAATATGCAGGGACGTCTAAGCAGAAGTAGAAAGCTGAAGAAGGATGAAGTCATCCTACGAGTGGGAAACGGAGCAAAGGTTGCTGCATTAACTGTAGGGACTTATTGTTTAGCACTGCCTTCGGGCAAATTCATGAGTTTAAATATTTGTTATTATATTCCGACACTCATTAGAAACATTATTTATTTTTGTATTGGATATGGATGGTTTTGATATTATAATAAAGAACAATAGTTATTTTATTTATAATAAAAATGTTTTATATGGTGTTGACAATCTACTGAATGGACTTTACATACTTGACTTGCATGAAAATATACTTCAAATTGAACAAACTAAGAAAAGAAAAAGAGATGATATTAATTATACCTTTATGTGGCACTGTAGACTCGGTCATATCAATGAAACAAGATTAACTAAGTTACATAAAGATGGGCTTTTAGAGCTATCTGATTACGAATCATATCCAACTTGTGAATCTTGTCTTATGGGTAAGATGACTAAATCTCCTTTTAGTGGAAAAGGAGAAAGAGTTACAAAATTGTTAGCGTTGGTACACACAGACGTATGTGGACCTATGACAACGAATGCACGAGGAGGGTATTCTTATTTTATTACTTTCACTGATGATCATTCTAGATTTGGATATGTGTATTTAATGAAATACAAATCTGAATCGTTTGAAAAGTTCAAAGAATTCAGAAGTGAAGTAGAGAAGCAAACTGATAAGAGTATCAAGATTCTTCGATCGGATCAAGGAGGTGAATACTTGACCAATGAGTTTCTAAGTTGTCTCAAAGAAAATGGTATAATCTCACAATGGACTCCACCAGGGACGCCAAAGTTGAATGGTGTATCTGAAAGGAGAAATCGAACCTTGTTGGACATGGTTCGTTCTATGATGAGTTATACTGACCTTCCAGTATCCTTCTGGGGTTATGCCCTAGAAACGGCTGCATACCTGCTTAACAAAGTACCTACCAAATCCGTCCCAAAGACCCCATATGAGATATGGACAGGGAGGAAACCTAGTCTTAAGCATGTTAAAACTTGGGGTTGTCCAGCTTATGTCAAAAGGTTTGAGCATAATAAGCTGAAGACTAGATCCGACAAGTGTAGATTTGTGGGATATCCTAAAGAAAGTTTAGGATATTATTTCTATCATCCTACTGATCAAAAGGTGTTTGTAGCGAAACACACTGCCTTCTTGGAAAAGGAGTTTATCCTCGAAGGGATCAGTGGGAGTAAGATATATCTTGAAGAAGTTCAAGAACCACAAAATACTCCGGATCAAAGTCAGGTACCTGGCCAAGTAGAAGAACCTATTGTACCACTACCTATTCGTAAATCTGGAAGAGTACCGAAGATACCTGAAACGTATGGATTCATCATAGAGGATGATGATGAGGTTAGATGATGATGATCCATTGACTTACGAAGAGGCTATGAGTAGTGAAGACTCAGAGAAATGGCTAGAAGCCATGAAATTCGAGATGGACTCCATGTATGAAAACCAGGTATGGACTTTGGTTTCACCACCTGAGGGCTTTAAGCCTATTGGGTGTAAATGGGCCTTTAAGAGAAAGACTGGAGCAGACGGCAAGGTAGAGACCTATAAGGCCCGACTGGTTACAAAAGGTTTCAAACAAAAACAAGGAGTTGACTATGATGAAACCTTCTCACTAGTAGCTATGCTCAAGTCCATTCGAATTTTGCTAGCAATTGCAGCTTATTATGACTATGAGATATGGCAAATGGACGTGAAAACGGCCTTCCTCAATGGAAAGCTTGAAGAGAATGTATATATAATACAGCCAGAGGGTTTTGTTTCAACGGTTGGAACAAACCAAGTCTGTAAGCTACAACGATCCATTTATGGATTGAAGCAAGCTTCTCGAAGATGGAACATCCGTTTTGATGAGATAATCAAAAGGTTTGATTTTATCAAAAATGAGGATGAACCATATGTGTGTAAGAAGGTTAGTGGGAACGCTGTTTTATTCCTTGTATTATATGTTGATGATATATTACTGATAGGGAATGATGTTCCTATGCTACAGTCAATCAAAATTTAGTTATCTAAACACTTCTCCATGAAGGACTTGGGTGAGGCATCCTATATTTTGGGGATAAAGATCTATAGATATAGATCTAAAAGGATGCTTGGATTGACCCAAGGAAAGTACATTGACTCGATGCTAAAAAGGTTTAGCATGGAAGATTCCTAGAGAGGTCTCATGCCGATGAGCCATGGAATACATCTCTCCAAGAAACAGGCCACAAAGACACCTGAGGAGAGAGACCGTCTGAATAAGATTCCTTATGCTTCTGCAATAGGATCTATCATGTACGGTATGATATGTACTAGACCAGATGTCGCTCATGCACTTAGTGTAACGAGCAGATATCAGTCGAATCTAGGAGAAGAGCACTAGAAGGCAGTGAAAAACATCCTAAAGTACTTGAGAAGAACTAAGGATGTATTTCTTATCTACGGTGGGTCTGAATTAAAACTAGAAGGCTATACAAACTCAAATTTTCAAACGGACCAAGATGACAGTAAATTCGTTTCAGGGTATGTGTTTACCTTAAACGGTGGCGCGGTGAGTTGGAAGAGTTCCAAGAAGCAAACAGTTGCTGATTCAGTGACAGAGGCAGAGTACATAGCTACAAGTGAAGCTGCAAAGGAAGCTGTTTGGATGGAGAAGTTCATAACTGAACTTGGAGTGGTTCCTAGCATTAGAGGAGCTGTACCTTTATTCTGTGACAACAGCAGAGCTGTTGCGTAGGCTAAGGAACCTAGGTCTCATCAGAAATCCAAACACGTATTGCGGCGGTTTCATTTGATTAGAGAGATCATTGAAAGATGAGATGTCACCCTGGAGCTTGTGGACTCTCAAGACAACATTGCAGATCCATTTACTAAAGCTTTAACACAACAGCAGTTTGATCGTTACTTAGAGAAGATGGGTATAAGATACCATGACGATTGGCTTTAGTGCAAGTGGGAGATTGAAAGTAGTATGCACACAAGCCAATCATATTTGATATGATGTAGCATATACTTTATAATCTTATTCATTTATTGATAAGTATAAAATTTGTTATGTTTTTATCTCTTAATATCTAGTCTTTTATACTTATTTGGCACCTAAATGTACTCACTATTCTTATATTTTGATTTAGGTTGCAAATGGAGCCATTAAATGAAAACTGTGTTATTGCCACACTTTGGGATTGTTTTGAAATTCGTCTGTCTGCTTGAGGCTCAATTTTATACTTGATCAGTCCTTATTCTCTCAAAACTCAAAGAAGGAAAATTGTAGATCTATTTCTTAGCTTTCCGGATCATCTTGAAACACCTAAATCGAAGCTCGGATGAGAGAGTTATGACAATTTTACCAACATGCGTCAAAGTTGAAAATTTCAGGAAATTAAGCTTTTGGACAGATTGACCTTTGGGGCTTCGGTTGAGATTTGAATTGTGTTAAAGTTCCCAAATGAAAATGTGGTCTTCTTGAAGTTTTTAGTAGACTTCTCAAGCTTTCTAGAATGGTATGGTGAGCAAAAATTCGAGTTCATTTGGGCCTCCAAATATTGCTTTTTATACAGCTGATCCGAATCCCGCGTGGAATGGATTTCTGTTCGGACCAGTTGTAGTATTTGGGCCATAACTTGAGCTTCCCAACTCCAAATCAGGTGATTCAAAAACCCAAATTCATTAGAAACTCCAGGGCTACAACTTTTCTTCTTTGCTCAAGTCCAAATTCGGCAGTCTACTAATTCAAAATCATTTATTAAGAAAAGAATTGATTTTCTTAAAAGGCATTTTATATTTATCTATATGGTGCTGTTATATTAAATGTGATAAACCCATAGTTTTGAGCAATGCTTTTAGAATCATGATGGTGATCATGCTAATGAGATCTAAATTCTAGATAGCTCACAAACTAAAATCGTTCCTAATCGTTGGATTACTAAATAGGGGATTAGTGAATCCGGATAGATTAGTACATACGTTGCTTGCTCTTAAGAAGAGGATGATTGATCTCATAATCATTTGTGTGGAGACACTAAAGCAAGTATGTAGGTGCTTATTGGAGAATAAGTTCACTGAACGTGGCTCGCTAAGGAATACCTAATGGAGTTTTACTCGCCTGTCAATAGAAATTCCTATAGTGATAGTAGTACAAGTGATCCTTGGACTTGAGATCATCATAGTATCTTGTGTATGATGAGTTATACTTTGACATGTCCCTTAAGACCTTTAGGGTATATCAAAGGGTATGATTGGGTATAATAAGTTGTACATGGAGATAGGTGAATGATCAACAAAGAATCTACCACGTCTAGTAAAAGATGTGAATGTCCTATGTGATTCGATAAATGACAACTTAGTAATCCTTGGCCAAGACAGAATGAAATTAGAAAGGAGTTTCTAATTTGCATTATTTAGAGTTGTGCATTTGGGAATCGAAATACATATAATTAAATAAAATAAGACTTGACAGTAAATCCATGTCTTATATTTAATTGGGACATTGTATGGTAGAAGGATTGAATTGTACGGTAACTATTCACTGAAAGGTTCTTTTGTGATTAATGTTGAAATCTATATTATCTGGAAAGTCGTTGATCGCTAAGGGGACTTACCATTATTGTAGAATAAATATTATTTATTTAAATAAATTAAATAGTTTAATTTATTTATTTAAATAAAATTATAATTGTTCTAATTGGTTTATTCACAACTGATTTAATATGGAGAACCTAAAGGGTCATACCGCAAAAGGAAAATATTTATTTAAGAAGTAAATGACATAATTGTAATAATAAGTTAAGTGTATTTAATTTAATCTATGGAGATAGAATAAATTACACAGCTTAATATTTATTATTTAATATTTTAGAAATATTAAATATAAATTAATAAGAGGAGTCTTATTATTATTATTATTATTATTATTATTATTATTATTATTATTATTACTACTACTACTATTACTATTATTTAATTCCTAATATGGATTGGGAATTAATTAATAGAAGTACTCTCCCATGAATTCCTAATTGGATTAATAGCATAATTAATTAAAGGAGTTTAATTATAATAGAAACCCTAATCCTAAATAGTTTAAGGAAGGGTTATTCCTACATCTATAAATAAGAAGAGTCTTATCATAGATTAGGGTTACACACTCTTGCATTAGATTGTGGAGAGTACTTGCAATTTCTATAGAGATAAAATCTAGGGTTTTGCCAATAACCAACTTCTTGAATACCTATTCTTCCTTGGTGGATCACCTCTAGAGGCCAAACACTTGGGTGGCTAACGTTGATCAAAGAAAGGAATCTCATCGGTGGAATTCGAGGAGAACACGAAGGACTAGGCGTTGAACTTATACCCGAGGAAGCTTTGATCTACGAGGGTATAATTCTTATTCTTTTTCTCTTTCGTTTAATTGATAATTGAACATAAGGATAGATCATGGTGATGGTTTGTATGAAAATTTTAAAATCCGTTTTATCACGCTTCCGCTTTATTTATGTAATTTGATTGCATGTTTGCGTTATATACAAATCTAACAGATGAAAAACCACAAAAGCTAACCTATGCCTAATGGCCAAAGAAGGCAAAAGCAAGAAAAAGTTCAACGTGGATGAGGTATTTGACTTTTATTCTACTGATTTAACTATTGATGATCTTAGAGAAGGAATGCATAACTCTATGATAGAACTGCATAGATATATGAAAACGTTTAGAATCCTATCAAAGGATCATTCTCTTCTTCAAGAGGAAAAAGAGAAAGCAATCATAGAGTTGGAAACTGCTCTGCGAACTGCTAATTCTTGTACCAGTCTTGAGGCTGAGAATGCTAATTTGAGACAAATAAATAAGCTTAGCACTCAGAAAGAGTTAACTCTAGTTTCCAAGATTCAGGAACTAGAAAAGACAGTTTCTTCATGAAACAAGTCTTCTCTGTCTATGGACTCCATGATCTCTAGCCAAAGATCAGTGGCTAATAGGTCAGGTCTAGGTTTCTGCAATTCTCCATCACAAACCTCTATGGTTAAACCTATGGAAATAAATGATAACAGTTCTCCTAAATTCAATAAGGGAATTGTATTTGTTAAATCCTCACAGACAGTTAATCCAAATCAGTTAAACTCTGCAAATCAAGTTGTTGGATCCCACACAAATCTAGGATAGAAAAAATCAAAGAGTAAGTTAACTTCTGCATTTAAGCCTCGAAGGATCGTAAAGTATGACAAAACTCACTCTACGAACCAACCTGGCAAGAAATGTAAAGTTGACTTCCACTCGACGAAAACTATGAATCGTAGAGTTGTGAGGAAGCAGAAGGAATTTAAGCCAAAAGGAGAAGCTGTGAGCCGCTACTATCCACGTATGTTTAAGACAACAAGGAATCCACACTCACACACAAGCATACATTATATTCAATGTTTCACTTGTCATAAACATGGTCATAAAGCTGTAGAATGTTATTTCAATTATTTCTATCCTGTACTGCACAGACCTAAAATCAAGCAGATTTGGGTTTCCAAGGCTACTAATGAATCTGGACCCAAGCAATTTTGGGTACCAAAATGAAAGCTGATCCTTTCTGCAGGTACAAAGCTCCACTGAATCAACATGGTACCTTAATAGTGGATGCTCAAGACATATGACAAGCAACAAGGCTCTCCTGTCAAACTTTAAAGAAAAAATGGTCCTGCAGTCATCTTTGGTGATAACAATTCTGGAAAGACAAGAGGATATGGTTCTGCTGAGAATGGTGCTGTATCTTTCAGCAAAGTGGCCTACGTTGAAGGACTGAAGCACAACCTTCCTAGCATCAGCCAACTGTGTGATAAAAATCATCAAGTCACCTTCCTCAACAGTCAGTGTAAAGTCAGGGACTTGAAGACCAACTCGTTGAAGCTGATAGGAACTAGAGAAGGAAATGTCTATATTGTCAACCTTGTTGAGTTAAAACCTGATGAAGCAATATGTTTTCTTGCCAAAGCTTCTGAAGATCAGTGTTGGCTATGGCATAGGAGATTATCTCATTTAAACTTCAAAAGAATGTCAAGACTTGCCTCCAAAGATCTTGTAGCAGGGCTGCCAAAAGCTCAACTTCATCAAAGAGAAACCTTGCAAAGCATGTCAGTTTGGAAAGCAAACAAAGAACTCATTCAAAAGCAAAACAGTCAATTCAAATGATAAGCCCCTTAAATTGCTCAATATAGATCTCTTTGGGCCTATCCCAACTGCAAGCCTTGGAGGAAAAAGATACTCTTTGGTGGTAGTGGATGACTATACTAGATTCACATGGGTATTCTTTCTGAGCTTTAAAAATGAAACCAACTCTCATCTTATCAAGCTGTTCAAACTTGTTGTGAACGAGAAAGAAGAGAAGATTAAGGCTATCAGGAGTGATCATGGAAGAGAATTTGATTTCTCTAATGTAGAACTTTACTGTGAAGAGAATGACATCAATCACAACTTCTCAGCCCGAAGAACTCCACAACAAAATAGAGTAGTTGAGAGAAAGAATAGGACACTGATTGAAGCAGTGAGAACACTACTGGCAGCTGCTCAACTTCCTAAGTATTTTTGGGCAGAAGCAATCAATACTGCATGCTACACTCAGAACAGGCCTCTCATTCACTCCATCCTTAAGAAGACTCCCTACGAATTATGGAAAGGAAGGAAGCCAAACATCAGTTACTTTTGTGCCTTTGGCTGTCTATGCTACATCCTCAACAATGGCAAGAAGTATCTGACCAAATTCCAACCTAAGTCAGATGAAGAGATCTTCCTTGGTTATTCTATAAACAACAAGGCCTACAGAGTATTCAACAAGGAATCATTAAGTGTTGAAGTCTCTATTCATGTCACATTTGATGAATCTGAATTAAAGAAGAAAACTACTTCACCCAATGATCCAACAAAACAGAACTTTATGATCACTGAGTCCAAAATCGTAAAGTTAGACACTATGAACGTCAAGCCAAAAGCAAAAAACATAGAGCTAGAAGAAGCAAACGTAGAGCTCACCATGCCAGACAATGAGGCTCTACGACTTGAACCAGAAATCAACCTGGAAGAACTCAGACAAGAAGGCACCAGAACTGATGTTCCAAGAAGGAGAAAATGGAAAAAAGGATCACACTGAAGATCTGATTATTGTAGATCCAAGTGTAAGAGTTAGGACAAGATCAGTAACTCAAAATGAATGCATCTACCTGAGCTTTCTCTCTCAAATAGAGCCCAAAAAGGTAGAAGAAGCATTAGGAGATGCAAGCTGGATAGAGCCATGCAAGAGGAGCTCAACTAGTTTGAAAGAAGCAAAGTCTGGAGATTAGTTGAAAGGCCAAAATAACATCCAGTTATTGGCACCAAGTGGGTTTTCAGAAACAAGATAGATGAAGAAGGTGTTATCATAAGGAACAAAGTAAGATTGGTAGCTAAAGGTTACTCACAGGAAGAAGGGATTGATTATGATGAAACCTTTGCCCTGTTGCAAGATTAGAAGCAATCAGAATCTTTCTTGCCCATACAGCTCACATGAGATTCAAAGTGTGAGGCCCCCTAAATCCGGGTCACCCGAACCGCGGACCTGGTTCGTCACTATCTCATACCTGCATCAAACTATTGATAACTTACAGCGGAAATAAAGGAATACTTACATTGATATAACATAAATATCCCTGTCCCAAGTCTCGAAACCAAAACTTCTACAAAACGTAACTTAATACATAAGGGTAATTAAGTCTTAATACATCACAAAAGTTGACGAGTCTTAATACATAATCAAAATGGTAATCTTAATGGTACAAAGCTAATCCGTAGCTTTGCCTTTGCCTTTATCCTTCCCAGAACTTTCACCACGAGCTCCACTAACTGAAATATTTTAAGGAAAGCAAGGGTGAGCAACAAATTTGCTCAGCAAGTATAATAACAATAATCGTGAATCATCAAATGAATACTTTATAGCTTACAAGAATCAAGAGAATAAAAGATAGCTCAAGAATCTGCATAATCTCAACGAATGACCTCATTAACACAATTGTAGGGCCTCTAAGGACCGAATGATTTCAATGTTTCCAAATGGAGGAAATATTCTATACTGAGTAGTCATCTTGACACTGAACTTTTACTAGAATTACCAGAAAATTCATTCGATAATCCAACATACTAATACAATAGGTGATCAGCCTAATGTACCCGGTGTTATGCATAACCCCTTTAACATACTGTTCGCGCGCGTGTCGGTTTCCCGACATACATACTGTTTCCCCTGCTATGAGGGTTGTTCATCTCAGCTTTACATAGGAATCCAAACCAAACAATTTGATTGGATAGCTTTACTTAACAACAATGATGATTAAACATACGTCTAGCCGAAACAAGTGGCGTAAACTATTTCTTTAAACAGTTCATGAATGAAGAACTTAAACGTTTCACAATCCAACAACAGATAATGAATTCAAATACATAAGTTGTGAATATCAATAATTTATCTTAGATGTGGAGTAATTGACGATAATTAATCCACTAAATAATTGAAAGTAATAACTCGATTTGAGTCATGAAACCTGCAACAATATACATGTCTGCACAAAATAAAAAGTAGCGTATAAGGTTTAGAAACTTGCCCAACACAAGGGTTAGACAAGGGTTAAAGAAGAACTTGCCTGAAGCGCTGCTACAATATTACAACACACGCTCCTTAATATCCTACACATGTAAATATATATTCACATAACAATTAGTCACATAAAGACTAGGTTCAACACAGACGTTGCATCATTAAAACACGTTGATTGCCCTACGACTACCTAGTCGGGGGTCGGGGGGCAGCGCCCCCTGGAAACCAAGCCTAAATTACAATTAGATTATTCAATTTCCGCCTTAAAACAATACCAATCTGGTTGACATTTGAGAAATAATTAAGCATTTAGGGTTTAACAGAATATGTTTAGTTAACCTGTCTAATCATTTAATCCAAGGAAAATATAAGTGTTGGACCCATTGAAAAGGTTTCATTAGGTCAGACCCGACTTGACCCGCCTGACCGACCCAACCTGGTCCAAACACGGAGCTGGCGCTGCGGCGCCGAGCCCAAGCACTGGACCTCACGCTGCGGCGTGAGTCCCGTGTCTTCTCCATGACCGGGCTTCACGTTGCGGTGTGAGCCTTAAGGCTTGGGCCTCACGCTGCGGCGCGAGTCCCGGTTTTTCCCCACTTGCCCCTCGCTGCAGCGTGAGCTGCAGGGCATATGGGTGGCGCTGCGGCGCCATTCTGCAGTAGCCGGATTCTGGGTTTGTTTCCAGAACGCGACTCCGACCTCCGGCCACTCCAACCTCCATAACTCCTTCAATACACAAGCAAATTGGTCCATTCCGGACTCTATGGACTCCTGACTCATGGGGCTACAACATATCAAAAATGCAGAGCTACCCATTAACATTAACATGGTCAAATCTAAAGCCAAAGTGTAAAGTTCATACTCTGTTCTTCGAGTTCTTGACAAGTTTTACGAAAATCATTCCTACGAACTCGTTTTAACTCCTTTTTACTCCATTCCAATTGGGTTAGTTTCGTAACCCATGGAACTACAACACCATAGAAACAAATAAAATTAACAAACACGAAATCTAGCATTTATAGTCCTCTAAAAAGTCCAAATGTCCAAAAGTCCATTGTTCTTCATGTTCTTCATCCTCCTTAAGCATAGGTACGGATTTCTTCTATTTTTGTTCCACTTTGATGTTATTAATGGCTTCTATAGTCTCTTAACAACATATATAAACATCTAGAACAAGCAAAAACATCCAGAATCGCTAGAAAATCAATCCACAAGCTCAAGAGCTCAAAACTAAGAAAACTTGAAGATCTTTACAAGAAATCGAATGGAATGGATTTTGTTGGTGTTTACCTCTATAAATCCTTCCTAGATGATTTAGAAGCTTGCTTGGCTCGAGTTCTTCTTGCTTGGACTCTCTTCTTCTTCCACCCGTGCCTTCTTCTTCCTCCTTCCTTTTTCCGGCGAGTCTTCTTCTTTTCCGGTGGCCTTCTCCTTCTTTCTTCTTCCTCTTTGCAGCTCTTTCTCACTCTCAATTTCTCTCTCTCTCTCTATCAGCTGATGGTTTAGGGAAGGAATGAGAGTTTGAATGATTTGGGAGAGTGGAGGAGTGAATTAGGGAGAAGTGGGTTTGGTGCTCAAGGTTGGCCAAATTTTCCAAGCTTGCCGGCAATACACCCCCCATGCTCTCCTTTGATTGGTCTAATGTGGTTGGGTGGTTCCCACTTGGAGCAACAAGTCAAAATAAATACCCGAAAACACCAAAAAATATATCCGAAAACTCTCCCTTTTGTACCAAAACTGGTAAATAACTCTACCCAAAATTAAAATGGGTACTCCCATAATTATTGGGACATATAAAAATAATTATTATAGGATTTGTCCAAATATTCGGAACAACCTTATCATATGTTTCGGATACCGAATAAAACACGAACGGGCTCAAAACGAAAATCCGACACTTGGAAAAATTATTCGTACGCATACACATATTTATGAAATTTATTAAAGTCGAAAAAGACACAGAAAAATTATGGCGTGAATAGTGCCTCGATAAGCGTGCCCCGTGAATAATGATTTTGCGATTTTTCGCGAAGTTAATATATTCACCCTAACGACACTACAACACGTAAAATTCAACACATACACATGTTCTAGGTTATAACACAACCTTTAAGCACATAACACATAATAATATAAATAAAAATAAAAATTCATTTCATTCACACGTAACTCGGATTACAAGGAAATTAAAATTCTCGATCGTTACACAAAGTCTTCTAAATGGACGTCAAAAGTGCTTTCCTAAATGGAGAACTTCAAGAAGAAGTCTATGTGGAACAACCTCTAGGTTTTATCAATCCAACCCTTTCTTATTATGTTTATAGATTAGACAAAGCATTGTATGGATTAAAACAAGCACCTAGAGCATGGTATAAGGATTCACTAGAGGTAGAGTAGATACCACTTTATTTCTACGGAAATATAAGGATAAATCACTTCTACTTCAAATCTATGTGGATGTTATTATATGTGGTTCTACTGATGTAAAGTTATGTTAAAGGTTTGCCAAGCTAATGCAGAGCAAATTCGAAATGAGCATGATGGGAGAACTGAACTTCTTCCTTGGACTTTAAGTGAAGCAAACTGATAAAGGAATATTCATTAACTAAGCCAAATACATTAAAGACCTATTAAAGAAGTATGACATGGAGTCAGCCACCATCATGAAAACTCCCATGGCACCTGCAACCAAGCTTGACAAAGATGAGAAAGGTAAAAGTATTGATATTACTCAATATAGAGGTATGATTGGCTCCCTCTTATACCTAACTGCTAATAGACCAGATATCATGTTTGCCATTTGTATTTGTGCTAGATTCCAAGCTAATCCTAAGGAATCCCATTTATTGGCTGTAAAAAGGATTTTCAGATGTCTTAAAGGAACTCCAAATTTGGGACTTTGGTACCCCAAGGAGTCACCTTTTGATTTAATGGGATATTCAGATGCTGACTATGCAGGATGTAAAATAGATAGAAATAGCATAAGTAGAACATGTCAATTACTTGGAAACAGACTTGTCTCCTGGTTTAGCAAAAAGTAAAACTCAGTCTCAACCTCAACTGCAGAAGTTGAGTACATTGCTGCAGACAGTTGCTGTGCACATATCCTATGGATGAAAAATCAGTTAGCTGACTATTCATTTGAGTTTAAGTCTATTCCTATTCATTGTGATAATACTAATGCAATTGCTATAACTCATAATATATCCTGTTATGCACTCAAGAACCAAGCATATAGATATAAGATATCATTTCATTAGAGATCATATGTAAAGTGGAAATATATCACTACATTATATTCCTACTGAAAACTAGCTTGCTGATGTCTTTACAAAACCCCTAGATGAATCAAGGTTTAACATGCTAATAAGTGAACTAGGAATGCTAAATTTACATCTATAGTATTATGCTTTGAAATCTACTAACTCTGCAGAAAGAAAGTTCATAGAGTGACATCAGAAATCGTCGAGTGAAATTGGAAAAACGTAGAGCTCAAGGGAAGTTAAGCTGCCGAGACTCACTCTATGATCGTCGAGTAAGATGGAAATCGTAGAATAGAAAAGACTCTAAGATGAAACGTAGAGCTCAAAAGGAGCTAAGGGCAAAACAGTCTTTTCTGTCGGACTAAAGCGTGCACTCATTCAACACTTGACACGTAACCCACTCAAACAGAATAAGAAGGAAGTTTTTTGAACTCATTTCAAAATTTTCATTTCATCTAAAAACTCTCCCTCTCCCTCTTCGCTGAAACCCTAGTTCTCTTTTTCAATCAAACTCTGAGCAAATTTCGTTCTTGTGCAGCAAAATAAAAGAAATTCTCATATGGCACTCTCTTTAGTCATCTTAAGCAACTCCCTTGACTTTGAAAATTTTGCCACAGCTAAGACGAAGTACAAAAGAATCATTTCTCTGCTACAGCGATCAGGACTCTACGAAGCCCTTGACACCAATACTCTAGTATACCCAACATTGGTGAGGGAATTCTACTCAAATGAAATTATTGGGGATGGAATCATGACCACGAAGGTCAAAGGGGTCTCACTTCAGCTAAGTGCTTTAGAGATCAACGTAGCCCTAGGACTCAAAAATGACAGGCTTACAACTCTCCAGTTCATCAACACCGAAGAAGGGCTGAAGCGAATGCACCATGAGAACAATCTGAGCCCGAGGGGATTAAAGAAAAAGGAATTTCCTCAAAAGTATGAATTTCTGGCTGATGTTGTTGGTAAATGCATTCTGTGAAAGGATTCGGCTCATGATTCTGTCAATGACATTCAACTTAGAATCATGACTATAATTGTGAAGAAGATCCAACTGAACTATGGTGCCCTACTCCTAGAGTGGATTGAAAACTGGATCTCAAATGATGGAAAGATCAATGGGGCAACGAAGATGTTTTATGGCAGATTTATAAGCATCATTCTTCAAAAAGCACTAGGAGATCGAATTGGGGATAATGAAGGAGAAGTTATAAATGTCCACAAAAGGATCACCCAAAAGCTATTTGAAAACTGGAAAAAAAATCCAGCTGGGAATTTAAAGTCAGCCGAGACAGAAGATAGTGAGAAAACTCAAAGTGAAGTCAGAAAGCCCTCCATGAAAAATATGTCTGTGGTTGTAGAAGAAACTGATGAGGTAGACCAGGAGGTGCCAACTCTAACCAGAAAGAGCAAAGGGAAAAAGAAGGCAATGTCCCAGACTGAAGAGGAACCCCAAGGTTCATCAAATGAAGGACATGCATCTTCTGCTGCTCAACCAAGGCTTTCCCTCTCTTCTGAAGCAGAGAAGAAGAAAAGAAAACAAATGAAAGAAGCTTCTGGTGAAACATCACCTAGTTTAAAGGTGTATCATAAGAAGGGAAAACGCAGCTCTAAGCAAAGCCTCCCTACGATCGTTGAGAATCCTCACTCTACGATCGTAAAGGTAAGAACTGAAGTTACTGCTAAAGATGCTGGTCAGCCTGAATCCATGGTTGTTGATGACGAATAAATGGATGAGAAGGTTGCTGGACCCGAGCCAAAGAAAATAAAGAAAAATCTGATGACTTTAGCTCAAAAGGAGCTTAATGAAGCAATGCTAAGGATCAAAGAAGAGGAAATGAGACTATTAGCCTTTGATCAATCTGTCGCTCCAACTGAGGGGGAGCAACAAGAAGCTACTGAGCAAGGATGTGCTCATATTGAGGGGGAGACACATGATGTTCCTGAACTAGTCACTACTCAGATTTAGGAGGAGCAATCAGAAGCGCATCATAAAGATCCATCAAACCCTGAACAAATTAGAACTCATGCTGAGAAACACAATGAGCATATGGAGATCATTAATGAAAGGGAAGAAGAAGAGGAAGAGACAATAGCTGAAAAGGGTGAGGCTGTGGAGATCAGTGACGGATCAAATGATGAAAATGAAGATGAAAGCTTAGAAATCATTGTTGAAGGCAGAAATGGAGAGAGGCATTTCATTTATAATTGCCTATTTGCCTACTTACCAAGAATGTCATTCTATCAGGCACTAATACTCAATTCTAAGGATCACATGTTCTGGGCCTTCAAGACTTACCCAGCCATTTCAGTGCTTTCCCAAGAATTCCCTAGAATTGGCTTCTTTGCTCAGAAGCTGCTAACCAACCATCCATTTCAAGTTAACGAGCAAAAGGTATATTTTATTCCTTCATCATTTAAGTTAAATCACTCTCCATTGCCATATTACTATCGTTTTGATGAGATACCAAGATGGAATGAGGTCATCTTTGACCCAAGGAATCCACTTCCAGTTACAGGGTCTCAAAACTCTGTCCCTGATGAACCAGATGCCCAACCATCTCCGGTCATAGAATCCCTAAACTCTATGACTAATGCTCAGCTCACCCTCCAAATCCAAAACGTAGAGTCGACTCACACTACGATCGACTCTACGATCGTAGAGTGTGATGACCCTACAAACGACAATCAAACTGCCTCTTCTCCCACACTTCAAACAACTGCCCTAACCATTCCTGCTGATATTCCATCCTCCTCCCATAATGAATATTTTGACTTAGCCATTGCTTTGGCAAATCTCCAAGAAAGCAATAAGGAAACATCTCCACCTGAGATCAGGCAAATTCTTGAGCATGTCAAACTCATCCCCACAACAAATGAATTGACTGATCTCACACTTGGCATGGCTAAAGATATGGAAGAGAATCTTGAAGCCAATTCTCTCACCCTCCATAGAAGATTTAATGAACTTGTTGATGCTGCCAATGCTCACTCCAACAATCTTGGTACTGAATTGACCAAAAGGTTAAGGGAAATTATCAAAGAATTAATGAATGACATTGACAGAAGGGACCAATTCTATCAAAAAGAAATTGCTGATCACAAATCCGCAGTTCTTTCCCTTCTGGAGTCTCAGACAGCTCAAAACAAACTAGTAACTGAGAAACTCTTTGATTTGAGCACCTCCATCAACAACTTCCAGAGCCTATCCCTACAACAGATGGAAAGGACTGACAATGCCCTCGCCCTAATGCAGTAATAAGGAGAGAGAACTGAAGCTTAATTAGTAGAACAATGAGTTGACAAGACTCAGTCTCGATCTCAAATGCAAGAATTGGTGTGAGGTATAGAACAACTCTCCCAAGAGGTTCGAAGGTTAGATGCTGACATAAAGGGGGAGAAAAAAAAGGCAAAGAAAAGGGAGAATCAAGCAGCAGCATGGGAAGAGAGCAACTAAGGCAGCCTAGGCAGACCGAATCATCAATCCCAAGTGAAGAGCCCATCAATGCCATTCCCATAAGAAGTGAAGTCCCTGGATCCTACAGAAGAATGTCTGATGTAACTTTAATAGGAATTCACACACCATCAGGTAATCCAACAGTGTTAAATCGACACTTTCATGGGACTCACGCCTATGGTGAAGAAGGAAGTCACATGCCCTCTTCTGGCCTTAGTTAAGAGCAGATTGAAGAATTCCAACGAATGATTGAAGAAGGCAGGGAAATCTATAGAAGAAGAGTTGCATATGAAAGAGTCAATCCTCCAAGGGCCAAGCGAGGAGCAAGAGGAAGGAGGAACTAAGGTTTGAAAATCTTTTATAAGTTTCTCTTTCTCTTTATTGATGTAACTGCCATTTAATGTAATACTCATTTGATCATCAATAAAACTCTTGATTTTATCTAGAAATACAGTTGCTCACTATACCTTAAGACATGTTTATCTTTATAAGTATTTGCATTAGAATTGATAATATGATTTAAAACTACTAGTTTATGTCAACATCAAATAGGGGGAGATTGTTAGGAATCACATGGCTTTAAATTTGATGTTGTGATACTAATGTATATGTGTATCAGTAGCTGTATTGTAAAGTCCCTAATGAAATACCTATGTACAAGGACTTAGAATAGAAAAGATCAAATATGTTTTGATGATCTAAGCTGTATTGAATATCTATCTGATCAAAGCATCTTTGTAATTATGAGTATTGGAAAGTCCTTTATCGAAGGTGATGTACAAAGGACTTAGAAAAGATCAAACTTGTTAGGTTAATCTCATGTGTTGAAATAGACCAATCGTAAAGTACTGCAGGATCATAGAGCAGTCAGCAAACATCGCAGAGTCAAAGTATGCCATCATAGAGTTAGCTAGGAAAACGTAGAGTAAATATCGACGGGACGTAGAGTTCTCTCGGTAGAACGTAGAGCACTCTCGGCGGGACGTAGAGTTCTCTCGGCAGAACGTAGAGCACTCTCGGTAGAACGTAGAGCACTCTCGGCAGGACGTAAAGTCCTCTCGGCAGAATATAGAGCACTCTTGACAGGATGTAGAATCCTCTCGGTAGAATGTAGAGCACTCTCGGCAGGACGTAGAGTTATCCCGACATCGCTGTGCTAACTCTCAGGATCGCAGAGTCTTCCTATCCTGTCACTCTACGATTCACAAAGATTATCTACAACCAAGTACAGAATCGTAGAGTAGTCTCTGCATGAGGACTCAAAGATTAAATCGGCACTTCTAAAGAAGAACATAAAGATCGCAGTGAACGACTGCAAACATCAAACGATCATAGAGCTATAACTCTGCAATCACACTGACGACACTACGACTAGCAAGATCGTAGAGTCAACACGTTAGACAAGCAACTCAGAATTGAATTGAATATTCTAAGTTGCCCATAATGAGTGATCAGAAGAAAGACCTATCCAAGACAGTTGTTGAATATTAAACAAATAAGTGGGGAGCAAACAACTATAGTCTGCAGATTTTCAGAGCACTATCTCTACCACTATCTTGATACAAGCAAATGAAAGCTGACTTATCCCACTACTGCAGTCAACAAAGAATAAATTTTTCCTAAGTTCAGCAACACATCTCAACGGAAGGATTAGATGCAACGATCACATTTTCAACAGAAAGATTTTGAGAAGCATCTATATAAGGCAGACGGATTGAAGATTACAGATCAAGCAAGAACAACAAGAAGAAATCAAATCTATCAAAGTATCACTCTACAATCCAAAGGGAAACATCTTGCTTCGCTGCTGAGTTCATTAGACCAAATGCTTCAAGCAACTCAGTAGCAACGGGGACTATTTGAGATTCACTCATACTAAGTGAATCTCAAACGGGTTTCTAAGCTTCCTAAACTATATGAAAATATGCTATTTGTCAATGGAAAATGTAAAGTCTTTAGATTCATTTCAAAATATATTTATAATATCAATACAAATCATATATATGTAGCATAACTAGTAACTCAGTAGTTTTGAAGTTTTATGGAAAAGGTGTTCTTCATGTCAGTATTGAAGGTGACTTCTTCACTAATGAGTCACTGGTTATGAATGTGTAAACTTCTTCATATCAAAGAATCTCCCAATATCAAATACCAAAGGTGGATCTTGAAATGTGTTTTTTTAAATGTAACTCTTAGTTATGATGGGTGTAGTTGGATACTTTAAAGAGGCTTTTTTGCTTGAGAATTGACAATTTAACAGTTAAACACAAGGGTAGACCCACTTAATATTCATTTGAAATGAACCTAACATAATTAACATTTTTACTTGTGAAATTGATACAGCAAAAACACACAAAACTTTCAACTCAATAAACTAAAGTATTTGATAAAACAAATAATCTCTCTCTAAAATAGTAAGAGACCCACTAGCCCCCCTCCCTTGCTTTAAAATGTACCCCCACCCATGAGTCTACTGTAAGAGGAAAACCAGACTCTAGAGTCCTTAATAGACTAGTGGCCATAACAGCACAATTGGCCTCAAACATTATACAACAAATCATATAGTTGAGGCAGACAACATATAGAATAAATATCAACTACTTGAAAATAGAAAATTTCTAAAAACTTCCATACGAGGAGTTCGTTGACATCATTGGCAATAGGAAGAAGAAATGTAAAGCATCAGTTCTCTAAGGAACAGCACCAAGAACTGCTTAGTCACATCTGTACCAGAGACGGGGAGGAGAGACATAATTTGACAGTGAAATATTTTAGTGTCACAAGTATTTATCAATTTCAAATTGAAAAGGTTTCACACACACCATTGTCAGAAGCTAAAATCAACATCAATAAGGAAGTTCCAGCAACTAGTTTATCATACATAGGATCCAAGAGGACTAAAATAATAAAAACCGCTAAATTTATAAACACCAGTCCTATATTAAATAGGGCTGTGCTATCTTCACAAACATTAGTCTCCTATTAAAATACTGCTCATGTATCTAGATGTTTTGAAGCATAATGAAACATAGAAAATATTATAATTACAGTATCAGCTCTTGTAAAAAGCTTTAATATATATATATATATATATATATATATATCCAAAATTAGCCCAAACATAAATCACTTGCTGATTAGAAATTATATACTAACAAATTAAAAGATTAAAAATGCTAAATTGATAAACAATTTGTACCTTAAACGGTAATATTAATCCACGAAGAATGCAGGATGGCAACTCTGGGTATAACTCTAGGATAATCCAAGTTTAACCCAAAACACCAAAACGAAACAAGTGATGGCTGCTCACATAAATAACGAAGCACGGAAAGCAATCAGAAATGTATTCACAGCACAAGAACAACAAATGTATAACTATAAGTACAGAAAGCAATCAGAAATTATTCCAAGAGATTATTCTACTAAAATTAAAATTTGAAGAACATAGAAAAATACAAATGTATTCCAATCGAACCTTTAGATTACCTGTTATTTTGCTTTTATTTTGCAGAGAGAGAGAGAAACGGTAGCACGAGAGAAAGAGACACGGTAATGGGGGCGGTTAATTCAGCGATTTGAGCAAATCGGGGTGAAATCCAATTGAGGGAAAAACGAACATCAGAGGGACAAACGAAAATCAGAGGGAAAAACAAAAAGGAGTCGTTGTCCCTGGCATTAGGCTTTTAAAAAAAAACTTATTCTCGACGGCAGTCCCGTCGCTATTAATCCCGTCGAGATTGAGTCAATATCGACGGGTTCCCCGTCGTCAATATAATTTTTCCCCGTCGCCTATGTAATTTCCCTCCACCGCAAAAATTTCGCACCAAAATCTACCCGGGGGGAGGTCGATGCCTACGACACGTATTGGTGACGGCGTTCCCGTCGACATTGACCTTATTCTCAACGGCACTACCGTCGTCGGTAATGATGCCGTCACCAATGACCTATTTTTTTGTAGTGCAAGGAACTTGATTGCAACCATGGCTGCCAATTCACAACAGTATGGGACTAAGATGGATCATGCACCAAAAAAGAGTGAATGAGGTAAATACAAGTACTCTTGAGCAACAAATTTTTGATCTAACTACTATGGTGAGACAGATGGCTGCAGGAAACATGCTAGTAGCAAAAGCTTGTGGGATCTGTTTACAGTCAGCCACAACACAGATGCTTGTCCAACACTACAAGATGATGAAACTATGCAACAAGCCAATGCAGTGGGGAACTATCAAGCATAATCTCAGAAGAAATATGATCCCTACTCAAATACTTACAATCCAGGATGGAGGGATCATCTCAACTTAAGCTACGGAGGCAATAGACCACCTGCACCACATGTTTTCCCTAATAGACAATAAGGGTTCCAGCCAACTCAATAGTCGTACCAACCTAGGCAAATAACACCTGCAACCTAAGGAACATCATTGGAGGATATGTTTAAAGCATTCATGAGTTAAACTCAACAGTTACAGCAGGAGACCTGAACCTCTGTTCAAGACTTAAGGAATCAAATAGGTCAGTTGGCTACCACAGTTAGAAGGTTGGAATCTCAAGGCTCAGGAAAACTGCCATCCCAAACAGTTGTCGACCCAAGGGAGAATGTAAATGCTATTACTTTAAAAAGTGGGAAACAATTAGCAGTACCCCAAGCTACTATGGAGTTTGATGAAGAGAAAGTTAAGGAGGAAGCTGGACCATCTAAGGTAAGTCCTAAATTTATGATTCCAGTTAAGGCTAACCCCCTACCTTTTCCACCTAAAAATTATAGGACCTCAAAGAAGGAGGAGCAAGAGAAGGAGATTTTGGAGACCTTCAGAAAGGTAGAAGTCAATATACCATTATTAGATGCAATCAAACAGGTGCCAAGATATGCTAAATTTTTGAAAGAGTTATTCACTAACAAAAGAAAGTTAAAAGATGATGAAAGAGTCACTGTTGGAGAGAATGTATCAGTAGTGCTTCAAAGGAAAATGCCACCTAAATGCAAGGATCTAGGCATATTCACCATTCCATGCAGAATAGGTAACACCAGGTTTGAGAAAGCTATGCTAGATTTAGGAGCATCAATTAATATCATGCATTTATCTATATTTTCTTCTTTAATCTAGGTCCTTTAAATCAAACTGGGGTTATTATTCAACTGGCTGATAGGACTAACACTTATCCTCAAGGGGTAATTGAGGATGTTTTAGTAGAGGTGAATGAGCTGATCTTTCCTACAGACTTTTACATAGTGGATATGGAAGATGACACATCTCCAAATCCTGCACATATCTTGTTAGGAAGGCCATTTTTGAAAACAGCAAGAACTATGATTGATGTTCATAATGGGACCTTAACCATGGAGTTTGATGAAGAGAAGATTCAGTTCAATATATATGAGGCAATGAGGTACCCTAGTGATATTAATCCAGTTTTTGCTATTGATATGATTAATTCTCTAGTGCAGCACTCTTTTGAATATATGCATAAGGAAGATTTGAAAGTAGCTATAACCAACAGTTTGGAGTTAGAGAAAGAAGAAAAGCTTGAACAGAGCCAAGAATTGAAGGAGGCTGTGGTTGCATTGTATTCTTTGCCTAAAATTTTAGATAAGTATGCAGTCAATTATATTCAATTACCTGCCACTAATCAAAAATTGTTACCATCTGTTATGCAGGCCCCAACCTTAGATTTGAAGCCATTACCTGCGCACTTGAAGTATGCATACCTAGGGACTGATGATACATTTCTAGTGATAATTGCTAGTAACCTAACCAAAGTGTAGGAAGACAAATTGCTCAGAATGCTTAGGGATCACATCACTGTTTTTGGTTGGACAATAGCAAATATTAAAGGTATAAGCCCAGCTATGTGTATGCATAGAATTCTTTTGGAAGAAGGAGCCAAGCCAACCAGGGAAGCACAAAGAAGACTGAACTCGCCCATGATGGAGGTAGTAAAGAAAGAAGTACTGAAGTTGCATGATGCAGGCATTATATATCCAATTTCAGACAGCCAACGGGTGAGTCCAGTCCAAGTAGTGCAAAAGAAATCTGGAATTACAGTCATCAAGAATGACAACAATGAGTTGCTGCCAACAAGAATGAAAACAGGATAGAGAATGTGCATTGATTACAGGAAGTTGAACGCAGTAACTAGAAAATACCACTTTCCCCTTCCTTTTATTGATCAAATATTAGAAAGATTGGCAGGTCATACTTATTATTGTTTTTTATATGGTTTTTCAGGTTACAACCATATTGTGATTACACCAGAAGACTAGGAGAAGACTATATTAACATGCCCATTTAGAACTTTTGCTTATAGGATAATGTCTTTTGGCTTATGTAATGCACCAGGTACTTTTCAAAGATGCATGGTAAGTATTTTCTCTAATCTTTTAGAAAACTGTGTTGAGGTTTTTATGGATGATTTCACAATACATGGTGATTCTTTGGATGCTTGTTTAGAAAATTTGACTAAAGTACTTGATAGATGTTTGGAAACAAATCTTGTTCTTAACTGGGAGAAATGTCATTTTATGGTAGAACAAGGGATAGTACTTGGCCATGTAGTTTCAGCTAGAGGATTAGAAGTTGATAAGGCTAAAATAGAAATCATTGTTGCATTACCTTACCCTGCAAAAGTGCAGGAGATTCGTTCTTTTCTTGGAAATGCAGGTTTTTATAGTAAATTACTGCAGAAAGATGTGGAGTTCCAGTTTACTGATGACTGCAAGGAGGCTTTTGACAAATTGAAAAAACTGCTAACCTCAGCACCAGTGATCCAACCACCAAACTGGAAGTTGCCTTTTGAAATAATGTGTGATGCTAACAATTATGCAGTAGGAGTTGTATTGGGCCAAAGAAGCAACAAAACTATCCATGCTATCTACTATGCTTCCAAAACATTGAATGCTACTCAGATAAACTGCTATATGACTGAGAAATAATTGTTATCAGTTATTTTTACTTTGGATAAATTTAGATCATATTTACTTGGTACTAAAGTTGTAATTTACTCTGATCATGCTACTCTTAGGTACTTGCTGACCAAGAAGGAATCCAAGCCTAGAATCATTAGGTGGATTTTATTGCTGCAAGAGTTTGACTTGGAGATAAAAGACAAGAAAGGAGCTGAAAACTTGGTAGCAGACCATTTGAGCAGGATAATCAAGGAGGAAGAGACACTACCATTATAAGATTCTTTTCCAGATGAGTATTTATTTGCTGTTGATAGTACTTTTCCTTGGTATGCTAAGATTGTTAATTATTTAGCCAGTAACTTTGTCCCAAAAGAATATTCTAAAATGCAAAATGATAAGCTGAGATCAGATGCCAAACACTATGTATGGGATAACCTACACCTATGGAAATTTTGTAGTGATCAGGTTGTTAGGAGGTGTGTACCCAATAGTGAATTTCATTCTATTTTGTCTTTTTGTCATTCATATGCCTGTAGAGGTCATTTTGGACCTAAAAGAACTGCTCACAAGGTTTTAGAATCTGGTTTTTATTGGCCAACTATTTTTAAAGATTCTTATCTGTTTTGTAAGTTATGTGCTAACTGTCAAAAGACTGGGAATATCTCACATAGGAATCAGATGCCACAGACCCCTATTTTAATTGTTAAAATATTTGATGTCTGGAGAATTGATTTTATGAGACCTTTTCCTCCATCTTTTAGTAATACTGATATCCTTTTGGCTGTTGATTATGTCTCTAAATGGGTTGAAGCTAAAGTTATAAGGAATGATGATTCTAAAGTTATTGCAGATTTTGTTTAGTCTAATATTTTTGTCAGGTTTGGAGCCCCAAGAGCCATTATCAGTGATAGAGGGACCCATTTTTACAATAGGGTGCTGGTAGCACTTTTCAAGAAGTACAATATGATGTACAAGGTTTTCACATCATACCATCCTCAAAGTAATGGCCAAGCTAAGGTGTCCAACAGAGAGATTAAGTCAATTTTGGAGAAAGCAGTTAAGCCTGGCAGGAAGGATTGGAGTTTGAGGTTGCCAGATGCACTATGGGCTTACAAAACAGCTTACAAGACTCTTATTGGTATGTCACCATATAGGATAGTATTTGGAAAACCTTGTCACTTACCTGGGAAATTGGAGCATAGAGCTTTTTGGGTTGTTAAGCAATACAACATGGATATGGATGAAGTTGGAAAGCATAGGAAGTTGTAGTTGCAGGAACTAGAGGAGTTAAGGACTGAAGCCTATGAAAGTTCTAAGATTTACAAGGACAAAACTAACGCCTTTCATGATAAACAGATTCTGAGGAAGAATTTTGTTGTGGAATAGAAAGTTCTTCTCTACCATTCAAGGCTTAAATTATTTCCAGGTAAGTTGTGTTCTAGATGGGTTAGACCTTTTGTTAAGTCCAAGTACAGGACAGGTATTCAAAGTGAATGGCCACAAGATCAAACCTTTCTATAAAGGTTATCAGGTGGAAGATGTTGAGACAGTTGGACTGAATGAACCATTTTATGGATATTGAGAAGATTGCGGTCGGGCAAACGACAATAAAAAAATGCGCTGCATGGGAGGCAACCCATGAATCAGATTTAATTTTTCTATCCCTTCACTTTTTATTTTTAGTTACATGTTAGTTAGATACTTTCTTCTGTGCATGTTTGTCTTACATTGGGGACAATGTGAGGTTTGAATTTTGGGGAGGGGTTTAGGTTAATTATTATTTGAGTTATTTGAGTTATTTAAGATATGATATGTTAGATATGGTGCTCTGAAGTGAAAAAAAATTTCAAAATTTTTCTGACTTTACCCTACGATCATAGTGTTCTGCTAAGTTTTTGAAGGTTAAGATCGTAGAGTGATATTAATGCTTATTTTCATATTTTGATTTGATGCTTTATTGATTGACGCATGATGAATGTTTAGTTAGGATCCATGGACTAATTTTGAATTTGGATTGTTTTGCATGAATACTTGAATATGGGATGCATGATTACTTGACTGAGTTATTTGTGGGATTATACTTTGTGCACTGATTTTATGACTTAAGATTAGTTTAACTGCTTATATTGTTTATAGAACCTTGTGC
Source organism: Aralia elata (assembly GCA_034770075.1). NCBI lineage: Eukaryota > Viridiplantae > Streptophyta > Magnoliopsida > Apiales > Araliaceae > Aralia > Aralia elata. Next base: position 74,520,692 of record CM068388.1, on the reverse strand, counting down.
AAGAAAAATATTTGAAAAAAAATGAAAAAAATGTGAAAAATTGTAGAATGAAAAAAAAATGCAGGTGTCTTGTGATGGATTGAGATGGAGCATAAAACGCATTCATCCATAAACATAAGAGCGAGATAGAGCATAAAATGCACTTACTTGAAAGAGAAAAGAAAGAAAATGGAAGGTAAAATGGAGCATAAAATGCATTCACCTAGGAAAATGAAAACTACAGGTTCTGGTGTTAAAAAGAATTGCAGAAAAAGCAGGTTTTGAGTTATAAGTCAGTGTGCATAGTTGATGTTCCATAATAGCTAAGTTGGGTATTTGTGTTGATCATATGAGAGATATTTGTGTGGAAGTATTCTGATTTAAATGATATTCTGTGGGGAATGACAAAGTTGTTATGAGTTGACCGATGAGGTGTTAGTCAGGGTTCTATGATTAGTATTCAATGGTACTTTATTGAAATCTGGCCCTTTGAAAGTTTAGTTGGGCTGAGTCAGATAAGTTTTTGATCTCTGTTTACATGAGGACATGTAAAGTTTAAGTGTGGGGGAATTTGTTAGGAGCATAATATTTGATTTTTTTTATTCCTTTATGCTTAGTTTAACTGCATGTTATTTGTTATATGAACTGAATTAAGGTGTTTATGGATCTTTGGAAGGATTAGAGTGATTTGGTGAATTATAGAGTTTAATGCTAAATTTTATGTTGTTTTGCAGAAATACTCTATGATCAGCATTGGTACTCTACGATCGCAGGAAGGTTAAGATAGAGTCACGCGACGATTTGATATAGTACTCTACGATCGTAGAGTGTGAGCTCTACGATTGAGTGGCTGTGAACTCTAGGATGGTGTTGTTTACTTGATGTTTGTTCCAAGTCCACTATACAGTTCCGAGAGAAGTTCACTCTACATTGTCATGTTTACTCTACGAAGTGCTGGAGCGGAGTATTACTCTACGATTCTGGTTGACTTTGTAGGATTCCTATTCTGAGTAGGATTTGGAGTATTGGAGTGCTAGAGTTCGATTTATATGAGGAAATGGAGATGGGATTACAATCTTATATGGAAAGTATATCTGATTATGGAAATATAATCTGATATGGAATTTGAGTTGAAGTTCAAATATGGAAATTGATGCCGAACTAGAAAGGAAACTGAGGAAGACTTGAATTTGGAAATTAAAATCTAATTTGATAAGGAAGTTGCTTAAAGCTGGATTTCAAAGATTGAGAATGATTTAGAATCCTACCATACTTGCAAAGTGAAGTCTTCCGGAGCAGAATTGGATTAGAATTTTTTTAGGGTTTAGAGATTTATATATAAATACTTTCACTTGTAATTGTTAGAGATGATCATCAGATCATAGAGAGAGTTTTATCATAGTCAGAGAGTTCATAGAAACATTTCAGGTTAGTTTTCTTTTATTCAGTTTGAAGGGGGCGTGGATTCTTAGTAACAGTTTAAGGTTTGATTGAATATATAATATTTATTCCTTCTGATATGAATCTTATTATGATAATCTGTTTTAATTGTTAAATATTATTTGATTAACTGATTTGGTTTCTGCAGGATTAAATTGGTTAGTTGATAATATATGCTAGATTCAGGAATAGTATTACGTAATTGATATTATTTCTAATCACAAGTACCAGTTAGTAATACTGAATGTGGTCAAGCTTTTGGTTTATTGCTATAATTATCAGGAAACAAGTTAAACAATCCGAGCTTATGTGTTTGTTGTTTGGAATAGTCTAATTTCTTAATTCTTAATGTTGGTGTCATATTAAATCTAAAGAGATTGTTTTAGGTTATATGATAGTTAAAATCTTGTGAAGAGCTTGTTTCATTAAGTGACAATCTAAGAGAAATTTTGGACAACAGAGCTTGTTGTTATCTAGGACTATTAGTTTCATTGAAGGGTGAGTATTGTTATACTTGATTATTCTATTGTTGTGAAAAGGTGAAACTGAACTGTAAAACTGAAGTTTTAATTCACTAGTTAATTTTATTATTTTAAATCTGTTCTTGTTAATTAGTTAAACAAATTCAAAACTCCCCAATCTTTTATTTACTATTAAAATTGTTAGAAGCATTAGGATAAATTAAAATCACCATTGTTCTCTGTGGGATCGACCCTTGCTACTACTATACTGTGTTTAGTACAGAGTTCATAGAGTTGAGTAAGGTTTTTATTTTTGGTAGCGCTGATGACAACTTCCACAAAGAAGGACCATAAATTCTATCCCAAATCTCTAGACAGAAAATGATGAGGACATCCTTAGCTCACAAGCCCTTGACAAAACACAAGTGGATCCATTGCATATGCCACTTGGACCCATTACGAGAACACGAGCTAAACGCTTCAAAGAAGGACTTAACGGGATGATTCATAAATTATGGACCGAGGTTGGATCGAGCATAGAGGTTATAGAGACGGTTTACAAGCACCCGAAGTTCATAAACACATTGGAAGCAAGCATACCCGAACCGACACAAAAGAATCAGCATTTCCGCACTTTTGGACTAGTTTGACATCAGTTCGTATTTTGGCCATAACTTGAGTTTCCAAACTCCAAATGAGGTGATTCAAAAGCCTAAATTTTCCTACACTTCTAGGGCTACAACTTTCATGCTTTGCCCAAGTCTAAATTTGGTGGTTTTCAAATGCAAAAATAGCTTGCAATGTGCTGATCATATTAGTTGTCAGATTTGGACTTTTTAGCACATCACATGGACATGTTTTTGGGGTGATAAACTCTTTGGATGGCTGATGCATGTGATGTGATTAGTTGTTAGATCTTGACTTATGGTGATGGGTTAGCACACCATGAGTTCCTATAAATACCAAGTGATGCTAGGCTTGTACAACTAACTTCATACCAATTTTCAGCATTATTAATATTATTGTGAGTTTGTTTCTCTACTTGTGGTTCTTTGAGAATTCCTAAGTGTTCCTTAGTTCTTCTTTGAGATTCATAATTGACTTATCATACAACCAATCATAGTTGTGTGTGGCGTCTTCTACCGCATCAATCGTCGATTGTACCGAGGTTACCGCTTCAATATAAGCGAGGGGTCGAGGGGTCGAGGTGTCGTTGGTGTTCACCCTACGCAGATTTCCTAAGCAAGCAATTGTACCAAGATTACCGTCTATATATAGGCGATGGGTTAAGGTGTTGCAAGCTATCCATCCTATCAATTTGTTGGAAACGATCCGGGCGACGACCACCTCACGCAAGCGTGCCGTGGGGTCTATCATTTGGTATCAAAGCTAAGTTTCCTATCAAGTTACTTATCTTTACTTTTATTGTTGGATCATAGTCAAAAAAAAACTGCAAAAAAAAAACTGCAAAAAATGAAAATATATTGCAGAAAATTATTATTTTTGATTGCTATTATTGGGATTTCATTTGCAAATAATTATATTTGACGATTGTGAAGTCTTGTTGGTATTTCGAGAGTCATACTTTCTATATTGTATCTTGATAAGTTCTTATTGGATTGTAATTGAAAATTGAGGTAATATTTGTGTGAATTCAAAAAGAACCTATTAGAGAGAACTACGAGCGGAAAAAGGCAAGAGTAGTGAGATTACTAGAGGGTAAAAGTCATTTGTGTGATACACGAGCGTTTCATATTTGTGTAATACATTGTTTGAGCGAAACACGTAAGGGAGTGGTGAGGAACTTGTTTTCTACTAACCTTTGTTTTGCAGAAAATATGTCTAACACAAGAGATAAGGCAATTGAAAATGAACCTTCTACATCAAATTTTGACCCAAAACTCATGATGGAGGCAATGATGAAAGAATTTTCCCGACAGTTAGGAATGGCTATGGAGCAGGTACATGATCGTATCGATCAGTTGAGTGACACTCGAGGGAAACAAACTCAAATCCTTCTGGGTGGGCGTCCGAAAGGAAAAGCTCAACAAAAAGAAGCTAGACTAGAGGAGACAAATTACTATGATGAAAGGTTTAGCGAGGAAGAGGATCGAGAAACTGGCCTTATCCCTAGGAGACATTTTACAAGGGATAGAGGCGGCCGAAATCGAGAGGACAACAACCTAGATAGCATCAAAATAAAAATTCCCCCATTCCAAGGCAGGAGTGATCCCGAGGCATACCTAGAGTGGGAGAAGAAAATGGAGTGGATATTTGATTGTCACAATTATTCGGATCTCAAGAAAGTTAGAATTGCAGCCACAGAATTTTCAGATTTTGCAGTTACTTAGTGGGATCAATTGATGACCAGCCGAAGAAGGTGCAGAGAACGTCCAATAGAGACTTGGGCAGAAATGAAAGCGGTAATGAAAAAGAGGTTTGTACCAAGCCACTACTACCGAGATCTATTTCGAAACTTACAAAACTTGAAACAGGGAAGTAAGAGTGTGGAGGACTACTTCAAGGAAATGGAGATGTTAATGTCTAGGGCTGAAATCGACGAGGATAATGAGGCCACCATGGCCCGATTTTTAGCAGGGTTAAATTGGGATATTACAGATTTGGTGAAGCATCAACACTATGTGGTATTGGAAGATATGGTGCACATGACTATCAAAATAGAGAAGCAACTTAAGAGGAGAGGTGGCCAGCGAACAAATCCCACCACAGGGTCATCATGGAAATCCAACATTGTGAAACGCGAGGAAAGACCAACTATTGCCAAACCAAAGCCCGAAATCAAGCAGGGAACGACTACTCAAGGATTGCAAGGTAAAACTAATCAACCTTCTACTAGTCGTAATCGAGATATTGTATGCTTTAAATGTCAAGGCAGGGGACATATTGCAAATCAATGCCCAAATCAAAGAACTATGTTATTACTTGATAATGGAGAATTGGAAACCGAGGAAGAAGATAGTGACAATGACTCTATGCCACCTTTGGAAGAAGATAGAGAGGTTTCTATGCATGGTGAAGTGTTGGTTACTCGAAGAATGCTTAGTACACAGGTAAAGGAAGAAAGCAATGAACAAAGAGAGAATCTATTTCATACTAGATGCATAGTAAATGGTAAGATTTGTTGTGTTGTAATTGATGGTGGGAGCTGTACAAATGTGGCAAGCATCACTATGGTGGAGAAATTGGGACTTACAACATCCAAACATCCCCATCCATACCGATTGCAGTGGCTCAATGACAGCGGTGACATCAAAGTAACCAAGCAAGTATCAGTTCCGTTTACAATTGGGAAGTATGTCGATGAGATTCTATGTGATGTAGTTCCTATGCAGGCGGGTCACTTGCTACTTGGGAGGCCTTGGCAGTTCGATCGGCGAGTAAAACACGATGGTTTTACTAATGAGTACTCTTTTGTTCACAATCAAAGGAAAGTTACCTTATGTCCTATGTCACCAAAACAGGTGCATGAGGATCAAATGCATTTACAGAGAGATCATGAAAACAAAAAAACAAAAGAGAGAGAAAAAAAGAAAGGAGAAGAGAGAAAAACAAACATTTTTGCAAAAAGGAGTGATGTAAGGCGAGCTTTGGATTCTAAAAAGCCAATGATTGTACTTCGATATAAGGAGGCACTTTTAAATACTAACGCTAATAGATCTTCTTTGCCTAGTGTTGTTTCTGCTCTTCTACAGGATTATCAAGATGTATTTCCCGAGGAACTTCCACGGGGATTACCACCCATTCGGGGAATTGAGCATCAAATTGATTTTGTCCCTGGCGCGACCATCCCAAACCGTCCGGCATACCGAAGCAATCCCGAGGAAACAAAGGAATTGCAAAGGCATGTTGACGAGCTAATGGACAAGGGGTTCGTGAGGGAAAGCATGAGTCCATGTGCGGTTCCAGTTATCTTAGAACCTAAAAAGGATGAGAAGTGGCGTATGTGCATTGATTGTCGAGCGGTAAATAACATCACGGTAATATATCGACATCCCATTCCGAGGTTAGATGATATGTTAGATGAATTGCATGGATCTTGTGTGTTTTCTAAAATTGATTTGAAGAGTGGTTATCATCAGATTAGAATGCATGAGGGAGATGAATGGAAAACTGCTTTTAAAACAAAATATGGGTTATATGAGTGGTTGGTTTTACCTTTTGGTTTAACTAATGCTCCTAGCACGTTCATGAGATTAATGAACCATGTTTTGCGTCCCTTCATTGGGAAATTTGTAGTTGTCTACTTTGATGATATTTTGATCTACAACAATGATTTAGTTGAGCATGCATTGCATATAAAATCTGTCCTAGATGTGCTTCGAAAAGAAAAATTGTATGCTAATATGGACAAATGCACATTTTGTACGGATCGAGTTGTGTTTCTTGGCTTTGTTGTCAGTGCACAGGGAGTACAGGTTGACGATGAGAAGATACGAGCAATCCGAGAATGGCTAACTCCTACGAATGTCAGTCAAGTTCGTAGCTTTCATGGGCTCGCAAGTTTCTATAGGCGGTTTGTAAGAAATTTCAGCGAAGTCACAGCACCACTCACCGAAGTAATCAAAAAGAGTGTAGGATTCAAGTGGGGTGATGCACAGGAAAAGGCGTTTCAATTGATTAAAGAAAAATTAACTAATGCTCCTTTACTTGTATTGCCTAATTTCACTAAAACCTTTGAAATTGAATGTGATGCTTCAGGTTTAGGCATTGGAGCTGTGTTGATGCAAGAAGGAAAGACAGTGGCATATTTCAGTGAAAAATTGAGTGGAGCAGCTTTGAACTATCCTACCTATGACAAGGATTTATATGCCTTAGTTCGATCATTGGAGACTTGGCAACATTACCTGTGGCCTAAGGAATTTGTGATTCACACGGATCATGAATCATTGAAATATTTGAAAGGCCAACACAAGTTGAACAAGAGACATGCATGATGGATGGAGTTCATCGAGACATTTCCATACGTCATTCGCTATAAGCAAGGTAAGAAAAATGTCGTGGCCGATGCTCTTTCGCGAAGGTATGTGTTGTTAAATACTCTTGACACAAAATTACTTAGTTTTGAACAAATCAAAGAATTATATGATAATAACCATGATTTCTGTGAAGAGTTTAAAAATTGTGAAAAGAATGTTGTAGGTAAATACTTCAAGATGGATGGATTCTTGTTTCGTGAGAATCGATTATGTATACTTGCATGTTCTTTGCGTGAGTTATTGGTTCGAGAGTCACATGGAGGTGGTTTGATGGGACATTTTGGTGTTGATAAGACCTTATCTGTGATAAAACAACATTTCTATTGGCCCCATATGAAACGAGATGTGGAAAGAATTTGTGATAGATGCATTACATGTCGTCAGGCTAAATCTCGTGTTCAACCCCATGGGTTATACACACCATTGCCTATTTCGAGTGAACCTTGGATTGATTTGTCTATGGACTTTGTGTTGGGTTTACCTAGATCTAAGCATGGTCATGATTCTATATTTGTGGTCGTGGATAGATTTTCAAAAATGGCACATTTTATCCCATGCCACAAAGTTGATGATGCATCACATGTTGCTGATTTATTCTTTAGAGACATTGTATGTTTGCATGGCATGCCCCGAACAATTATTTCGGATAGAGATGCTAAGTTCTTAAGCTATTTTTGGAAAACTTTGTGGTGTAAACTAGGAACTAAATTGTTGTTTTCAACTACTTGTCATCCACAAACTGACGGCCAAACGGAAGCAGTTAATAGAACTCTATCTGCTTTATTGAGGGCTATCATTAAAAAGAATATTAAGCTTTGGGAAGAGTGTCTACCACATGTTGAGTTTGCTTATAATAGGTCTGTTCACTCTGCTACTAAATTCTCACCTTTTGAAATTGTGTATGGCTTTAATCCTTTAACATCCTTGGATTTATCACCATTACCTGTTTCTGAGTATACTAACATGGATGGCAAAAACAAAGCTGATTTTGTTAAGCAGATACATGAGAAGACAAGACTTAACATTGAGAAGAGGACGGATCAATATGCCAAACAGGCCAACAAAGGTCGGCGTCAAGTAATCTTCGAACCGGGGGATTGGGTATGGCTACACATGCGTAAGGAAAGATTTCCTGCTCAAAGGCGTTCGAAATTACTTCTAAGAGGAAATGGACCATTTCAAGTGCTTGAACGCATTAACAACAATGCTTACAAATTGGACTTACCCGGTGAGTATAATGTTAGTGCAACTTTCAATGTTTCTGATCTAAGCCTGTTTGACGTAGGTGAAGATTTGAGGACAAATCCTTTTGAAGAGGAGAGGTATGATGAGGACATCCTTAGCTCACAAGCCCTTGACAAAACACAAGTGGATCCATTGAATATGCCACTTGGACCCATTACGAGAACACGAGCTAAAAGCTTCAAAGAAGGACTTAACGAGATGATTCATAAATTATGGACTGAGGTTGGATCGAGCATAGAGGTTATAGAGACGGGTTACAAGCACGCGAAGTTCATAAACACATTGGAAGCAAGCATACCCGAACCGACCCAAAAGAATCAGCATTTCCGCACTTTTGGACTAGTTTGACATCAGTTCGTATTTTGGCCATAACTTGAGTTTCCAAACTCCAAATGAGGTGATTCAAAAGCCTAAATTTGCCTACACTTCTAGGGCTACAACTTTCATGCTTTGCCCAAGTCCAAATTTGGTGGTTTTCAAATGCAAAAATAGCTTGCAATGTGCTGATCAAATTAGTTGTCAGATTTAGACTTTTTAGCACATCACATGGACATGTTTTTGGGGTGATAAACTCTTTGGATGGCTGATGCATGTGATGTGATTAGTTGTTAGATCTTGACTTATGGTGATGGGTTAGCACACCATGAGTTCCTATAAATACCAAGTGATGCTAGGCTTGTACAACCAACTTCATACCAATTTTCAGCATTATTAATATTATTGTGAGTTTGTTTCTCTACTTGTGGTTCTTTGAGAATTCCTAAGTGTTCCTTAGTTCTTCTTTGAGATTCATAATTGACTTATCATACAACCAATCATAGTTGTGTGTGGCGTCTTCTACCGCATCAATCGTCGATTGTACCGAGGTTACTGCTTCAATATAAGCGAGGGGTCGAGGTGTCGTTGGTGTTCACCCTACGCAGATTTCCTAAGCAAGCAATTGTACCAAGATTACCGTATATATATAGGCGAGGGGTTAAGGTGTTGCAAGCTATCCATCCTATCAACTTGTTGGAAACGATCCGGGCGACGACCACCTCACGCAAGCGTGCCGTGGAGTCTATCAGAAAAGCCAAAGTAGCACCATTAAGTCTTTCCCTCCTTGCTTTACCCATCTATGCTCTAAAAATAAAACCTTAATCATTTGCATATCAAAGCCACTTACTAGAAAGAGTTAAACACCTGTAAATGTTCCACAAAAGAGAAATCACATGCCTTGCTTCTTTCCTTTTCTTTCTCTCCTTTTCTCCCTCTTTTTCCTTTTCTTATTTTTTATTTTAATTTTTTCATTCTCTATCTCACTTTTCCCCCTTTTTCACATTCACGTAAAAAATTCAATTATTTTTCCATAACATTTCTTTTCTCCTTTTTTCTTTCAATTTGCTTTGCTAAAAATATCCTCTAACTTTTTCAATGTTTTTCTTTTGATTTTAGGATTGCCACCAATCAAACCAAGAGTTCTCCCTATTTCCATTGCTTTCCAAATGAAATTATTTCTGGCAAGTATGTCTCCAACGATTCATATACAATTCTTGGTTTTCTTCCCCTTCTTTTGGAGTATATTTCCTTTGCTTTTTCCCTATTTTTATTGCTGGACTTTCCCACCAGATCTTCAATATCGTGCATAAACCTCCACCTTATTACTTCTTTGTTTTTTCCTTTACCCTTGCTTCCTTAGCTAACTTTTGATACAACAATCCCCTCATTCACCACTGTTTCATCTTCTTTGTCCTCACTGCCGAAACTACCCAAAAAGCTTTCATCTTCCTACTCTAACCTCTATCTGATTTTGGTACACTCTTCACAATGACACTGGTTTGTTTCTCTATTCAAATCTATTTTATTGTTGCTCCTAGCATACTTTTCGGTCTTCACCTTTATGCATCCTTCAACTAGCCCATTAGTGTTTTGGGAAGTTATACTATTAATCTCGATCTCCATATTTTTCTGTTTTTCTTCTTCTTGTGTTTCACCCACAACTGATTGTTCCCCCACATATTGTGAATTCTCTCCAATTCCCCGTATCTTGTTACTCTCTTAGCAGGGTCCTTCTTTATAATCTCATAAATATTTTTAACTTCCTCTTTACTTAAATATAATTTTCTTAATTCATCTTTTATTACTTAAAACTCTATATGAACTTATTTATTACTATCTCCCTCAATTCCCACAAGGTTATATGTGACGTCCCCAAATCCGGGGTCTCTAACCTCGGGTTTGGTGCTCACGATCCATCAACATCATAAGCATTCTATATACTATTGCGGCATAATAAACATACATTGTTCATTATAATAAAGTCTACAACAATATTTCTCATGTCTATTTAACTTTAACTTAACACGTACCTTTAATATTACAAAAAGGTTTACATAATAATTACATCAAATATAAGGCCTAAGAGTTTATAATAAACTACTTCTGCACTTTTCTTTTGTCTTTCTTTGTAGAACTTTCTGGTTTAACTGAAATAAACGTCATGATATAGCAAGTGTAAACAACTAATTTGCTTAGCAAGTTTAATTACAAAGGAGATATATCATGATTAGAAAGGATTTTATCTATAGATATTCAACGATAAAATTCAACTGTACAAGAACAATCGACAAGATTCAATAATGAAACAATAGATACTCAGTGGTTATAATTAACCATGAACATATACGAAGGTTGTCAGTATTTAAACTGGTTCTTTTAATAAGTTTTGGTAATCAAGGGGATCTGCCTTTCATACCCGGTGATGTATGCATAAACACTTAATAATCGAGCAATAATTATTTTCTAATTAATGCTTTAATAAAACTGTTCTTTTTCTCAGTCGAAGAACCATACCAATCAACTGGCAGGATTAGCTTTTAAAATGATTTGAGTTTATCAAATTAACGTGTTCGATCTAGCTGATACAATTAGCATAGATCCAGCTCATAACAGTTCATTGATGAAAGAACTTTAAACAATTCATAGTAAAAAAAAAATAAAAATAAATAATAGAACAAAAATTTAATTGCACGAAGTGCGAATGTCAATAAATATTATAGATGCGAATAATCATCAATAATTATTCACTAATATGCTTTGAAAAATAATAACTCGAGTTGCGTTAGGAAACTTGCGATATGTAAGAAGTTTAAAGTAAGAAACTTGCTTGTTGGACGAGCTACAATATTCTACCTTTATTTAATATTCTTTGATTGACCTAGCATTGATAATATCGGTCTATCGATTAGCATTGCATATAATTGAATACTTATACTTTATCATATATTATTTAAATAGTAATCAATGAATCACATAGCACTTATAATCTCTTATTCTATCATTAAGTCTATAGGATATTTAATAGACTTTAGGTTAGTGATTTAATTAAGTAATACTATTTTTCTTAAGTGATAAACACTTATTAAACCTTTAAACAATTAAATTCATTTTATTTAATTGATAGTATTTGCATTTAATTACTATTTAGTGTTAGTTAAATAGTAATTAATTAATTACATTTAGTTATCATTTAATAATAAACAATAACTAAATATATCTACTTATTATTTTACTAACATTATCTTCTTTTAATTACTATTTAATAATAGTTAAATAGTAACTAATTAATCACCTTTAGTTATTTTAAATAATAACCAATTACATCTACTTATTATTTAAGGTTAATTAAATAATAAGTAATCAAATTATAAACATTATTTGTCCTTAATTACTCTTTATTATTAAAGAATAATCAATTAGCAATTGCGCTTATTTATTATCTAATATTAATTAAATAATAAATAATTGATCAATTATTTATCCTTGCAAATTAAATAATTTTTACAAATTTCGTTCATTATTTCAGATTTGAGGTCTTTAACGGAAACGCTTGTAAAACGAAATCTACAACTCCGATTAAGGTTCCGTCGGAGGCGTTGGATTCGTATTTTCCTGAACTATGGTTTTCATTTATCAAACACCCAATTCTAACTTGGCTAGATCCCAGAAATTACTGCCAAAGTACATGGACAGCAAGCTTTGGTTTTCAGTTTTCTACCATTTCCAGTTTTGAGGTCTTTTACGGAAACGTTCGTAAAACGAAATCTACAACTCCGATTAAGGTTCTGTCAGAGGCGTTGGATTCGTATTTTCTATAGTTTTCATCTATCAAACACCCCATTCAGATTTTTCTAGGTTTCAAAAGTTAGCTCCAAAGTACATAGTCAACAATGTTTTCTTGGTTTTTTTCCAACTAGGGGGTTTCTAGGAACAAAATCCATAACTTTCTTATACTATAACCCTTTTTTTTAATCAAAGCAAAGGGTTTTTTCCCCTAACCTATGTATCTATTATAACCAACAAAAGTATCATACAACCAATATATAGATTCCATAAAATAAAGCATAGTTCTCATTTAAACAAAATTTTCTCTAACTTACTAACCTTAAATTTTTCTCTATCATTTGTAACATATAATCATAGATACCAACATGTTACACTACAAAGTTCATGTATTAACCTTTTATAAGGTTTTACCACATAAATCATAAAACTTTATGAACCTAACATATGTGTACACATACTATACAAAAGCTTCACAAAACTAGAAATTTTCTTTCTTTTGTTACCTTGTTTTGTGGGCAACCTTCTTTCTCCTCCCAAAATAGTTTATGATCTTAGGGTAATAGGCTTGGAAACTCCTTCTTCTTCCCCTCTCCTTCTTAGTCATGTGGTTTCTTCCCCCCTCTCTCTCTCTCTAGTTCTTTTAGTTTGTAAGAAATGAAGAAGGAAATGGAAATGAAATGAAATAACTTAATTGCCAAATAAAATTTACTTACTAATTGGTTAGATACATTTTGTATATCTATATGTGTACATCTATACATCTCCAAATCTTGCCACATGTCCTTGTCGTTTAATTAGCTAACATTTGTTTAGGAAGAGATGAAGACACCTAACAAGCTTGTTAGCTTACTTGATAAGCTTCACTCTTTTCTTTTTTTTTCCCTCTATGCCCGGCCCCCCTTTGGGGTTTCTATCCCATTTTTGATTTTCTCTTATTTACTAATCTACTTGCTAAATGACCATAAGCCCCCTCCTTGCTTGGGCTAAAATTGGGCCTAGAAAAAAATAGTTTGGGCTTAAATCCTTCTAGTTTAGCCCATTTTCACTAAATTTTAGTTGGGTTAATTACATATATTAGTAAATTTTTAAAAATAATTACAAAAATCATACATCCATAAAATAATTATAAAAGTATTACACTTTTTTATTTTTATTTACAAAAGTATTCTCTCTCCTCTCTCCTCTTTCTCTCTCCTTTCATTTTTTTCCACCCATACTCTCTGCTGTATGAAATCTAAAATTGTTCGAGGAAGAGGAGGAGAGAGGTCATATAAAATAAAAAATATACCGAAAACTAGAGATAAGCCTTGCAATTTGACTTACATTAGAAACTTTGACAGTCGTGCGTACATTTCGTGGTGCAGGTTCTCCCATGTCTCTGGTTCCTTTCAGTTCCATTATTCGAGGAGGAATCTCAGGAGGAGGACCGAATATGTCGTGTCCGCTAAGTTCCTTACATTTAGTTTGCTTCCAGTAATCTCCTTTAACTTATGCCCTGAGCAAGGCTTCCTGCAAATAGCAAATTCAAACAGTTACAGTGAACATCAATAAAGAGAGAGAGAGAGATAATCCCAAAAAATAAAAAGCCAAAAGAAAAAAAGGCTGCATGTCAATATATAGTGATAATTATAATTGAGGGTCACGGTTATTAAAAATTACAACATAAAGAATAAAATGGGTCAGAGTCCAGTTTTAAGCATTATTACAAATTAATACAAGATAAATTGAATCAGTTTCAATAAGCACTAGTAACATCTGTATTACTGTTTGATTACCTTTGTATTAAGGTTTGGTTACCTTTATATTAAGGGTTGGTTACCTTTGTATTAAGGTTTGGTTACTTGTTTATAAAGGTTGGTTGTCTTGGTATTAAGTTTTGGTTACATTTGTATTAAAAGTTGGTTACCTTTGTATTAAAGGTTGGTTACCTTTGTTTTAAGGTTGGATATCTTTTGTATTAAGTTTTGGTTACCATTGTATTAAGAGTTGATTACCTTTTGTATTAAAAGTTGGTTACCTCTGTATTACTGTTTGATTACCTTTGTATTAAGGTTTGGTTACCTTTATATTAAGAGTTGGTTACCTTTGTATTAAGGTTTTGTTACTTTTGTATAAAGGTTGGTTACCTTTGTATTAAAGGTTGGTTACCTTTGTTTTAAGGTTGGATACCTTCTGTATTAAGGTTTGGTTACCTTTGTATTAAGGGTTGGTTACCTCTGTATTAAGGTTTGGTTACTTTTGTATTAAAGGTTGGTTACCTATGTATTAAGGTTGGTTAACTTTGTATTAAGGGTTGGTTACCCTCCTCCTCCTCAACTCATTTTCCATCACGGCGACACAGCCGCCGCCGTCCACAATGAAAATTTTCTCAAGTACTAACTAATACATGCCTTAATAATCATGAAGATGCATCCTCATAATCTGAAAATGCATCTTCATAATCTGCATAATTGTTATTAAATTTTCTCAAGTACTAACTAATACATGCCTTAACTCGTCAAAACATGAAAATTTTATATAATTAGTTTTTTCTTTTATCTTGTAAATATAAGTAGGTAGCTTAGTTTCTGAACCTCGGATTTTAGTCTAGCATTTTCAATCCTTAGGTGTTGTTCCTTAATTGCTATAGCGACGTCCTTGGTGGAGGTAGAGACACCACAATTGGGACAGGCGGCCTTTTTAATAATATCCCTCAAGGCCTTATTTTTGTCGCGAAGCTTATCCATTTTTGTTTTCAACAATGAATTTTCATGTCGTTCCTGAATAGCCTGCAACAGTCAAAATTCATCATCATCACTTTCTTAATTTCTATTCATCCACCAAACATTTAACAGAGCATAGATCAAAAATAACAAAAAGAGGAGAGAGAAAATAGTTCTAACAGTGTACAAACTTGAAGAAGAAGAAGAAGGGTTTTGAATTTTCAATCCTTAGGTGAAGAACAAATGGTAGCCTGTCATTATCGTAAAGTTAATGTGTTGTGTTATTTTTATAATTATTTTGTGGATATTTTATTTTTGTAAATACTTTAGAATTGTTGTATATTAGTGTTAAGGACCCATTTTAGTTTACCACTATTATTAAACTGTTGGTTTAAAAATTATTAGGATACCAATTTATGAGCAAATAAATGTCTAATGGCTTGAGTACTTAGATTTAAATATTAGAAATTTTACTTCACATTAACTTATTTAGGTGAGCTCAATAAAAATTTAAGTAGGGCTAGTTTACTTAAATTTTATTTCTAATTGGGCTATATAAAAATTTTATTATATGCCACATAATGCTTAATATCATTAATATTCACTTAATATAATTATTTACAATAACATGAAATTCTTGGTTATTACATTATATCCTAAGATACTCACACCTAAGATTTATAACCTATTACTCTGATACAACTCACTACTAATTTTTGTTACATGAATACGATGGCTTCTCCTTGTCCACCATAAGTGTTTTTGCAGCACTCAAACAGCCGTTATAACTCGACCAAACCATGATACGTGCCCTCTCCACGCTGTCCATTCTCAATGTTTTTTTGTCACCTATTAAATACCTGCCCCATTCTTATGCAATATTCTCCATGGTTCCAACTGTCTAAGCTTTCGCCGGTATTCCCTTGCATTCCAACCATAACACTCTTCTCTTGCTCTTCAAATTTGTTAAATCTAATTGTGATTGCCCAATTTTGTTTATTTATGAGTTTTATTTTTTAATGATGACAATATATATTTTGTATGAAGATGTTTTGTGATTTTCAGGTTATGGACTAATTATGCATGTATCAAGATTTCAAGTGGGTCTTCATGAAGAAATGTTGTTGAGAGCCACCACTTGGTTAGGTCCCTAGGACTTCACCTAGGAAATCAATGTAAGGATTTCGAGCTTGAGTTATTAATTTCAAGGTAATTTTAATTGTGCCGGAAATAATTTTAAAAAAGGTTTCATGAGCTTAAAATTCAAATCCTTTAAGAAGCTATTTTTGAAAACCAAATCAATTGAGAAAATATTCAGTCATGTTTTTCAAAGTAAAGATCTTATTTCTTATTTCAAGTGCTGAAAATTCAAATTCAAAAGCTAGAAATATATATTTGGAAATCATATCAATTGGGCAATTATTTTCCAAAGCTATATCAACAAGAAGATATTTTTCATAAAGTGATGGAGCTGATTTTGCTTATCTTTATCCCTTAATTCAAGTTGTTGATTTTCCTGGGATATTATTACTTAATTCAAAATTGTTGATTTTGCTAAATCTTATCCCATGATTCCAGCTGTTCTCTTTTAAAATTCAAATCCTTTTCCTAACAACTTGTTTCTTCCTCCCGTTGGATTTGCTGAAATTGGGTTATTAGTTTTCTTTGCATTTGGTCATTGACAATATATATATATATATATATATATATATATATATATATCCTTCCCGCCTAAAAGAGAAACTAACGAATAGAAGAATACAGAGCCTTAAAGAAAAAATTTCTAGCAGATTATTCTTACTTTGTTAGCGTTCTTAATTTCCTATGCTAGAAATTTATAGATATATTGTAATCATATTCGTTCATATTAAAACTTGTATACAAGCCTAGTTTGGCTTGTGTGATCCAGTGGTGGATAGGCCTATACAAAAGAAGCTCTAAGGTTGCAGTAGTGCAAGCGGTTATAGAGGTGTAAGAGGTTGTAGTCGTGCAAAGGGGGCAGTGGTGTCCAACAAGTTTAGAGATGTTTTGTACGAGGAGTTATTTTGGAACTGATTGAATATTATTTTAATAAAAGAAGTCTCCAATACCAATTGGTATTGGACATGTATTAGGCCACTAGATTAGATGGTAGGGGTCGAAGCAAGTAAAAATCTTGGTGTTGTGGTTTAATGTTTATCTTGTCTGCATTATTTTAATTTTGCACTAAAACACAATTCATATTCTGCATTGATAAAAATTAAGAAGTTACTGCATAACAGGTTCATATAAATACGTAAGCAGACAGGCTTTGCCTTATCTGAATAATTCAAGAAGGGTTCTGCACATCAGTTTAATATATATACGTAAGAAAGTTCTGCATATCAGTAGGTTATGCATATCAGTTTAATGTACTTAAGCAGACAGGCTATAACCTGTCTGGATAGTTCAGTTAGCATATAATATTAAATTGTCATTGTTAATCATTTCGAGCATATTTACCTATTCACCCTCCCCTCTAGGTGTGCACACACACAACATTATATTTTTTTAGTCGTTCCCACATCTTTTCATCAGTCTTAATTTTATCTGCCTCACTATTAAGCATTATCAAGAAATAATTTTTACCTTGGGCACACACTCTTGACCACTTGATTCCTACCTTATCACATATGGCTTCAATCTCTTCACATTCTTTCTGTTTTTGTGAGATGAACCATAAGACTTTGCCACTTCAATTTAACTTCGTCATTCACAATGCCAAAAATGCTCTGCCTATTATTGATTTGTGGTTTTTGTGACGACCCAAGAAATCAGATAGGTTTGTAATTAGGTTTTCAATGTAAATATCTAATAAAATAATTTTTTTTATATTATGATGATGTGTATATGTATTATGTTTTTTTGTGTGAAAGGTTAATATGTATATATACATTCATGTGAAAATTTATATTTCCTTAATAGTCGGTGCTTCAGTTAATATCTTTTGACCTGAACCTTCTTGTTGAATTTTAACCGTTATATTTGAACTGTGAACCTTATATACTATTCTTGAACTCGAATCGATATTCTAGATATTGTGTTTATAATTTAGACATTATTGGACTATGGATAGATTAAATTACAAATATCTAATGTTTATTCTTTATCATATTATTTTTATTATTTATGTTCATCCTTTATATCATTGTTATAATCATTAGGACTTAGTTGTTATGAATGTCTTTGGCTTGGGTGCAAAGACTATATGATTGTTGAGTGTCTTTAGCCTGTGTGGCAAGGACACATGGTGAAAGTTCTCTTTGGTCTAGGTACAAAGAGG
Organism: Aralia elata; assembly: GCA_034770075.1. NCBI lineage: Eukaryota > Viridiplantae > Streptophyta > Magnoliopsida > Apiales > Araliaceae > Aralia > Aralia elata. Next base: position 74,502,463 of record CM068388.1, on the reverse strand, counting down.
AACTGTTGATTGATATGATCATGACCATTAGTATTACAGTTGATAAAATCTTGATGGTAAATTTCTAAATTGGAGAATATAGTAGACATTATGGTCTATTTGTCTCTTTTAATGGATTGCTCATTCTGCTGCAGTTGTTTGTTGAAAACTTATGTTGTCTATCATTTTTTAAATTTCTAATTTATCACTATTGATGGCTAATGATACCTTATTCTTTGTTATCTTAGTCATGATATTCTTTACTGGGTTATTTGAGCTCACCTCTCTTGTTTCATAATTCCTTTCAGGAAATGAGAGTGTAGCTGGGGCTAGCGGGGAGAATAAGGGAATGGAATGAGGGTCCGAGTTAGTAGTTGTAGTAGTTCTTACCAAGTTGTAAAATAGTGTGACAATAATTATAGTGATGACTTAGTGTGTATGATGTTGTACTATACACGACATTGTAATAATTACAAATAAGAGAATTTATGTATGTTGTTTGTATTTTGGCGACTCAAATTGAGTGGTATAGACCCGAATTTAGGGACGTCACAGTTAGTATCAGAGCTTAGGGATATGATCTCTGGTGGAGATCTGGGGTTAGAATTAGGAGGGAAGAGACAAATAGAATCCTTCACTAGTATGTCTTCCTTAAGTTAAATTTCGTTATCTAATTAATCCGTTTAGATGTGGGGACAAGAAGTGACATGTTAATTTCTTTAACTAACCTTTGTTTTGTGACCACATTTCAGAATGACATCTGAAAACCAAAAGATGAACAATAGAATTCAGGAGGCAATTGATACCCTACCAACCATTAACTAAGAAGCTGTGAATCAAGAGGGCAATAATCCTCCTATGACCCCAGAAAATAAAGCTACTGACCACATGATGTATGATGGCTTTTTAAGAGGCTTTCTACAATTCATGTAGAACCAGAAAAGAGGAACTCCTGCTTATAATATCAGTGGAAACATTAGTAACTAGCGGCTAGTCACTACTAAATAGTTCAAGGAGCTGGGATTGCCTGAGTTTTTCGGAAAGCAAGACCCACTCAAGGCAGAGGCGTGAATTAAGCAAATGACGAAAATATTTGATGTGTTCTTGATGTCTTAGTGCGTGTCTTTGAAATTGATGAAAGAGATAAATTTATTCTTGGCATGTGTGTGTTCTTAGTGTGTTAGTGTGTGTTTGGATTTGCATGTGTGTGTGTGTTCTTGGTGTGTTAGTGTGTGTGTTTTAATTATTTTGATATTTAGTTGTTTTATTTTATTACTTAAAATGGAACTATTTATGTGAGTTTACCATTCTGCCCTTAAAAAAAACCCAACTCAATCGGAGGACTGAAATGAACCCGAGTTTACTAATTTTGGGTCACATTGAGACTTTTAAATTTTAGGGGCCATATCGAAATTGGGTGGCAACTTGAATTGATAGTTTTGCAATTCAGCCATACTTAAACGTACTTTGGGGGCCAATTGTAACACGAGTGAAACTTGGAGGGTCAAAACTATAATTAACTCAAAAAATAAAAAAAACTCACCACCATCTCTTCTTACCATCACCGTCCCGCGCCACCCCCGCCGCCACTCCACCACAGTCTGACCATAGTTGCGACACCACCACCACCACCATTACCACCACCATTTTCAACTTATCCATAACCATTATCATCAAAGACCAAGTTCTTTTCTAAACGCTAAATTTATCTCAAATTGCACAATCACAACAAAATCATTAAAATTTTCACATTTAAAATACAAATCTGAAAACAAAGGTCTAAAAACATAGATCTATGAAAATAAAATCCACAATTCCATTTCAAAAAATGTAAATATCATTCCAATTGAAAAAGAACTGAGGACGGGAGGTAAGGTCGGTGACAGGGGTTACGAGACGAGAGGCGGGAAGCCGGAGGCGATGGGGGTAGGAGTGGGAGCGAATGGAGGTGGGGGAAAGGGGCGGGGGACGCGAACAGGGGAGGGGGACAACCAAAAAGATGAAGAAGTGACGGAGGGGAAGGAGAACTGACAGGTAAAGGAAGAAGACGTAATCTAGATTCCATTATCCTTTTTCTTTTTCTTTTTTTTAAAATAAAATAAAAAAAGTATAATTTAGAACTTTAGATAAATACTCATTTGGTTATTTAACTTGTATTTTATTTAATTCGTAAAATTTCAACATTTAAAATTTGCTATTAATTTTTTAAAGTTTTAATAACAGTTAATATTTGTTAAGATGTCCCCTTTTTTTTTTCTTTTTTTCTATAATTAATTTTTTTTAATGAAGTCAAACCGTATCTGAATATAGTCAAATAGTATAAAATAATTTGACTTGCCGGAAAATCAGGTATTCTGGTCAATTTTCACTCGAAATTGATTTTGGGGTTGACATTGTATGCAATTAGGTAGTTTATGTAGTAAATTATAAGTACAATTATTTTGGGGGCCGAATTATGAATTTGGTGATACTTGATGTAACAAAACTGTATTTGGCCCTTAGATTTAAGTATAGAATAGATAAACAAGAATTATAATTCCTAGAACTCTCTTTATCTTTATGTACATAACTAGTATAGTGATGAAATAATTATTGTGATAAATTAATAAATTATTGTTCAATTTCAGTTTCGATACACCATATCTGAAACATAATAGAGGATGTCAAACAACATTTCTGCTCGTCCGATTGAGTACAAAAACCGGTTTGCTGAACTAAATAAAATCCTCTACAAATGCAAAAGACAAAAGATCTATTTTTTTTAACCAAAAAAAAAACACAAAAAAGGAACAGAGGCTCCTAAACAAACCCTTAGAGAAGGATCAAAAAGCTTGTTTTAGCTTTGGCACGGAACATATTTTCTTAACTCAAAGAGTGTTCATGAAAGAGAAGATAGAATGAACTTCCTCGAAAAACTATGTTGGAACCCTAGCTCTCCAAATAATTTGAGGTATAATGTGTCAAAAGGTTAAACATTGGTTTCACCTTCTAAAAGTTGGATTCTATAAGGTTTAAAGTGCTTTTAATTAACCTAAATAAATATGACTAAGAGATATTATCATTCTCGGGGTCCAGGGGATTATGGGAAAAGAGTCAGGAGGAGAACTAGCGCCTACAGAATAAAGGGAAAGACTTTTATCACTAGACTATCTCCCGTGACGATAACATTATTCAACAAAGTTGTTATTTCCTAAAACTAGAATACATAAAAAAAATTAAAAAAAATATTGAAGAAACAACAACAACAAGAAGAAGATGTGTTAGGGAGATGGACGTAAAACACCTTAACAGAAGATGTGTTAGGGAATTTTGAGATGGACGTATAATTCAAAAAATAAAATATAGAAGGCTTAGAGGCATGTATCAGATACACTGTCCTTAAGGTTTAATTTTATTCATCCCCTCTTGTAAACAATTTTACAAGATTGTTGTAGGGTTATTGACCAATAATTCTCCCAAGATACAATTAAGCGCAGGTGGATTATTGCAAACAGCAAACTTGAAATAATCCCAATGAATTCTACTTTGAATTAGTGAGAAACCGGCAGTTATTTTGAGAGAAGATAAGTTTGAAAACTTATTAGAAAACTTATATTTTAAATGACAAGCGAATATGCCTGTTTATAGGCCTCCAAAAGTAACCAAAGGTCATCACTATTCACGAATAGTGATACCATCTATTCCAATTGACAGGATCCTAGGAACATTTGTCTCTATTGACAAAGAAATGTGACTCTTAATCACTTGCATCTAATCAAATAGACATGTCTTTTTCAAAATAATAATCAATCATATTTTGATTAAATAAAAATCCAACAAGATGTACTTTAACATTGGAACTTTATCTCTAAAGATAAATAAAAACCATTGTCCTGATACTTAAAAAAGGAGATAACTAAGCAACTGTGCTTGTTCCGGCATCATCCTTAACTGGTTTATTTGGTTTGGATGCAGATCCAGACTTATTTCCAGGAGGACGGCCACGCGGGCGGCCAAACTTGTTCTCGGAGGGCTCATCTGTTTTCTGGTTCTTTAATTTGTGCTTTCGCACTTTACTACGTTCCCCAGTTCCCTTCCTGGAAAGCCAACGATTTCAGTGCAAACGTTAGATAATTATAGGTTGTTATTTTTTATTATTACATTCGTTCCACAAAAATATTCTTAGTTGTCCAAGAAAATTTCAAAAAGAGAGTCATTTCTTACGATGGTAGTATAAAAATGATACAATGTCTTCAAAGTTTTATCATCACAATTTCTTTTTGCATGCAATCAATAAAATTGAATAAATTTAGAAATAAACATGAACGAAAATATATTTTAAATGTTTATAAATCTTGCAAATGCAACTATTCTGGACCTGAAGGAGTTTTATGGATTTAAATTGCAATGAATAATAGATAGCCACATCGAATGTATATTTGTAAATGAGAATAACTCTCTTTAGAGAAAGTTAAATTGTGCACATTCTGAAGCATTGGAAAGCAGACAGTATTTCCAATGGTATCAGTTTTGCCTAGAGAAAATTTATAGATATAATTTGTACAGATAACATGAAACATAAGACTTAATTACCGAAAAAATCAACGAACTCTTGATAAGCTATTGAAAAACATAAAAATTATTTTTTAACACAAATAACATTAAACTTTCAAATAATTGTCTAACGTTCCCAAATTTTGACTAAACCACCAACCATAGTTAACTCGGATAACATGGCAATTGATGTGCCTATATGAACTGGAATAAAAATTATTTTCTATTACCCTCTTTGATTACATCATATATTTATTGGACACGTTGATTTTAAAAACATAAAATTAAATATTATTTCAAATATTGTTTATAGAAAAATAAGAAATTAAAGAAAATCACCACCATGTCCTGTGCCACCACTACCGTCAGACTACCACCGCCAGCCACCACCCCATCACCATTATCAAGCACCTCTTTTTTGCCGACACCCCAATCTTATCTCAAACTTCACAATCAGACCACAATTTTTAAAATTTTCAACTTTGAACATAGAGATCAGAGAGCACAATCCCTTTCCAAAAAATACAAATCTCATTCCAACTGAATAAATTACGGATTTCTCTTTATTTTGTTTTCCATACAAGTGGGGAAATAAAAGGAAGACGGGCGATGACGAGGTGCGGGGCGGCAGAGTGAGGCAGGGGTCGGGGCAGCAGAAGGAGTCGGGATTTGGGTCAAGTCGGGGTCGAGGTCGGGAGTTGAGGACAAACTGGGTGGGGGAGACGAAATCATTGACGTGGATGAAAGACAGAGGAACAGACGGTGAGGATAAAGAAACCTTGGGTCTTCTTTTTCTTTTCTTCTTTTTTTTTTTTTTAATTTTTTTAAATACCTTTGTTATATATATAAAAAGAATTTTATTTAACTTAGTTCTATTTAATTTGTAAATATCTTAAAATTTTAAATTTTAATTTTAATTATTTTAAATTAACAATTTTATGCTTGTTAAAATGTTTTTTTATATAATAAATCTTCTAGGCTTTTTTTTTATAAATTTTATAATCTAATAAAATATTTTTTTATCCACTGGATGTCATGTTAAATTCCATGTCAGCATTAGATTACACATCATATGCCACTTATTATGTGACATTATCGCTAGTTAACCAGGGTTGGAGACTTGGCCAAAATATGAGTATTTTTGACAATTGTTTGAAAATTCAATATTATTAGTATTAAAAAAATAGTTTTATGTTTTTTTGATAGAGTTTATTGGTTGTTTTGATAAATAAGCCTGAAACATAATATAAATTCAAACAATGTTTTCACTCATTTTTTTAATTGGCGTCTACATTAGTTTTATTATGAATTTAGATTAGATAATGTCTGTATGAGTACTATGTCAGCTTAAATACACCGCAAAACTTTAAATTTTTTGCTTTTTACATTGCAAACCCTAATATTTACACTATAAGACATTAAATCTTAATACATTTATATTTGTGTTGATAAAACCTTTTGACTACCGAATTTAGCATTTTTATCGGAATGAGTTACAAACTCAAAATAAAAGGGTAATTAAGTCTTTAAAGGGTATATATGATTTGTATTAACTTCAATTTTTTCTTCTTTATCACACACTAATCACATAACTACTATTTTTTGTGATTCCAAAGATGTTTACGGTCTTCCAATCTGAAAAATTAAGTCTTTTAAGGGTAAGAAAATATTGTTTATATTGGCTTCACATTTTTTCTATTTTTTTCTTCATCACAAGCTAACTGCGTGCTTACATTTTTCTGTGCTTTCAAAGATATTTTGGAGCGAAAGTACCCAAAATATTCTCATTGGGATCAATTATTACTTGCTGGTGGCCAAAAGGTTTAATTATAGAAGTTTAATGACATTAAGGTTCAATGTCTAAAAGTTAAAACATTTGAGTTTAACTTGTAGAAAGTGAAAAACTTAAAGGTTTAAAGTGTATTTAAGCCAAGTATGTCTACATAAATCCAACTAAAAGTAGAGCTTGTTTAAAATATAAATATAATTTACTATTATTATTAATTTTTGTTAGGTTCATGTACATGTATTTGGTGATTAAGTTGAGATTATTAGAATGGCTCTAGAAGTGTCCTAAGAATCTTATAAATGTTAATTTATGTGTTTTTGGATTTTAATGATGACAATATGTTTTGTATGGAGCTATTTTGAATAAACAGGTTTGGGCTATATGATGCAGGAGGATTTGAGTCTGATGACACTGACTTGTCAGACAGCACATTGTTGGCATTGAAGTACCATGAGTTGGAGGATCGGCATAAGAATCGCGATCGTTAACTTTTAGGCCTCGGGTAATTGACTTTCAGATTGGGGTCAGATGATGGATCTCTTCGGGATCGACTTCAGAAGTTCAGCTTGGCTTCGACATTATTATTCTTATTCTTATTTTTAGTAGTGTTTTAGTTATTATGAAGTTGATATCTTTTAGGAGTTATTACCATAATTATAGGCAGTATTGTTACCTATTAGAATTTTATTTCCATAATTTTAGGAATTCCGTTACGAATGGAAAAGGAAACATCTTAGCTATAAAACTCGGCTTGTGGGTTGAATTAAAACAGCTTTTGTTTTGATAATAATAATTTGAGCATTAGAGAAGTTTCTCCGTGTTTGGGGTATTTCTTTTGCTTTCGTTGCCTGTAAAGTTTATTGTTTACCTAGCCCGTAGGATAATAGCTATCCCGCCCAGCGTCAGTTGGTATCAGAGCATCAAACATCTTCCTGCGAATAAACTTCATCGGTTTTAATGGCTGGTGGTCGTGGTCGTCGTGGACAGGTTCTATATGAGGAAGTCCAGCACCGTGATCGTAACGTTCAAGACACGATGGTTGAGGATTTACAAAGACAAGTTGTAGAGTAAACCCAGCGTTTAGAGTCACAAAATCTCGGTAATCGTAACGAGGAGAATTACGATTCTAAGTCTAGTTTTGAAAACCCTTATACCAATAGGGATCAATTATGGGAACGACGCGGTCGAGGTTATCATCATCGAGACCTAGGTTTTAAGGTGGAGCTACCAGACTTTTCTGGTACGTTATAAGCGAAAGGATTCATCGATTGAATGAACAAAGTTGAACGTATCTTTGAATATAAGGAAGGTCCAGACGTCATCAAGGTGAAATTAGTTGCCATCAAACTCAAAGGCAGAGCATCTGCTTGGTGGGAACAGTTAAAGCGCTCACGAGAAAGACATGGCCGCAAGGTAATCCCAGCCCTACTATTCGATGTTATAAGTGTGGCGAACAAGGACATAAAATGAATGAGTGCAGAAAACCTACTAGTCAGAAGGGTAAAAATCGTTTGATTGAATAAGATATGGTCGATGAGACAGAAGAGCTAGGAGAGCCCATATATGATGACTATAATGAAGAGGATATGTTATATGGTGATGGACAAGAGACGTTAGTCATTCGTAATAATCTGTTGACTCTTAAGGGTTGAGAACTAATATCTTCTATACAACTTGCACAGTGACAGATAAAGTCTGTAAGATGATCATTGATAGTGGCTGATGAGTGGGTTTTATACCTATAAATTGAGTACTTTTAGCTTGATGAAATTGTGAGTTCTTGGTTATTTTTCGTTACTTTTTATGTGTTTTTAAGTTTTTATGTAGGAATTCAAGTTGGAAGTTATTTGGTTGTATTTTAGCTAAATTGGAGCTATTTGGTTGCATTTTAGTCAAATTGGAGAAGCATTGCAAGTTTCAGCTTTTAGGAAGATTGACCTCTGGAGCTTCAATAGAGGATTGGATGGTGTTAGAATTTCGAAATAAGAAAATGGTCTTCATGTAGTTGTAGAGGACGTCTTAAGATTTTCAGAAATGTATGGTTTGTAAAAATCCAAGTGCATTTGGATCTCCAAACAGTATGTCAAATTAAAGCTAGTTGGAATTAGAGTCGTGTACGGACGTCCGCTAGTAAATTGGTCATAACGTTTTTTCCGGGAGGAGTTACGGGACGAGCCACCTGTCAAAAAGAAGCTAACAAAATTTCCTACATGGACAGAGGTTGTGTGTCGTGGCTCTCAATAAGGTGCGCTGCGGCGCTGGGGTGAAAGCCGCAGCTCTAGTTTTGTGGGTCGCGGCCCTGGTACGCGGACAATGTTGATTTTGCTGAGTTTTGCACTTCTAATTAACTTGGCACTAACCCTAGATACATGGAGGCTATAAATACACATTAAAAGGCTAATAAAAGGGGGACAAAAACCTAGATACATAGAGTCTTAGAATTACATCATATAGAGAGAAAAGGAGGCTGGGGTTTCATTGACCATTGAAGGAAAACATTGGAGGCTTGCAAGGAATTCTGGAGAAGACTTGAAGAACGACATCAGAAGAGTTTATTCTTCAACCTTTATCTTTATTTCTTGTATTCTTAAGATGTTTCCTAAGAGTTTGATGATGTTTTTATTGATTATTATGAACTAAGCCTTTATTTAAGGATTCAATGGAACCCGATTGTAGTTTAATTTAATATTTATTCTTTCCTCGATTTAAATTGGTTATGAATGGATTTGTTTATTATATCTTGTGTTGATTGTTATAATTGTGTAATTAACAATTATTAGATGGATTTAGATGAAATCTTATGATAGATTTTAGATTAAGATGTGGATATAATAACTTATGATTAGTAATTCTTGTCAGTAATAAGGATTGCTGATTGAATACTAATTTTGCGGACGGGATAGGAATATACCCGAATACCGCAAGCAACTGTTGGAAAATGAATCTTAATGAATTTGTTATTATTGTTTCTCAAAGGAATATAGGGAAATTAATAATAATAGGTATGCTTTATAGTTATTCGAAAGATAATTATAATAATTTTAATGATTTTCCGTTGACAATTCTGAACAATTGATTTAATGATGAAGGATGATATTAATTAAGTGATTCATCGGGAGAAATTGAGGTCTTAATATTTTCTCTTATTTATTGAATTCACCTTTCTTTAGTTATTTCTTTATTAATGAATTCACTTGAGATTTCAATTGTTTAAATAGAATCGAATTGATTACAAATTAGTATTTGAAATAATTATTTGTTACTATTCCTCGTGGGATCGACAACTCTACTTACATTTTATTACTTGATTGACCGTGTATACTTACACGTAAATTATTAGTATAGATTTAGCCCATCAGTGGCAGCTGTGAAAATATAGTATCGGAAGAGGCTGTTCAGAAATTGTAGTTGAAAACAAATCGACATCCTAAACCATATAAGATGTCATGGTTGAGTAAAGGCAATGAGGTAACAGTTGATAGAAAATGCTTAGTGTCTTTTTCGATCGGTAATTAATACTTTGGTGACGCTTGGTGCGATGTGGTATCTATGGATGCATGTCATGTGTTGTTGGGCCGACCTTGGCAATATGACTGAAGAGTCATTCATGATGGTCGGAAGAATACATACTCCCTTTCTATAAAAGGGAAGAAGGTTGTGTGAGCACCTCGGCAGGAAGAGATCAGTTCGGTTCAGGTAGTCGAAAACCCGAACTTATTGTCCATATCTAGATTCCTAACGGAGGTCGATCGTGAAGGTGTGATGTATGCTCTTCTTCCTTATGAGAGCTGTTCGATAAATAGGAACCCGGAAGTACCAACCGTTGTGCAAAAGTTGCTATAGGAGTTTGTTGATTTGATGCTCGAATAGCTTCCTCCTAGATTACTGCTGATGAGAGATATTCAGCACCAAATAGATCTTGTTCTAGGATCGAGTTTACCGAACAGACCAATGTATAAACTCAGTCCCAAGGAGTCCGAAGAGCCACACAGACAGGTAGTGGAATTGATAGAGAAAGGCTACATCCGTGAAAGTATGAGCCCATGTGTAGTACCAGCTCTATTAGTGCCGAAGAAGGATGGCTCTTGGCGAATGTGTAGTGACAGCAGAGCCATCAACAAGATTACGGTGAAATACAGATTTCCGATACCTTGCTTAGATGACATGTTGGATCAGTTGTTCGGAGCAAAAGTCTTTTCAAAGATTGATCTGAAGAGTGGATACTATTAGACCAGGGTAAGGCCTGGAGATGAATGGAAGACAGCGTTTAAAACTCAGCATGGGTTATATGAATGGATGGTTACCCCTTTCGGCCTTTCCAATGCTCCTAGTACATTTATGAGGTTCAGGCACTAGGTATTGAGACCTTTCATGGGGAAGTGTGTGGTAGTCTACTTCGATAATATTTTGATCTACAGTTCGAACAAGGAGTCACACCATGAGCACCTCCGAGCTGTTTTTGATGTATTAAGGAAGGAACAATTATTTATCAATTAAAAGAAGAGCTCTTACTTCACAACTTCGGTAACTTTCCTTAGTTTCGTTGTTTCTACCGAAGGTGTTAATGTCGATCAGTCAAAGATCGATGCAGTCTTAGCCTGGCCTACGCCAAAGACCTTTTATGATGTTAGAAGTTTTCATGGATTGGCTTCTTTCTATCACCGATTTATCAGGAATTTCAGCACATTAAACCCACTTATCCCAGAGTGTCTAAAAGGGAAGTTATTCAACTGGTCCAAAGAGGCCGAAGTTAGTTTCCAACTTGTCAAACGGAAGATGACAGAAGCACCAGTTTTGGCACTCCCTGATTTCGAGAAGGTATTTGAAATAAATTGTGATGTATCGGGAGTCGGTATTGGTGGTGTTCTCAGTGAAGAAGGTTGGCCAGTGGCTTTCTTCAGTGAGAAGTTATCAGGACTGAAGAAGAACTACTCTACTTATGACTTGTAAATTTATGCCACCGTTCAATCTCTGAAGCATTGGCATCATTATTTAGTACAACGGGAATTCATATTCATTACTGATCATGAGGCCTTGAAGTACATTAATGGCCAACATAAGTTGAACCAAAGGCATGCTAAAATGGGTGTCATACTTACAGGAATCTACCTTTACTTTGCGGCATCAGACAAATAGTTTGAATCATGTTGCCGACGCGTTAAGCTGAAGATCATTACTCCTTAGCTCTATGTGTAACATAGGATTTGAAGTCTTTACTGATATGTACGAGGAAGATCCTTCTTTTGGTAAGATAGTTCGGGAAGTAAGTGAAGGTCGACTGTAACAACCCCAAACCCGATTCTATCTTCAAAACCAAAATCTGGTGTTACTCATCCAATACATCTTATTACATCATAAGAATAAACATAATATCCTTACAAAAATAGTACGGAATCTTACATTCTACTCCCAAGTATGAAGACCTTAACTAATACATCGTCTAATATCCATTATAATATTACATCAAGTACTAATATTACAATTAATATAATATTTTTCGTACTCATTAACATTTCCTTGGCTTCGACTTTACCAGATTCTTTGGTCTGCTGATCTAGTCTTAGCTGTAATGATATATTTTAAGCAATAGTGAGCATTTAATTGCTTAGCAAGTAATAAATAGTTGAATAAATAACAATGTCAAGAATAGAATAATATTCTTCTAAAACCTTCAACAACTGAACAATAGTTGTGAAGAAACTCGAATAAATAGGAATTTAAATTTGATTCCTATCATTTAACACCTCCATCACCATTTTAAGAGAAAACATTATCTAATCCTTCTACTAAAAGGTTCATTTGGACCTTTGGCTCTTCTTTTACTCATTAAGGTTGAACAGTATTTTCTAACTGTAAACCTACATAACACCAACAACATATATATTTGATTATAAACACATATGATCATCTATATTCTAATATTCATTAAGAACTACATTCTCTTATAACATTTCTAGGACTCAACTTATCTTAAACAAATACATATGTGAAAAGAATCACCTTCCCGACATATATATAAGAACAGCATAACACAAGTGTTCAACAGTTATCAATGTAGTGTTCAGGCTCCCCACCTAAGAACTAATGAATTAGTTTCCCGTTTTATCTACACTGTCTCGATAGTGAGCTAGATCGGTTTCTTAACTCATCTTAAACCTCTGCCCATACAAAGGACTACTCAATTAGTACACATTAACGGTTAAAAAGTATATGACTGTACTCACACCTTAAACTTAGTTAACACCATAATATACTTCTTAACTCCATTCGCTAGCACACGACACTTATAGTCTTGAACAGTTCCATTTTTAGAACTTTTCTTTTTAGGTTTGCACGTAAGTGCGGATATTGGTTAGGTACGATCTTGTGTATAACCATCAACAACTACATTAATGCATGAAGTGCAATCTTATCCCTAACTGCTTTTTTAGCATACTCAGCAAATATAGAAATATTTTGCTCACATAACACATATTCTTGCACGGAGTGCAAGATAATACAAATTCATGCCCAAATTATTTGATTTGGCACAAATAACTTATCACAATTTAAGAATTATCACAAGTCATATCTCAACAATAAATATTCCTACTAGAATAACTCAACAATTGAGTTAAGCCGAATCAAATGGCTAATAACTCCTTTTCATAAAACATTTCATATCATACGATGAATTTTATATAACAAATGAAATTTCATAATCTAAATGCATGTCTTGGACAGAACAATAATGTGTACAAGCTCATACAATGCTTGCATTCGACATAATTATAAAATGAAGTTAGGATACTTGCTCAATTAAAAGGTTTGAGTAAGTATTGGAAACTTGCTTAATTACAGAAAATCAAACAAGGATCGGAAACTTGCTATAAGTAACACTTGTACAAGATTAGAAACTTGCACAACATAATAAATTGCACATGTTAGGAAACTTGTCTGAAGCATTCTTTAATAAATACTTTAAAAACGTCCTTCAAATATCCTGCACATTTAATTAATAATAACATACCAATTAGTCACATAAAAACTTCACATATTAGTTTACATATCATTATTACTCATTTTAGGTTGTTCGTGTTTTGTAATTTAAGTAGCATAATAACCTTTCAAAAAATGACCCTTGGCGTCGTGGCCTTCGGGAAACACCACGACCCTCATAACGACCTTTAATGATGGTCTATTTTTATTATTATTCATTTTATAATATTAATCTTCTAAAAGTTGGAACATTTTAAAACAATGTCAAAAATGTCGCATGTCGGCATGAAACGGCTCGGCGACACACCCATGGCACGCTCGACATGCACAACGCGGCTCGGCATTGCCCAACATGCCCCGATGTGCATCATGTCATTCGGCGTTGCACGACGTCGCACGACGTTCGAAAATAGCCCGACGACATGCCCATGCACAACCCCCGTCAAATAGCCCAACAGTCTTGGCCCCGACGCCCCCACAGCCTGAGGCCCCAGCGCCCCACAACTGCTGCTCGCAAGTGTCGCGCGCCCGCGGGCACCCAGTAGCGCCCACTACTTTGATAGCCTTGACTCCCCTCCTTTCGAACCTCCTAACTTGTTCATTTTAAGTCGGAATAAGTCCGTTCTCGCATCATTTTCTTCCTTATAACATCCTCTACAAATCCCCAGGGCAGAAAAATTTTTCAGCTACCCAAATAGAACAGAAATCTGCTCAAAAATCAGGGGCCACACTAGACTTTTTGCTTTTTAACTAGTTTTACAAAAACAATTCGTCATGACTTCGTTACACAAGCTTTTACCTCCGTTCCAATTGGGTGATGTTTGTAACTCCTAGGAGCATGATACAACACCCTAGAACTTATTTTTTGGATTTGGAACATCACACAAAAAGTGCCCCAAAACAGTCCACTAAATTGCTTTTCCATTCTTATGCATAGGTTTTGTGTTTTTTATTACTTTATTCCACTTTTCATGCATTTACTAGGTAGATATTCATATATACCACCTTATATCTTCAAGATCCTCTATGATCTTCTAAAAAAAATAACAACCACCAACAACCACCAACAAAGCAATTCCTATCAAGCTACAAAGCTTTTAAAAAGAAAAATATGAAGTAGTTAGGGTTTTCTTACCTTTTCTTGTGCTTTCTTCTTGTTCTTACTTCTTCTTCTTAGATAAGACTCAACATTCAAGCTTGCTAGATCTCTTCTTCTCTCCTCTATGATCCGCCCCTTTCTCTTTCTTTTCTCTCTCAAGCTCATGCTTTTTACTTAGGAAAATTAGTGAAATGAACCAAGGAAAATGCAAGTATACTTGCATTCCTTCTTTATAGATAAACTAAGGTTGGGGTAGATTAGTCATTTAGCTCTTTAACCATGCTCTAGTTAACTTATTTAACTTCAATTAAATTAACTGAAGCTAGACAAAATCATTACCTAAGGCCTTGTTTGGATGAAATAAATTGAATGGAGGGGACAACAATCTAAGGCTTGATTTATTTGGATAAAACTTACTACAAATGGAAGGTTTCCATCCTTCTTTGTCCCCCTTAACTTATCATGGAAGAAAGCTTGGTTCCCCCATCTCCCACATTTATTTAACCACATGCCAAATTCTCCCCAAGTGACACATGGATTTTCCTTACTTAGCTTCCAAGAATCTAGGTTTTAACCTTAGACTAGGTTTTAATCTTAGCCAAGCCACTCTAAACCCTAGCCAAGCCATTTCAACCGCTAGGCTTAACCCTAAGCTCAAATTTGGCTTGGTTACACGAAAATAATTCGATTACTTATTTTCTTTCTAGTTAGGTTTTCTAACTTTCTCAGTTACGATTCGTAACATGTTTGATTAGTCGACAAAAGTCAATTTTGCCCTTTCATACTTTCGATTAGGGTTTACGTCTCCCGTCTTCAAATAAATGTTATCTCACGATTCGAAAATTCGAAAAATGAAAAAGACGTTTTTGACGTGAATAGTGTTTTTACGATTTTCTCGTAAAAAATTATTTTCTCCCAAAAACTCCTAATACTCATACATAATCACGTAACACATAAACTAGGTCATTAATTGACTTAAATCACATATACAAAATAATATTCATAAAAATATATTTTATTAAATAATATTCTTAAACCCTAATTACAAGGCTACTCGATTTCTCGGGTTATCACATCGGCGACATGACTTTGTGTTTCATAATGGGTATCTGTTTCGAGGATTACAGTTATGTATTCTGGATTGCTCACTTCGACAGAAGATAATAAGTGAACTCCATAATGAAGGTCACTTCGGACGAGATAAGACATTGTCCTTGGTATCAGTTGACTATTATTGGCCGAAGATACCGAGCGATGTGGCTCACTATATGCAGCGATGTTATGTATGTCAGAGGTCCAAGGGAATTCTTACTAATGCAAGACTGTATACTCCCTTGCCTGTTTCTGAAGCTCCGTGGGTCGATGTCAGTATGGATTTTATGTTGGGACAACCTCGAACACAACGCGTGTTAGATTCTATCTTAGTCGTGGTTGATCGATTTTCAAAGATAGCTCATTTTGTCGCTTCTCTGAAGACAATGGACGCTCAACGGATTACCCATCTCTACTTTCGAGAGATTGTACGTCTGCATGGTGTACCAAAGTCAGTCACTTCTGATCAGGACACTAAATTTATGAGTCATTTCTGGAAGAGTTTGTGGGAAAAAATGGGAACACAGTCAAATTTCAGTAGTGCCTACCACCCTCAAACCGATGGCTAAACCGAAGTGGTGAATAGAAGTTTAGGAAATCTCCTAAGGTGTCTGGCAGGTTCTAAGATGAAGCAATGAGATGTTGCTTTATCTCAAGCTGAGTTTGCGTATAATAGATCTAAGAACCAAACTACAGGGATGAGTCCTATTGGGGTTGTTAACGGTCAAAATCCATCAAGGTGCTTGACTTAACTCCTATTCCAATAGTCGGACATGTGCATCCGAAGGCGGGTGAACTGGCTGAATATCTTCGAGATATTCATGACCAAGTTCGCCGATCTATTCTCGACAGTAATACTACATATAAGGATCGGGTTGATAGTCATCGGAGTTAGGTGTTTTTTGATGTTGGTGATTTTGTTTGGCAGTTTTGACTCGTGATCATTTTCCTGTTCGCAAATATAATAAACTTAAGGATAAGAAGATTGGTCCGTGTGAGATTCTACATAAAATCAATGATAATGCTTATCGGTTGCGACTTCCCAAACATTTATGGACTTTAGACGTTTTTAACGTGAAGCATTTGAGTCCTTGTTTTCTTGAGTCCGATGACAATGTTATGAACTCATGAGGGACAAGTTCTTTCCAACCCGGGGTGACTGATGCAGGAAGATTCGAGTCCGATGACGCTGACTTGTTAGACAACACATTGTTAGCATTGAAGTACCATGAGTTAGAAGATCGGCGTAAAAATCGCGATCATTGACTTTTAGGGCTCGGGTAATGGACTTCGAGAACGGGGTCAGATGATTGATCTCTTCGGGATCGGCTTTGGAAGTTGAGCTTGGCTTCAACATTCTTATTCTTATTCTTATTTTTAGTAGTGTTTTAGTTATTATGAAGTTGATATCTTTTAGAAGTTGTTACCATAATTATAGGCAGCATTGTTACTTATTAGAATTTTATTTCCATAATTCTAGGAATTCTGTTACAAATGGAAAAGGAAATATCTTAGTTATAAAACTCAGCTTGTGGGTTAAATTAAAACAACTTTTGTTTTGATAATAATAATTTGAGCATTAGAGAAGTTTCCATTGCCTGTAAATTTATCTTTGTTACGAATGGAAAAGGAAATATCTTTTGCTTCCATTGCCTGTAAATTTATTGTTTACCTAGACCGCAGGACAATCGCTATCCCGCCCGGCGTCACAATATAGATTGATTTGATCATATATAGTGTTGCTGAAAATGGAGTTATATATATGTTGAATTCATGAAGGCCCAACTTGGAAATAAAGTGTTTTAGAGCGTCTATTGGTCTAGGGAATAATGTAAGATTTTCTTGCCAAAGTTTTTAATTTCAAGGCATTATTTTATTACTGGAAATTTGTTTTTTAATAAACCTTGTCATGAATTAAATTTATGGAAACAGAATATGAAATCAAACTGATTTGATTGCGATTTTAACAACTTAATCTTTGTGTTGATATATTTCCCTAAATTAAGCTTTTCAAATTGTTTTACTTTGAAAATCAAAGTCTTTGAAAATCTGTTTTGGAAAGATATCTTGGCATATTCGTTGGGTTCATATTAAGCTGCTAAAATAATGTCATTCATCTTTTTAGTCGTTGGTTCTCGTTCTATATATATTCCTTTTCTCGGCTATCAGTAAGATAAAACTCTTCATGCAATACTCAGTCTAATACAGAGAAATTTTCATTGAGAGCTTTCAAAGAATATTTCCAGCAATCAATTGTCTTGTCATTAATCTCTTTTGGCTGAAAAATCATAATGAGTCTGTAATTATATTTTTTTTCTTATCAAAACTTGAATCTAAGCCTTGTTCAGCTTGGTTGATCTAGTAGTGGATAAAGTGGTACAAAGGAAGCTCTAGAAGTCTCAGTGGCAGGTGAGAAAGTTGCAGAGGTGCAAGGGGGCAGTAGTGTCTAACACAGATCAGAGCTTATTTGTACAGGGAGTAATTTTGTAATTATTTTGAATATCATTTTTAATAAAAGGAGTCTCCAATACCAATTGGTATTGGATATGGATTAGGCCACTAGATTAGAAGGTAGGAGCCGAACCACGTAAAAAATCTTGATGTGTTTATTATTCTATCGTTTTATTTTATTCTGCATTTGAATATCTATCATACACATCTGCATATATTGGTCTGCTATACTCACGTTAATTAACACTAATTGATACAATCCTGATCAGGCTCACATCAAACCTTAATAACTCAACTCAAGTCCTAGGGATTTATTAAGCGATTTTCAATTTTTGGGCTGAAGTTTATTCAAAGATGCTTAAAATAGTGTTCAATTCAAGGCCAATTTTAATCAATTCATGTGGCAATTTACATGCTAGCAAATTCGCATACGGGCAACGGACATTCCAATTTTAATCAGCCAATCATGCGAGTTTCCTAGCATATTCAGGACTTAACATTTACATATGAAGGACTTAATATATTAGCTTCCTATATCATGTAGGCTACGCGGTTTCAAAGTAAACAACTAACTGATTTTGTTCTCCATGGATTAATGATTTTGTAACAATTAATGGGTTTCTAATTCGAAATGGAGGAAGGCTTCAGATTTCTAATTCAAATTTGGACGCGGATTTCCTTAATTATTAGGGTATTTTCAGTATGTTTTAGATTCCTAATGTAATTAGAATGTTTGATAAGTAGGATTTAATTTCCTTATTGTTTATTAGTTAGGATTTGGTTTCCAAATTAATTTGGTAAGTTAGGATTTGGTTTCCAAATTAATTTGTTAAGCTAGGATTGTGTTTCCAATTGATTTTATAATTCCTATAAGGATTAGAATTACTTTTGAGTAGTATAAATAGGGGACATAGATGATGTACTTAATACACTTTAAATAGATTTATTCAATACAATTATTTGTAAGATTAGTCTCTACTTTTGGTTCTTTGAAGAATTCATAGGTTATTTCTAGTTTTTCTTTGAGATTCAAGTTTGACTTATCATACAACAATACATAGTTGTGTGTGGCGTCTTCTACTGCATCAATCGTCGATTGTACCGAGATTACCGCTTACATATAAGCGAGGGGTCAAGGTGTCGTTGGTGTCCATTCAACGCAGATTTCCAAGGCGAGCAATTGTACCAAGATTATCGTCTACATATAGGCGAGGGGTTAAGGTGTTGCAAGCTATCCACCGTTCAACTTTACTAGAAACGATCCGGGCGACGACCACCTCACGCAAGCGTGACGTAAAGTCCATCATTTGGTATCAAAGCTATGTTCCTAGCAGGTTACTTATCCTTTATTTTTCTTGTTGAAGAGTAAAAAAAAAATTCATGAGTGCAAAAAAAAAATTCGTGAGTACAAAAAAAAAGGAAAAAAATTATTATTGTTGCAATTGTCTGGATTTCATAAGTTTCGTGTTATTGGGATCTTATTGAAGAAATTATTATTTGATTCTAGTGTTGGAATTCGCTAATTTTGAGGATATTGGGATTTCGCTTAAGAGGATTCTAATTGGTGATCGTAAAATTTTCGTGGTTATCGGACGTCACACTCGCTATATTTTGTTTTGTGATAAGTTCTTATTGAATTAAAAAGAAACTGTGATATTTATTTGGTGAATTTAAAAAGAACCTATAAGAGAGAATTAGAGTGGTAAAAAGCAAGAGTGTGAAATCAATTGAGAGTAAAAGCCTAATTGTGTGATACACGAGCGTTTTTCATAATTGTGGGATATACTGTTTGAGCGAAACACGTAAGAGAGTGTGTGAGGAAAATTTCTTTATCTACTAACATTTGTTTTGCAGCAAATATGTATGAGTATGGTTATAAAAATTCTTATGGGTCCCGAAGGAATACTTTCCAAGGCAGGAATGATCCAGATGCTTATTTGAGATGGGAGGAAAAGATGGAGCGAGAGTTTGGCTATCATGGCTATTTCGAGCGAAGGAAGTTCAAACTGGCGATTCAAAATTTTTCTGATCATGCGGCTACATGGTGGGATAAATTTGTGATTAGCAGGAGAAGATGTGGAGAGCATCCGATCGAGACATAGGAAGAATTAAGAATTATCATGAGGAAGCGGTTTGTTCCAAGACAGCTTAATCGGAGGAATGAATATGCAACTCCAAGATATGATGATCAACCTTCAAGGCGTTCAAATTGGGATGATGAAATGAAGGATTATAGGCATGGAGATTCGCATCGAAGACAACTACGAGAAACTCTTAAGGAGTATAAGGAATCGGTATCAATTGAGGACATCAAGAGAACATATAATGAGATAAGGGACGCTTATTTAAAGCAGCGACAAAACATCTCTAAGGCGCAAAGAGAGCAAGATCAGTCGAGGCAAGTGGAAGAAGAGATAAAAGAATATGCGATCCAAGGAGAGCTGTTAGATTCCAGTGTTCAAGAAGAAGTCCATAATGATGTAATATCTTTAGAAAGTACTTGTAAATTTGAACGACAAAAAGAAAGCGAAAAAGAGATTGAAAAAAAGAATGAGTGTGAAAAAGAGAAGGAAAGAAAATGAGAGACTAAAAAGAATGAGAGTGAAAATAAATGAGAGAAAGAAACAGTGGAGAGTAAGAGTGAAAAAAGAGAGGAGAGTGAGTTGGAAAGTGAGTTGTATTTTGAAAAGCCAATGACTGTACATTCGTACAAGACGGCGCTTTTGAATACTAACAAGAATAACTCTTCTTTGTCTAGTTCTGTCTTGTCTCTTGTATAGGTTGTTGATGACATACCCCGAGCTATCATTCCGTCTCAGCCAGCTTGTAATATTTCTGAGGAGACAACGGAGTTACCAAGGTGGGTTGGAGAGTTGATAGAGTTCAACTTCATCAAAGCGGGTATCGTGGGAGAAAGCATTAGTGCATGTGTCATTCATGAGATCATAGTACCTAAGGAAGATAGAATGCCGAGCTTGTTCGTTGATTTCGAATTGGTAAACAAGTATCGTTATTATTTTCTTTACTTAGATAATATGTTTAATAAATTTCATAGTACTTGTGTTTTATCTGCATTTGTTGATAATGACCATGTGATGACAATACCTAGTCAATTTAGCATGAGTGAAAGTGATAAATGAAAATTTGTGTTAACATGTGACGTGTATAGGTGGATAGTTATTTCTATTAGATTAACTAATGCATCTAGTATTTTCATGAGTTATTTAAAACATATTTTGCATGCTTCCATGGATAAATTTCTGTTTGGCTATTTTGAGGATAAAATCGTCTTTATCATAAACTATGAAGGATATTTGATATTTGTCGAGTTAGTTTATGAGCATGCGTTATATTCTCATTGTCAATATTCTTACTATCATTTGGTAAATTCTCATTGTCAAAGTGCATATCTTCGTAGAATTTATTCTAGTGATTATTGTGGGTATGCTCGTTTTCATCGTTTATACTTGCATGAAACTCATTCTAGGGTTTTTCATTCACATGTTGAATTAGATTTTGATCAATCTTTGCATGGCATGTCGTTAATTGATAATGGTAGTGATCATGGTTCTTCAGTAGAGAAATCTTCATTGCATGATTTGCTATCATTTGGTAATTTCTTTCCATTAGAGTTGTTATCATTGTATAATTTTGAGAAAACTGTCTTGAATGGAAAGGAATTTGGTATTGGGTTGAAAAGTGATTATCATCGGATTGGATTAAAATATGGTTTACATACATGTTTAGTTAAATCGTTGGGATTAACTAATGCATTAAATGTTTTCATGTTAAATCATATTTTGCATTCTTTTATGGGGAAATTTGTTAATATCTATTTTGATGATATTCCTATTTTTGTCAATGCTTGGGAAAATTCTTTAGCACTTGTTGAGTTTGTTTGTGATCATCGTCAATATGCTATTGAATTTTCATCGTGTGAAGTTGGAAGTGACCTTTTTATTCCATTGATAATATTACGTGATTTTAAACTTGTTAATGTCAATGGAAAGAGAAAGGTTAATTTTGTTTTGCAGATTCGACATAAATTATTACTCATTAAGGAGAAAAACATGGATCGTTGGGTAAATCCATTCGGACAATGCATTGAGAGTCTACAGGGAAGTGTTTTGAATATTGTTCTAGTAAACTATGCATGTGAATTTGAATTATTTGATTTTTTTGTGATTAGACAAAAGATGCATGTTGATTTGTTTTGTTTTGTGCTTAATCTAGGAATTTATGTGTATTTACATATACGATGTGTAAGATTGTAATGATGAATATTTGACCCAGGTGCAGTGGAGTGTTTGATGTTACGGGTGGACGGGTTCACTAGATTGTCCTTTGATCCGGGAATTCGTCAATAGATATATTTACGGATGGACGAGATCATCACGTTGATTTTTGATCCAGGAATTCGTGAAATGGAAGTTGGTGCAATTTAGCATTGTGGAAGTATTTGATCTACGTGGAAAAGTATCGTGTTGATGTGGACAGGTTCTTGATTAGGGGAGTTCAAAAGTTTAAGTTTCCAAGTTGTGTTACGATGAGCTTGCAGGATGCTGTATCGATTCGAGCATTGCTTGGAAAGAGATGTTTACAAGTTGTTCATGTCAATTCGGAGAAGTTGCCAGACGACGAAGTGTTCCTTGCAGGAGTTGGAGTTTTTGATAATTATTTTCATATTCTTACTTGTGATATTGATATTGCTTTTATATGTTATGTGCAAAATGAGAATTGTGATTATGATTTGTTTGATGCTACTAACTTAATTTGTTTTCATGTAGGATCAGATTTGTGGGTAAATCCTTTTCAAGAGGAGGGGATGCCAGATTTGAGGACAAATCCTTTTCAAGAGGAGGAGAATGATACAATCTTGATCAGGCTCACATCAAACTTTAATAACTCAACTCAAGTCCTAGGGATTTATTAAGCGATTTTAAATATTTGGGCTAAAGTTTATTCAAAGATGCTTAAAATGGAGTTCAATTCAAGGCCAATTTTAATTAATTCATGTGGCAATTTATATTCTAGCAAATTCGCATACGGGCAACGGACATTCCAATTAATCAGCCAATCACGCGAGTTTCCTAGCATATTCAGGACTTAACATTTACATATGAAAACTTAACATATTAGCTTCCTATATCATGTGGGCTACGCGGTTTCCAAGTTAACAACTAGCTGATTTTGTTCTCCACGGATTAATGAGTTCCTAACAATTAATGGGTTTCTAATTCCAAATGGAGGAAGGCTTCAGATTTCTAATTCAAATTTGGACGCTAATTTCCTTAATTATTAGGGTATTTTCAGCGTGTTTTAGATTCCTAATGTAATTAGAATGTTTGATAAGTAGGATTTAATTTCTTTATTGTTTATTAGTTAGGATTTGGTTTCCAAATTAATTTGTTAAGCTAGGATTGTGTTTCTAGTTGATTTTATAATTCCTATTAGGATTAGAATTACTTTTGAGTAGTATAAATAGGGGACATAGATGATGTACTTGATACACTTCAATCAGATTTATTCAATACAATTATTTGTGAAATTATTCTCTACTTTTGGTGAATTCCTAGGTTATTTCTAGTTTTTCTTTGAGATTTAAGTTTGACTTATCATACAACAATACATAATTGTGTGTGACGTCTTCTACCGCATCAATCGTCGATTGTACCGAGATTACCGCTTACATATAAACGAGGGGTCAAGGTGTCGTTAGTGTCCATTCAACGCAGATTTTCAAGGCGAGTAATTGTACCAAGATTACCGTCTATATATAGACGAGGGGTTAAGGTGTTGCAGCTATCCACCGTTCAACTTTGCTAGAAACGATCCGGGCGACGACCACCTCACGTAAGCGTGCCGTAGAGTCCATCACCAATCCAGACACCTAAGCAGACAAGGTATCCTGTCTAAAGCAGACACCAAAACAGACAGGTCTTACCTGTCTGGATTCATTCTGAAGTAGAAAATTTAAATTCATAATTCATAATTGCTTTGAGAATCAACACCTATTCAACCTCCCCTCACCCCGCTAGGTGTGCACATACACAGAATTACAATAAATAATATTGTAAGCGAACCATTTTATGCAAGTGGGAGAAAAGTGAAAATACAAGTAGAACTAAGTTGTAGTAAAACAATTCTTCCTATCTCCATTTCCTCATTAAATTATATTCTTCCATATTTTTCAACAGTGCTGTAATCACAATTTAGAGTATCTAGAAATTTACATTATTATTGATAAAATAGAAAATTTACATGATTATATCATTGTTTCTCCCTATAATCGATCCGGATCACCAGTCAATGCATTGCATTTTAGTCCATTTTTATATAGCCATGCATTATTATTTTTAATTACCGGAGATTTAAACGAATATGAATGATGGAAATATGAAAAATGATATGTGTACCTTTTCGCCGACGGGGTACTGTCCCCTGGCATCCCCTTTCCAGTTGCTGTACTACCTCCAACGACCTTCAAAGTCAGCCATTGAAGTTAACATCAAATAGAGCAGTCTAAGTATAATATGGAGATTTTTTAACAGGATTTGAGGAAACTAGGGTCAAAGGGTTTCACAAAACCCTGAATAAAATTAAAATTATAAGAAAACCAATATGAGGAAATGATTAATTATACCGTTCCAGCATCAGAATCCACTAGTGCAAGCGGTGTGCATGCAGATGCAGACTTCTTCCCAAGAGGGCGGCCGCGCTTTTTAGAGGACAGGTCTGGTTTCATCGCAGGAAATTTAGAACATTCTCCGGTTTCTCTACTGAAAAGTAATCAAGTTGATTAGTCTTAAAGTACTAAGAACAAAGTGGTTACTGTTCCTGTGCATAATCCTAGGCTTATGATCTCTTTTACCCATTATTTTCTTATGCTGAAAAGAAAAGAAATATAATCATATTAAGAAAAAATTAAATATTAAATATTAGGTTTTTAAAGTATATATATATGTCCTCAATCTTTTTTTTTTGTATTATGATGTGAAACTTTATTATCACACAATAGCTTAACAATAATCATAGGTTATCATCTTTTATGAATGAATCACTATCCAAATTTTTTTTAGGGAGTGTAACAACTGGCAACAAATAGAAAAGCGGTCGTTACAACTAAAGAGTGAAGACTTGCTGGAAAATTTTCCAATATTTAGCATATTTTCTTAAATCCGTTAGTATTTTTAAATTGATCATTTATTTGATGTTTCATTTTCACGTAAAGCAAATCCATTTTACTGTGAAGAGTTTTCTCCATTTTAGATGAATGCTCAGTCAACAGATTGAATGGATGTAGTGAGGACACTTAGAAAGTTCCATATTTGACATCAATGCCTAAATATTTTTTTATACATATATTATATCTTAATCATGGGTTAAATGCACTTTTGATGGGATGGTGGAATATGAACCTTGTAAGGAGGCTGATTATAGAAATTTTTTGAATCTAGATTATCTATTTCAAGACATACGGGCTGTGGATTTTGATGCTACTGTGATTAATGGTTAGTTGATGAAATTGGGGTTTCTTTAAGGATGTTACCACACATGAATTGAGCATTCTACAGGGCATGGTTGTGCTTATATTAAGCTCTGATTTGTTTTATGAAGTGGTGTACTGTTCGTTTTTTCAATTCATGTAATGCAACTCTTTGTCGGCCCATCCCAATCTTTTGAATTTGTCACAGAGCTAAATACACTTATGTTATACCAAGTTCCACCCTCCTCGTAATTTAGCCCTTGATCTAATTGTGTTCATAATTTAGTCTCTAAACTACTTGATTTCACACAATGTCCCACCCAAATTCAATTTCCGACCAAAATTGGCTGGAATACCGGACCCGAGCGACAACCCGGTTGGAGCCAAATGGCTTTATATGGTTTGACCGTATTTAGGTATGGTTTGACTTCATCAAAAAATTTAAATACTTTTAAGTACAATTAACCCCAAATTAAAATATTCTAAATACAATTAACCCCAAATTAAAATACTTCTAAATACAATTAACCCCAAATTAAAATACTTCAAAATACAATTGACACCAAATATTATTGACTTTAAAAATATTAAATTAAAAATTATACCAAATAATGTTTAACAAAAATAATAAATTTGGAGAAACTTAAATAATAATAATATTAATAATATTTTAATCATTTACTAATATTATGAATCATTTAATAATATTTTTATAATTTACTAATATTATTAATCTTTTAATAATATTTTAATCATTTACTAATATTATTAATATTTTAATAATACTTTATTCATTTTATAAACTTATAAACAATTCAATTTAATTGTTTATCTCTTAATTAAAAAAGACATCATGACAAGAGAAACCTCAATATTTTTTTGTTGACATAATACAACATGTACTAAAACAAGTATATTTTAATAAACAAATAAGACAAACGCTTACTCACTCAATAAAAATCAAACTCATGATTCATACAATTCAAACCGTTTATCAGGTAAAGTTTCAACATCTCTTTCTTCGTTTCCACCACCAGTAGCCTCCCGCCCTCCCCTTTCTCTGGCGTCTCAATCAAATGAACTCTTATCTTAAAATATATCATGTAATAGCATCGGGGGCGATGGGAGTGAGAATCAGAGACGATGGAAGTGTCGTAACAATGGGAGTGAGAATTGTGACGATGGAAGTAGGAATCAGTGACGATGAGGCAATTGGAGCGACGATGCTTATTTGCAATAACGAGTTCTATACTCCGATCGATTCTTAAAAATTCTTAGTTATCTTTTTGCAAATGGTGGTTGTGT
Organism: Aralia elata; assembly: GCA_034770075.1. Lineage (NCBI taxonomy): Eukaryota > Viridiplantae > Streptophyta > Magnoliopsida > Apiales > Araliaceae > Aralia > Aralia elata. Next base: position 74,475,751 of record CM068388.1, on the reverse strand, counting down.
CGAATTTGGGTATCCAGATCTGGGATATTGGTGAAGGATAAGGAGAAGAAATAAGGAAATAAATAAAAAAGAAAAAAAGAGAGAAGAAGATGATGAAATTAGAAGCGACGTAAGATGCGCAGAGAGTAAATATGTGCCTTTTGGTGGCCTTCGTCTTCCTTGTTGAGTTCACCCATCGAATTAGTTTCTTACCATTTGACAAATACTCTTACAATTTAGTCAATTATTTAGGTTTGAATTAAGTTTATAAATCGTTGAAGATGATGGATGTTGTTTAAAGATGGAGTTGGTAGTGTTTTAAATCTAGTTATGACTCTTAATTTTGGTGGGGAAGATGCGTGGTGTTGGAGATTTGATGGTGGTAGAGATGGGTGGTAGAGAATATTTGTTGGTAGTGAAAATGCGGGTGCTTGGGATAGATGTTGGAGATTTGTTAGTAGTGGAAATAGGTGCCAAAGATGGATGTATTGAGGTATTTCAAGCTTGTTCTTTGATTTGGTTATGGTGAGTGTGATTTACAGTGCCAAGAAAGTAAGATGATATGGATGAATGAGGTTTGTTGACTGATTATGAGAGAGAGTTTTTTTCTTTTCTTTTTATTTTTCCCTTTTAATGTTTAATCCATGTATAATTGTTTAATAAAGTCAAATCATATTTTAATACTGTCAAACAGTATAAAACTCATTACCTTATCGGAAAATTATGTATTCTGGTCAATTTTGGTCGGGAATTGAATTTGGGAGGACATGTATTATGTGAAATAGGTAGTTTAAGGGCTAAATTATGAGCTCAATTTGTTTATGGGCTAAATTATGAGAAGGGTGAAATTTGATGTAACATAAATGTATTTAGCTCTTTGTCATATTTGTATTACATTGGGTTGTTTAATAAAATTATTTTTGCTGATAAAAAAAAAAAAGGTAAAATGCTCTTCTATCGCTCAAAGTATGGATTATATTGCATCTGAAATGGAGACAATGATATGGCTAGGAAAATAGGAGGAGCAATTTAACGAGATAAACATTTCATTAGAGTGAATATAATATTCTTTCAAGTTTCAACTCCCCCATGTACTCCTTTGTGCCACCAATCCATCACAAATCCTATTTTTTGGAGAGAGAAAATCTTAATTATATAGAAAAAGGGTACAAATTTTAGCAAACTTTATTAGATTTCTTTTTTAATTTGAATTAGTTGAATATAAAGTACTACTGTTTCTCATAAAGATACTACTACAGTTACTCACAATCAGGAGTCTTTGGAACAACTAGCAAAATGTCTCTGAAAACCTTGTCATTTTATGATAAATTTATGTCACTCAATGTTGAAGCTGATCCTCTTAATTTTAAAGAATCTATGAATGATATGTCCATTTCCGAATCATACTAGCTAACTTGTGAATGATAGAAACCACATCTATTGTCTAGATAATTTAACTGGTGATGTAGCGGATGACTAGTTATCGTACTAACACGAAGATGATAAACAACTTGAATCCATAAAGAAGTAAAAGCTTTCAAGAAGAAATTAATAATAACTATTAAAAAGTATATTCCAAAAACAGTATGATAACATATTTATAGCATTAGGACTATTCAGAAAAGAAATATAATTAAATTCCTGATGAAAATAAAACTAATCCCAAAATACAAATGGACCAATGATAATTAAACTACTGGATTTCTACAAATAATAAATAATACAGAAAATATATTAAATCTTCAAACATACTAAAATATATGAAAAACCGAATCTTTATGTATATCGTTCACTGCATCAATTAGTGAGAATATGTGAAGTGATTTGTCTCTTACCTTTTCACTGATCGGGTAGAGTCCCCTAGCATCCCCTTTCCAGTTGATTTTTTACTTCTAGCGACCTTCAAAGTCAGCCATTGAAGTTGAAATTAAATAGAGATATTTTAACTCAGGATTTGAGGGGAAAAGGGGTTTCACAAAAACCCTTAATAAAATTAGAATTATAAGAATGTCAATATGAGCAGATGACTAATTATACAGTTGGGCTAGTTCCAGTTGCAGACTCCTTTCCACGTGGGCGACCGCGCTTTATTTTTGAGGGCTTATCTGCTATTGCCACAGGCATTGTAGAACATTCTCCGGCCTCTCTCCTAAAAAGCAATTAATTTTGTTTAGTGTAAATAATACAAGACTTAATAGCTGAAAAAACTATTGAACTTTTATCAAGCTATCAAAAAATATACATATTATTATTATTATTATTATTTTTTGCACAAAAAATCATTGAACTTTTAAAAAAATGTCACCAAAAATAAAAGGTTTTCATGTAGAAAACGGGTAGTTTACAACTGAAGAGAGAACAATCACCAAAAAGGTTTTCAATATTTAACATTATTGACATATCCATTAATATTCTTTAATAGATCATTTGATGTTTCATTAATATTCTTTAAGCATATCCATTTTACTGTATAGAGTTTTCTCCATCTCCAATAAAAATGAAAAAAATAAAAAAAAATAAAAATCTTTCCTTAGAATGTATACTCATTGCACAGATTGAATGGATGTAGTGAGTACGATTAGAAAGTTCCAAATTTGTCATCAATGTATAAAGATAGTGGTGTACCTAAAACATATCTTAAATCAATGGTTAAATGCACTTCTATCCCTCAGAGTACAGAAATCACAAACCTTTTCACAGTCATTGCATTGTGGTTCAATCAAATTGTTGGATAGCAAGGGGTAAAAAAGTTTATTGGTAGTAATTTAAATGGGTATGAATGATACAAGCCAGTACAGAAATCACAAACCTTTTCACAGTCATTGCATTGTAGTTCAATCAAATTGTTGGATTGCAAGGGGTTAAAAAGTTTATTGGTAGTAATTTAAATGGGTATGAATGATACAAGCCACAATTATTGTGTAGATATGTTAGTTAACACACACACACATATATATATATGTGTGTGTGAAATGGTAAAAATTGGAAAACTAGTTTAGATGTTACCTCTCGGTAGGGCCACTAGATTTCCCTAACTCGTCATTTCCTGTTATTGGTTCCTCTTCATAATAGACCTTCAAAATCAAATAGACCAGACTAAGTATAAAAAAATGATGTTGAAATTCAGTATACTTAACATATAGTATGTGAGTGAAATGTTCTTTGCACCCTTGAAGTTTGCCTCCAGCGGTATATATTTTGCACTTCAGATTTTTCATTGTCGAAGTTAACTACGCAGTTAAAACCACTTTGAGGCCAAACTATGAGTACTGGAATTCATGGTGTAAATTGGCAACTAATATTCTTGCCCTCAAGATATCTAGATAATATCTTTAATTAAATATGTTACTAGAGTATTCTCTCTAAAACTTGCCCTCAAGATCAGTACGTATGGAACAAAAATGCTCAAACTTCATTACAAACTCATTTGTTTTCTTTTATGCCTACAAGAAAATAATTTGGATAGAGAAGGCTAGATATCCCAAAAATATCATAAGTTCTCGAAAACAAATATAAAATTCAGCAGCATCTTTTTAGAAGTAATTTGGAGTTAATTGTATTTAGGAGTATTTTAATTTTTTAATGAAGTCAAATTGTATATGAATACGGTCAAACTGTATAAAACCAATTGGGTCCAATCGGGTTGTCGGTCGAGTCAAGTATTCTGGCCAATTTTCGTTGAAAAATGATTTTGGGGTCGACAATGTATGCAATTAGGTAGTTTATGTAGCAATTTATAAGCTCAATTACTTTGGGGGCTAAATTATGAGTAGACCAGGTGGAACTTGGTCTAACAGATGTGTATTTAGCCCAAGAAAAAGATTTTTTCGACCAAGATCCTTGTCGGTAAGCTCCCAATTTGAAATCGTCTGATCCATCTACAGGAAAAAACAGCTAGATTTCCTAGGTAGGTTTCTAATTGAATATATCACATAAATTTTGCAAATCTGAAAGTGGAGGTTGTGATGATGGTCGTTTTATTTTAAGAGTTTCAAGAGGTGGTAATGGTGATTTCTAATTTAGGGGTTTTGATGGTGATGTAGACCCAAATTTTTATGTCAAATCTATTTTACATGAAGAAGGGTGAAGAAGATCTAATTAGTGGGAACTAAATAAGAAGAGAGCAAAGGGTGAAGATTAGGATGGAGGAGAACGAGAGTGAGAGAAAAAAAAATTAGGAAGATGAAGGAGAAGAAAACCAATTTGGTCTCTAATTTTTTTATTCTTTAGTTTTGCTGTTTTTTAATGAAGTCAAACCGTACTTAAATACGGTCAAACCGTATAAAACTAATTGGTTGCGGGCAAGTTACGTAATCCGATCAATTTCCAAACATGTATGATAGGGTTGAGGGGATACCGACTCTATCCAAACATGATACTATTACAAATTTTCATAATCCAAGCAGGAAAAAAAACACATTCAGGAAACAACTGTAAGAGACATGTTGCACTCTGCATCCAATTCTAAACATATTTGTGACCACCCATCACTTTAAAAACAAAATCAACTGTCTACATAGAGAGAATCCAAATTTTCAAAAAATGAAATACTCAAAATAGTGACAAACAATGAGATCTAACCCCAAATTAGAAGAAAATAAAATCTCACAAAATTAAATGATAAAAAAAAACTCCACAAAAGGAGAAAATAATAACGAAACAATAGATTGACAATAATAAGAAGAACTAGGAGAGAGTCTCTTCAAAAAAGAAATGGGACCGTCCCTAAATCTAAGTTCGAACAGTTGAAGACTAGGGTTTTTGACTAGAGGGGGGGGGGGGGAAGAGAGAGAGAGAGATCAGTATTCGAAGAATTCTAATCAACATCTTTAGATTTCTCAGATACTGCCTCTTTCTACATTGTTGTTCTGAGATACCATGATAAAGTCCTGAAACTTACACAAATGTGCTTGTGTAGCTCCATGTGCATTTATTAGTCAATCCCAAAATCATATTGATGTTATTAAAATCTAGTCGGTCACACGGATTTGTTTATTTGAGTCACATTATCATAAGCTGGGGAACGTCATTGAAATGCATCAAAGACGCCTAGGCTAGCAGGACTCTTTGGCGCTGGATTTTTTATATTTTGAAAAAAACTAAAATGTTAAGAAAACTAATTAGCCAAAGAAAAACATGGCAAGCAAAAAAGTGAAGAATAATTTAAGAAAAAGTGGCTCAATTTCCAAAGAAAAAGGATTTTTTTGGATTGTAAAGTCATGAGGCATTATAATTTGTAGCTCCTGATGCCATATAAAAACATGTAATCAAAAAGAAAAAGAGGAAATGAATATGAGACTTTGGAGAAGTGTTTAACATGTAGCATGACAAGCAACAATAAGTCAGAATTCATAAGCGCTTCAGAATACAAAATTTGTGGAGAAACAAAAATCAGCCAAAAGAGAAAGGTGATGAAATTTCATATGAAAATTTACATCAAGAATATAAGATTTTTACCTCATAAAATAATCAAAATAACAGAAGAAAACAAATACATGATGTCGATCCAAAGAACTGACATAATCTCTACGAAAATATTCATAAAGGATTTTTATTTCCGTAACCCATTGAAAGTTGAAAGGGGGAGTGCACGAGAAATCAAACCATACAGAAATGATTGAATCAGTGGACGCCCCAAAAATGCTATGAGGTGTTAACATAACAAATCAAAGACGAGACGTACACTTCAAGATCCCACCTTATCTACAAAATCATCTTCTTGTTGTTTATGAGAGATATTAAGAGATAAAGATCTGTAGCGAGATCATTCACAACATCATTGGAGGAAAGATCAAATCTATAACCATATTGTTGCAATATCAATCCAAATGAATGATCGGACTAGTTAAAATATTGAGAGAAAAGATAATCATATTTGGTTAAAAAAAAAAATCAACTTACTAAAAAGGGTGAAATGTAAAGACCATTGTAAATCAAAATATCTCAAAATCTACTTAATGAGAAAGAAGATCTGTTCGATAGATCTTCAATAACCTCATCAAAAGTAATATGATCCGACAATAATTAAGAAACAATTGAAAAATTATTTATAATTATTTTACCCCTTGGAAATCCCAGAATGAATCACGTTGGTAACTACGGCCACAACTCAACCGAAAAATGATTTTGAACTTAAAAGATGCAAAGTGCATTTTACTTCGTATACTATAGATTCAAATTAAATTCGAGGAGATGTACATTACCTGATGCGGTGGTGGTAGAATTTTTTCCGATGGATCTATAGCTGGAAAGATAATGACATTCATGGTACACTTTTGCAAGATTTGCGAATGCAAAATAGGAATATACGAAGGGTTTTAGAGAGCGAGGATTAGGTTGATGAGAAACGGAGGCTAAATAGATCTAACACATTTCTCTCTTTATAGTAGTTTTTTCCAATACACATTACCTACGTAAAGGTGAACAAAAAGCACGAGGCCCGAAAAGCCTGGACCTGACCGGCCTAGACCTACGCCTGTACCGGCCTGGACTGATGGCTGCCCTAAGCCTGACCTAGGCCAAATCAGGCCTACCTTTGGGCCTAGCCTGCTTAAGCCTAAACATCAGGTCAAAAATCCTGAAAAGTCGAGCTTAAAGCCCAAATTTCAAGCTTGTCATTAGGCCTTTTTAGGCCTAACCTTGAATCTCCAATTTTTTTGGACCATTTTACCACTCCTAACAGTTAGGAGTCTACAAAAACTTTGGTTTTATTAGCATTTGACCTAACCGAACCGGTTCGAACCTGCCGGTTCGGGGTGGGACAAATGGTAACCGATCTGGGATCAATACATATAACCGGTATATACCAGATATTCGGGACCAGGACCGGGAAGTGGTTTGGCTCGTTCGGTGTATACCAGGCCGAACTGGTTGTACCGATTATTAATGATTTATTAATTTTATTAGCCGATTCTCCTTCACAATTCGAAGGCTACAGAAATTAGGTCTCCTGACTAGTTGCTTCTATCTTCCCCCAAAACCCACCATTAGGCAATTCTCCTTAACAATTCCAACGCTGCAGAAATTGGGAATCCCGGCAAGTTGCTTCTTTCTTCCCCCAGAACCCACCATTAGCTAATTGCGAAAGTAAATTGGGAAAAAATAGCCTTAATCTATTCAAATCTCCCGGCAATTCGCAGCAATCTTTCTGGCGATTCGCAACAGTCTTCTCGGTGATTGTGAGAGATTTTTGCAAAGATTCTGTTTAAGCATCCTATTTATATATAGTTTTGTCAGTATTGAGCCTTGTGTGTGAGCCTATACTTATAGTTTTGTCACTCCAATTCTTCTTACTCTCTTCTTAAGCCCTAGATTAAATACATCCTCATTGCTTCCCGTTTCCCAGAAGCTAATTTTTTTTAATATATATATATATATATACCATTTTTGTGATTGCTACTCCCAATATTTGAAGTCCGCACCCTCTTTTCACTCTGTAAGATTGTTAATACTTGTATATGCATTTGGTTATAACTCCTTATATTGTTGGAACTGTGGGTATTTATGTATAGATGCCTATTTGATTGTCTAAAGTTGATGACAACCACTTTCACACTTCTATTCAAGTACATAGAGATTGATTATAATTAAAATTTATTTATTTTAGTCAATTACTTAATTCAAATACTGGATTCCATATTAAGGGTGTGTGTTTTCATCTAGCCGGGTCAATGAAGCTACAACTTCAATTTGATTAGCGTATTTTAAAGCACTGTTGTTCTGAAATTCATGTTGGCTCATCTGAGATTTATCTGGTGGCTAGGTGGCATGATTTAGGGACCTCCAAAGGGAATTGAGATCTATTGATTTAATTAATGAGGCTTTATTGGAAGTTCCATTGGGGTACTGATGTTAGATACTAGCAATATTATTGGTTTCACTTTGCATATCAGGCTAGTAACTGAATATTGGTAGGAATGTTGATTGCATAATTGTTTCGGCTACCTCAGCGATATCTGTCACCACTTAACGTCCGTTATTTCCATCTGCAAATTGGGCCTCCTGGAGGCCATTGTTATTCATATCTTTTTGTGGCACCGGATGTTTTTGCTGTCATCCTATACTATTGCAAGCCATTTTCTAGAATATTTTTGTTTCGAGAATTGGGAAATGCTCATTTGAATTTATCTTTATACTTGTTGTCAATTCTTCAGCTGCTCTTGTAGCTTATATGGCAGCAATACTGGCTTCTCACAGCTGCTATTGCCGCAACTTGCTTCATGGAATCATGGTTGAAAACACAACCGGTACAATATAAGATAAAAACCGTGCCAATACCGGACCGGCTAACCGGTTCGGGATACCGGTCCAACCGGTAGGGGATACCGGTCCAACCGGTAGCGGTATCGGTACCCAATTTTGGGTAGATTCAGTAACCGGTCCGGTACGGGCCAATTAATTACCGATGAACAGTCCTAGTAACATCTATATAACAAATGGTTTTTCGAGTACTTTGGTCCAACAAATTTCAACATTGATATTTCTACACCTATAAATAACATTTCATTCTAATTTTTTCACAATTCATTTTTCTAGAAGTATGTTAATTTGGGGTTAGTTGTATTTAGAAGTATGTTAATTTGGAATTAGTTGTATTTAGAAGTATTTTAATTTGGGATTAATTGTATTTAGAAGTATTTTAATTTTTTGATGAAGTCAAACCATATATATCTCAATACAGTCAAACTGTATATGACTAATCATGTCCAATCGGGTTGCCGACCGGGTCGGGAATATTGGCCAATTTCCGCTACAAAATAATTTTGGGGTTAACATTGTATGCAATTAAGTAGTTTATGTAGCAATTTGTAAGTCCAATTACTTTAGGGGTCGAATTATGAATTTGGTGATACTTGGTATAACAAAAGTGTATTTAGCCCTTTCAAAAAAGATACAAGTCAACCTTCATTATTGAGTACTTTCCAATTCAACATGTGTGATAATATACTCCATCTCTTTCAAAATTAGATTAGAGATATATTTTTCTTTTTAATGCGTTCCAAAATTAGAGATATATTTCCATTTTAGGATTATAAATTGACGTGATATTCCTAATTTCTCATTACTTTTTAACTATCATTTTCAATATTAACCACTATAACTGAATTCTTAGTTAATACTAAGGCTATATATGAGAACATAAAATTATTCGTAAAAGTCGTTTTACAAATGTATCTCTAATTTTAGAACGGAATGAGTATTAGTTAAGCATTTTGCTCTGACATCTATTTAGTAATTTATTTACGTCCTATGAGCATTTAGGAAGGGAACATTACAGCTCAAATAGCCTTCATGGAACCTCCATATCTCATCATCGTTTATAGTATAAAAATCTTAACCATCATCATCATCATCATAATTGTTGGGACGTGATTTATTGGGCCTAAGTGGATACGGTGGGCCATAGTCTACGTGGAGGAATGTTCCCACGTGAGAGTCTGTTTGGGCAGTGGGAGGATATTAATCAATCCTAACTGTATTTAATTTTCAACTCCTAAGGAAAATGTTAGGATATGATTCAACTTTTTTACTTTAAGGAGATTAAATTTAATCCCATTAAGGTATCTAACCTAATGAGGAGTTCTATTTCCATACGCGGACGAACATGAAATAGATGGTGTGATCACTATAAATACAAGGTTAAACCTTAATTCACAGGTTAATAACCTTTTTTCAGCACTAAAGCATTAAGCCTCCATTGTTAAACCTTATTCAGCCTGTACTTATTCTCACACTGGAACTATCCCCTGACGGCCCAGGCCGTCAGCTCTCTGAGTGTGGTTTCGTTTCTATGCAGGATTGAACACGCAGTTTAATGATTGGGCGCATGGACGAATCTTGGCATTAACATTGGCGCTAGAAGGAAGGCCCTTAGTGCGAGATAAATCTCAATCACTCAGTAGTTTGATCAGTAGTAATGTCGTCAAGTCAGACAAAAATGGTGTTGGCATGGGATAAATCAACGGCAAGTCTTTCTCAACCTAGAGGCTCGGTCAAAGACAGGTTAGGGCCATCTAGGATAATTATCAGAAGGAAATTATTTTCAACCAAGTAGAAGACAACGGGCCATGGTAGCCGTGCCGAAGACCAGCACTCTAGGCCAGATCAGGGTTGGGATGAAAGGGAGACGATCTTTGCTAGAAAGATGTAACGGAACAAAGATGTTATAGAAGCTCTACGCCTTCAGCAGATAGAATTGGATAAGCAGATGGCGTCACTGTTAGACGGAGAAGAAGTTTCCTCCAATCATCATCGACGTCGGGAACTATTGCCAGGGGACCATTCCAAAACACACCGTTCGGATGGTTCCCAACATGATAGGAGTAGGCACAGGAGCCGCTCACAGGACAGGATCAGGCGACAGAGGCGATCTCATGATAGGAGCAGGCATCAAAACCGCTCTTGGGAAGTAAGCTGTGAAAGTAGAGGAAGATCTGAACGGAGAAGGTGGGGGGCATCTCCGGATCATGATCAGGATAGGCGAGAGTCATCCCTTCGAAGGGAAAATCCCGAAGCACTTGCCCGGAAGGTCGGGGATAGGCGAAAGTTATCCCCCCCAAAGTAAGATCCCGAGGCGCTTTCCTAGAGGATTGTAGAGCTGGAGAAGATGCTCGCAACAGTCAACCAGGAAAAGGAGGCTCCGATAGACTCGACATCACTGTTCTCCCCGAAAATTGACCGGGTTTGGGCCGATCCTAGTAAGAAGGTTCCACACATGGAGAGTTATGATGGGACGAGAGATCCGTATGACCACAGCCAGGCTTACAACTGATTGATGAAGTATTATGACTACTCTGATGCCGCCAAGTGTCAGATGTTTATCATGACTTTGAGGAATGAGGCTCAGCAGTGGATGACGTCTTTAGCTCCAAACTCAATTTCGTCGTGAAAGGAGCTCTGCGACAGTTTCACAGTCAGTTCGAGAGCAATAAAAAAGAGAGGAAATCCGACGGCTTCTTTGATGCAGATAAGGTAATACTCGAAGAAAACATTGGGCCATTATATAAAACGGTTCCGAGAGGCGGTCAGAGCAGTGTTGGACTTAAACGGTCCTCAAGCCTTTGGATAGTTTACCACGGGGCTGGATGTGGTAAACTCAAAGAAGCTGGTAAAAGACATGATGTTCGATGCCCCGAAGGACTTGGCTGAAGCTTATGACAAAGCCAAAAAAGTTATTGCAATTGAGGAAGCCATGAGTAGTCTGAAGCTAAACACGATGGAAAAACCGAAGGATAGGGATAGAAATAACTACCCTAGGGCAGATAATAATAATAGAATACATGATTAGCCGAAGAAGAATTTTAATGGTGGTTCAAGAGGAGGACGTCCGCTCTTCTCGAACAGGAAAGTTAATAAGGTGTACACCGGCCTCAATACAGATCGATCAACTGTATTGGTGCATATGAGGGACAAGACATATTTTGAACCTTGCCCAAATAACACCCATCGGGATCGAGGGAACCAGAATAAATACTGCGATTATCACCAAACTATCGGACACTCCACCAAGGTTTACCATAACCTAAAAAACTTAATTGAGAAGAATGTGCAGCACGGGGAGTTGCTCTAGGTCATTGCTGGTCGGGGGGCTTCGAGAAGGAGACGAATAATAACAACACTGAGCAGAACCCTAAGCTGCAATCTGAACTAGTGTCGATAGTCCAACGAGTGGTAGACATTATAACTAGTGGATCAGTCAGGAAGGTGACTAGAAAGAAAAGACGTGGAGTATTGGATTCGGTTATGACGGTATCTGAACCACCCACCAGGAGGGAACGACTATATCCTGGCACAGTAATATCGTTCACCGATAAGGATTACCCATCGAAACCCATCGAGCCATGTGAAGATGCTTTGGCCATTAATGCCTAGGTCGGATCGATGGACATGAGGTGGATCATGATGACAACGACTTCTCTATTGACATATTATATGCCCATGCTTACCAACGACTTGATTTGGAAGGGAGAAAGATGGAGGTCGGGCATGAGCCTCCACTGTATAGGTTCAGTAAATTGAGTTGTCAGTCATCTTTGGCATGACTCCTTAACAAGTGGAAGTCAATGTCAGGTTTTTTGTCGTGCATGTGGACTTTGCTTATAATGCTATTCTGGGACGACCAATATTGACGGCACTGCAAGCGGTGACCTCTATTACTCATTTTAAAATAAAGTTCCCCACGTCGAATGAGTTGGCAAAGTTAAGGGAGATCTGGATATGGCTCAGACGTGCTACAGGAATTCGCTGATATCTTCGGCTATCAGGAGGTGTAAACAAAGGTAGACGATGTGATCGAGGTGGAACCATTTACCAAAAGAAGCACATAACCCCTTGCTTTACTAGCCGAAGAGATTGAAGATATTGAGTTGGTCCCGGGAAAGAAAGATAAGGCAATAAAGATTAGATCGGGTCTTCTGGAGCCCTTTTGAACAAGATTGATTAAGTTACTTCGGGTATACACAAACATCTTCGCTTGGGAGCCCAGTGACATGCTCGGGATTGATGAGAAATGGATGTGCACAAACTAAATATAGACCCTGCCAAGAAACTAGTTCGCCAGAAGAGGTGGATCTTTGCCCCGAAGTGGTAAACGATTATCGATGATTAGTGACCAAGTTGTTAGCGGCTGATTTTATTTTTGAGATTGATTATCCCGAGTAGTTGGTGAACGTGGTGTTGGTTTGAAAGCAGAATGGGAAGTGGAAGATCTGTATTGATTATACCGATTTGAACAAGGCGTGCCCGAAGGATTTTTACCCACTCCCACACATTGACCAGTTGATTGATGCCACATCGGGGTATGCATTGTTGAGCTTTATGGATGCCTTTTCGGGGTATAATCAGATTTTGATACATAAGGAAGATACCTCGAAGACGGCTTTTATAACACATCGGGTAATCTATGCTTATAAGAAGATGACTTTCAGATTGCTAAATGCTAGTGCCACTTACCAAAGTATGATGAATTACGTGTTTTAGAAGCAGTTAGCCCGAAGTGTATTTGGATGATCTGGAGGACTGTTTCCAGACTATTAGGCATTACAACATCAGATTGAACCCGATGAAGTGTATTTTTAGCCTCGGTTCGGGTAAATTCCTTGGGTATTTGGTGAGCAAAAAGGGTATTGAAGCGAATCTAGAGAAGATCAAAGCTATTTTGGACATGATGTCTCCCCAAATGTTCAAGGATGTACAGCGATAAATGGGTCGGATTGCGGCGTTGAAGAGGTTTATGTCCAAGTCCGGAGAAAGATGTTTGTCGTTCTTTGATACGCTAAAGGAACCGAAGAATGAGAAGACTTTCCTGTGTAGTTCGGAGTGCAAGGACATTTTTTAGGGAATCAAGAAATACTTATCTTCGACGCCTCTATTGATGAAGTCGGTCCTTTCGGAACCTTTATATTTGTACTTAGCAGCGAGTTCGTTGGCAGTTGGAGCGATGTTGGTTCGGGAAGCAAGAGGAAAACAATTTTCGGTCTACTATGTTAATCACGCTCTTTGGGATGCAGAGACTCGATATCCTGATAGGTTCATAATATTCGATTATTTTTGTTCCTTTATGCTTAGTTTAATTGCATGTTATTTGTAATATGAGCTGAATTAAACTATTTATAGATCTTTGGAAGAGTTTGATATGATTCTGCAAATATGAGTTATAATGATAATTTTTATGTTGTTTTGTAGAATACTCGACAATCATTGGGTGAGAGCTCTACGTTCGTAGTGTTACAGTGGAAGCCTGACAGCTCTACGATCGGAGGAAGGTCAAGGTAGAGTCACCTGACGATTAGATATAGTACTCTATGTTCATAGAGTCGGAGCTCTACGCTTGAGTGGCTGTGAACTCTACGATTTCGAGGTTTTCTCTACGATTACGAGGGAACTCTACGATTGCATAGTTACCCTATAGAGCAATGATGCAGAGTTTCACTCTACGTTTCTTTACACTATGATTGCTGAAAGTGTGTTACTCTACGATTGTGGTCGTCATGCAAGATTCATATTTTGAATAGGATTTGAGTTGCTGGGATGATAGAGTTTGACTTGTACGAGGATTTGGAGATGGAATTACGCGCTTACATGGAAAGTATCTCTAAGTGTGGAAAGTAGAGTCTGATATGGACTCTGAGTTGCAGTTTAATATGGGAACTGAATCAAATTGGAAAAGGAAACTAAGTAAGACTTAGATTTGGAAATTGAATCTTGATTTGATAAGGAAGCTATTTAAAGCTGGATTTCAGAGATTGACAAGGATTTAGAATCCTACCATATCTGCAGAATGAAGACTTCCGAAGTAGAGTTGGATTAGAATTATTCTAGGGTTAATCTATAAATACCCATCACTTGTAATCAGTTGAACACATTGAACACATTTATTATTTTTAATCTTAGAATATAATTTACTTATTAGCATGCTAGCTTATCTCTTTTATTCAGTTCTGAAGGGATGTGAAACCATATTTACAGTTAATATAATAATTGAGTTATATTATTGATTCCTTCGTGTGTGAAATTTATTCTGATAATCTGGTTGAATTTCTTATATGTTATTCAGTGTACTAATTTGGTTTCTACAGGATTAAATTGGCGAATTGTTATCATCTGCTAGATTAAAGTATAATATTAAGTAAACGATGTTATATCTGACCATAGGTAGTACTTAGTAATATTTGATTGTGGACATGCTTTTGGATATTATTAAGATTATCAGAAGGCAAGTTAAATAATCCCTAATAGTGTGATTGTTACTTGGAACAACCTAATTCTCTAATTCTTAATGCTTCTGTCATATTAAATCTAGACTGATAGTTCTGGGTTATATAACAGTTAGAGTCTAGTGGGGGCGATTGTCACATTAGATTTAAACTTAAGGAGAATTTTGGATAATTGAGCGATTGCTGATCATCTAGGGTTGTTAGTTTCATTAAAGGAAGATATAATATTAACTTGATTATTCTATTACTATAAATTGGTGAAGCTGAACTAAAGAACTGAAGCTTTTACATATTTGATAATCTTTATTAATTTAATTATGTTTTTCTTAGTTAATTATAATTGATTTCAAAACCCCCAACTTTCAATTACTATTTTTAGTTAGAAACATTAGAATAAATTTAGAACAATATCAATTCTACGTGGAATCGATCCTTACTTACTACTGTGCTAGTTATTTGAATTTGTAGAGTGCAAGTGAGGTTAATTTTGGATTACTTGACTACAGCTCTCCCATATCCAAATCTGGAGAAGTTTGCCTATACTTTTATTATAGCTAGTAGGAAGCTTTGGTACTACTTTCAGGGAAGGTTGATAGTTATGTACACGGATTAGCCTCTAAAGAAGATATTGAATAAGCCAGACATATCACGATGACTTGTAGCATAGGCTACGGAGTTGACTCAGTTCGTGCTGGAGTACCATCCCTTGACAGCGATTAAGGGTTAGGCCTTGATCGACTTTGTGGTAGAATGTTCTTTCTCTGAACCCAGCCCCGTCGATCAGGCAGAAGTAGTAGTAGGGCCGATCTCGGAGGTTCGACAGGTTTAGACTTTATGGATACTGTATGTGGATGGGTCATTAACTTCGGATGCCAGTGGTGCAAGGGTGATTCTGACAAGTCTAGAGGGTTTCAGGGTGCAACAGGCCATCTACTTAAGTTTTAAGGCGACCAACAACGAGGCTGAGTATGAAGCAATTTTGGCTGGGCTACGGTTGGCGAGGAGTTTGGAGGTGCAAAGGCTAATCATCTTCAATGACTCACAATTGGTAGTTAAGTAGATATTAGGGAAGTATGAGGTCCGGGGAGCAAGGATAACCAAGTATCTGGCCTAGGTCAAGGATCGACTGCATTATTTTAGTTCATATACTTTTCAAGGGGTGGATTGGTCTAATAATACATTTGTCGATGTCTTATCCAAGTTGGCAGCGTCGAATACGAGTTCTTTCTGTGGGTTGGTATATTTTGGGGTTTTGGAATTTCCAAGTATTCAGAAGTCAAATGTGTTGGTGGTGGAACACTCAGACTGTTGGATGACGCCATATTTAAGCTATCTTGTCGATGGCAAGTTACCTTCATACTAGATATTAGCGAAGAAGATAAAGTACAGGAGTTCAAACTTCGTACTGATCAATGGTGACTTATATCGGCGTGCATACTCTTCGCCTTTGTTAAAGTGTTTGGTCTCGTCCAAAGTAGAGTACATACTTCAGGAAGTTCACGAAGGAATCTGTGGGGATCACATGGGAGCTAAGGCATTGGCGTACAAGGTGCTCCGACAAGGTTATTATTGGTCTACTATCTTTTAAGAAGCCAAGGAATATGTTCAAAAGTATCCTAAATGCCAGCTCAATAGTCCTATTCTTCATCAGCCGCCCGAAGATTTATTTTCGGACTTTTCTCCGATCTCATTCGTAGTGTGGGGAATTGACATCTTGGGACCGTTGCCGAAGGTAAAAGGGTAGGTCAGCTTTGTTGTAGTGGCTATCGATTATATAACTAAGTGGGTAGAGGCCAAACCACTTCGATCAATTACGGAGCAGGAATGTCTTAAATTTCTCAAGGAGTTCGTGGTCTTTCGCTTTGGCATCCTCATGGTGGTAGTGTTAGACAACGGTAGATAGTTTGTGGGATCAAAGTTTGCTATTATCTATATATTTGTTTCCTTAAATCTAGGTCCTTTAAAACAGACTGGTGTTATTATTCAACTTGCTGATAGGACTAACACTTACCTTGAAAAGGTGATTGAAGATGTTTTAGTACAGGTGAATGAGCTAATTTTTCTTGCAGACTTTTATATTGTGAACATGGAGGATGATTCTTCTGCAAACCCCGCTCATATTTTATTAGTGAGGCCATTCTTGAAGACTGCCAGGACCATGATTGATGTACATAATGGGACCTTGACCATGGAGTTTGATGGAGAAAAGATCCAATTCGACATATATGAAGCAATGAGGTACCCTAGTGATATGAACCTAGTTTATGCTATTGATATTGTTGATTCTCTAGTACAAGATTCTTCCAATCAAGTGCAAAGGGACACCTTGGAGATTGCAATTACTAACAGTTTGGAGTTAGACAAAGAAGAAGAAATAGAACAGGCTCAAGAATTGAAGGAAACTGTAGCTGCTTTACATTCATTGCCACAATTCTCAAATAAGTATGTAGTTCATTCTATTCAATTGCCTGTTTCTCATCAAAAAATACTACCTTCTATTATGTAGGCCCCTACATTAGACCTCAAACCATTGCCAACCCCATCTGAAGTATGCTTACTTGGGAGAAGATGACACACTACTAGTGATTATTGCCAACAATTTAACCAAAGTACAGGAAGACAAACTGTTGAGAATCCTCAGGGATCATGTAACAATATTTGGTTGGACCATTGTAGATATAAAAGGCATAAGTCCTGCTGTATGTTTGCATAGGATCTTGTTAGAAGAAGGAGCCAAGCCTACTAGAGAAGTCCAGAGAAGACTGAACCCACCCATAATGGAGGTAGAAAAGAAAGAAATATTGAAATTACTTGATGCAAGTATTATATATCCAATTTTAGACAGCCAATGTCCAGGTAACTGTCCAAAGAAATCTAGAATCACAGTTGTCCCGAATGACAATAATGAGTTGGTTCCAACAAGAATGCAAACAGGTTGGAGAGTGTGTATTGATTATAGGATGTTAAATGTAGTTACTAGAAAAAATCATTTCCCTCTTCCCTTTATTGATCAAATATTAGAAAGATTGGCTGGTCACACTTACTATTGTTTTTTAGATGAATTTTCAGGTTACAACCAAATTGTGATAGCCCCAGAAGATCAAGACAAAACCACCTTCACATGCCCGTGTGGTACATTTGCCAATAGAAGAATGTTATTTGGACTTTGTAATGCCTCAGGTACCTTCCAAAGATACATGGTAAGCTTATTTTCTGATCTTTTAGAAAGTTTTATTGAAGTTTTTATGGGTGGCTTCACAATTCATGGTGATTCTTTGGATGTCTGTCTTGATAATTTAACTAAAATGCTTGATAGATGCTTAGAAACTAATTTTGCTCTAAATTGGAAAAAATGTCACTTTATGGTAGAGCAAGGGATAATACTTAGCCATGTTGTTTCCTCTAGAGGTTTAGAAGTTGATTAAGCCAAAATAAAAATTATTGCTGCATTACCTTACCCTGCAAAAGTGCATGAGATTCGTTTTTTTCTTGGACATGCAGGTTTCTATAGGAGGTTTATCAAGGACTTCTCCAAAATAGCTTTGCCTTTGTGCAAGTTGCTGCAGAAAGATGTGGAGTTCCAGTTTACTGAAAAGTGCAAGGAATCGTTTGACAAACTGAAGGAATTGCTGACTTCAGCACCTATGATCCAACCACCAAACTGGAAACTACCCTTTGAGATCATTTGCGATGCAAGCATTTATACAGTGGGAGCTATTTTGGGCCAAAGAGTGAATAAAGTTGTTCATGCCATTTACTATGCTTCCAGGACTCTCAATGATTCCCAAATAAACTATTCTACGACTGAGAAAGAACTCTTATAAGTTATTTTTGCTTTAGAGAAATATAGATCTTATTTATTGGGAACTAAAGTAGTAGTTTATTCTGATCATGCTACTCAGGTATCTCTTGACCAAGAAGGACTCAAAGCCAAGAATTATAAGACAGATTCTGCTATTACAAGAATTTGACTTGGAGATTAAAGATAAGAAAGGAGCAGAAAACCAGGTTGCAGATGTAACGATCGGGAATTTTGAATTTCCTTGTAACCCAAGCTTATGTGTGAATAAAATGAATTTTTATTTTTATTTATATTATTATGTGTTATGTGCTTAAAGGTGGTGTTACAACCTAGAATATGTGTATGTGTTGAATTTTGTGTGTTGTTGTGTCGTTGGGGTGAATATATTGACTTCGCAAAAAATCGCAAAATCACTATTCACGGGGCACGTTTACCGAGACACTATTCACGCCATAATATCTTTGCGTCTTTTTGAATTTTAATAAATTTCATTAATACGCGTGTGCGAAGAGATAATTTTTCCAAGTGTCGGATTTTCATTTTGAGCCCATTCGTGTTTCATTCGATATTCGAAATGTATTATATGGGTGTTCCAAATATTTGGACAGATCCCATAATAATTATTTTTATGCATTCCAATATTTTATGGGAGTACCCACTTTAATTTTGGCTAGAGTTATTTACCAAATTGGGTACAAAAGTGGGAGTATTCGGGTATATTTTTGTGTATTTGGGTATTTATTTTTGCTTATTACTCTAAGTGGGAACTAACCTAAACCCTTGGACCAATCAGAGGAGGGAGAGGAGAGCATGATCAGCAGCATGTTGCTCTTTGCTAGGCTCAATGCCTTAATTTTCCAAAATGCTGAACATTTTTGGGTTACTCCCTTCATCCTCTCGAAGCCACTCCAATCTGCCATTCCATTCAAACTTCTTCTCTCCCATTCCTTTCCTAAACCAATTGCAGATAGAGAGAGAGTGAGAGTGAGAGAGCTACAGATAGAGAGAGATCATTGAAGGAAGAAGCAGAAGAACAAGAAAAGAAGTAGAAGAACAAGAAAAGAAGAAGAAGTTCACGGAATAAGAAGGAGCACGGTGAACCAAGAAGGAGACACAAGTCAAGCCCTATCAAATTTTCTTAGCACCTAGAAGGGATTTACAAGGTAAACAATCGACCAAAAACCCATTCCATTTGATTTTGATAGAATTTTCGAGTTGTTGGTGTTCTTGAGCTCAAATTGTTGGGTTTTAGCATTTCTTACAATTGTTGTTGTAATTGTTGGTTGTGGTCAGTTTTTATTGTTACCAAGACATCTTATAAGCTATTAATAACCTCAAAGTGAAACAAAATCGATGAATGATATGAACCTTGGCGTAAAGGATGAAACTTTGGACTTTTTGGACAAAATGACTTTCGGACGATTTAGAGGATTGTAAAGCTTTGATTGGGTAATTGTTTAGTTTAATTGTTGTTGTAATATTGTAGTTCCATGGGTTATCTTCATAACCTAGTTGGAATGGAGTTAAAACGAAGATTTGGCATTGATTTTGGTGAAGAACACAAAAATAGAGTTTTAATTTTGTGCTTTGGCTCAATAATTGGTCATATTAATATTTATGGGTAGCTCTAAATTTTTGTTATGTTATAACCCTATGTCTTAGGAGTCCATAAAGTCCGAAATGGACCAATTTGCATGTGTATAGAAGGAGTTATGAAGGTTGGAGTCGAAGAAGGTCGAGGTCGCGAACTCGGCATAAGCCCAGAATCCAGTTACTGGATGAATGGCGCTACCACGCCATTCATAAGTTCAACAACTCGCGCTGCAGCGTCAAGCCTTTTAGATAAAATGAATGGGACTGGCGCCGCAGCGCCGCTTCTAATATTAAGCCTGGCATCACAACGTCGGGTCAACCCGTGAAGGTACGGTGCGAGCAGGTGCTGCAGCACCGCTGGCTAGGCCAAACCGGGCGTCGCAACGCTAGGTCGGGTCGGATCGGGTCAGGCAAGTAAAATTTTTCCAACAAGACCATAATTTAAGTTTTCTTTTAATGATGTTATATAAATGTTATCATGAGGCCCAATGCAATGTCCAACTTATATTTTGTACAAAATGATTAGACAGGTTAATTATTCGTATCCCGTGAAGTCATAAGGCGTTTTAGGGATAGTTAATTGCACCTCATGCCTGGCTCCCGACTACCTTGTCGTAGTGGCAATCAATGGGTTCTAATGATGTGATGTCTGTTTTGGAGCTAATCCTTATGTGACTAATTATTATATGAATATGTATTTACATGTGTAGGATATTAAAGAGCGTGTGTTATAATATTGTAGCAGACGCACCAGGCAAGTTTCCTAACGCTTGTCTAACTCTTATGTTGGGCAAGTTCCCTAACTTCATTCTTTCTATTTATTAAGAAAGTTCTATCTTACTCAAGTTATAATTGGACAAGTATTCTATTTTATTGCAAGTTTCTTTTCTAACCCTTATCTAACCCTTGTGTTGGGCAAGTTTCCTATCCATACTTTTTATTGAGTAAGTTTCCTAACTCAAACTCGAGTTATTATGTTTCAATCATGTTAGTGGATTAATTATTGATAATTATTCTACATCTATAATATTTATTGATATTTGCACCTTGTGCAAGTTTTCAAATTCTTGTATAATTTGACATTAAACTAGTATTCTATATTAAAGCAAGTTCCCTAAATTCACTCAATTTGTGTATTGATTACATGTGTTGTGATATTGAGCTAGTTTATGGAAATTAAGAGAGAGGAAGATGTGGAGTTGTTGGAGTTGGTGGATCTAGTTTATGGATATTGAGAGGGGAAAGATGTCGAGCCAATGACATTAAATAAGGGTAGCTACTTGGGAGGTAACCCAAGATTCAGATTTGATTTTCTATCCCCTTACTTTTTATTTTTAGTTGCATGCTAGTTAGTAGTACTTGCTTCTTTGCACGATTGTCTTACATTGGGGACAATGTAAGGTTTGAGTGTGGGGGAGGGGTTTAGGATTATTATTTAGGATTATTATGTTAGATATGATGCTCTGAAAAAAATATGAAACTTTTTCTGACTCTACGATCGTAGTGTTCTGCTAAGCTTTTGAAGGTTGAAATCGTAGAGTGTGTATTGATGCCTATTTGTAGAATTTGATTTGATGCCTTATTATTCAATGAATGATGATGACTCAGTTAGGATCTGTGGACTAATTCTGAATTTGGATTATTTTGCATGAATACTTGAATATGGGATACATGATCACTTGACTGGGTTATCTATGGGATTATACTTTGTGCATTGATCTTATGATTTAAGGCTTGCTTAACTGCTTATCTTGTTTACAGAACCTTGGAAAAAAAAGAGAAAAGATGGAAATTATGAGAACAAATAGTGTTGAAAAAAATAAGAAATGAAGAAAAAGTGCAGATGTCTTGTGGTGGGTTGAAATGGAGCGTAAAACGCACTCACCGATAAACACAAGAGCGAGATAGAGTGTAAAATGCACTCACTAAGAAGCAAATAAGTGAGATGGAGCATAAAATGCACTCACTTGAAAAGAAAAAAATGTGAAAGGTGAAATAGAGCATAAAATGCATTCACCTAAGAAAAGTTAATGTCTGCAGGTTCTGTGGGTTAGAAATTTTTGCAGGAAAAATAGGTTTTGAGTTATGAGTTAGTGTGTACAGTTTCTGTTCCATATAAACTGGGTAGGGTATTTGTGTTGATCATATGATAGATATTTGTGTGGATATATTCTGGTTTGGATGATGTTTTGTGGGGAATGACATAGTTGTTATTATGAGTTGGTTGATGGGGTGTTGGTCAGGTTTCTGTGATAGGTGTTATTATTCCATGATGTTTATTTTGGAGACCTTTGAAATCATGGTTGAATAAGTCAGATAAAGTTTTCTTCATATGATTTCTGTTCTATTTACATGAGGACATGTAAAGAGCTAAGTGTGGGAGAATTTGATAGGTTCCTAATATTCGATTATTTTTATTCCTTTATGCTTAGTTTAGTTGCATGTTATTTGTTGTATGAGCTGAATTAAAGTATTTATAGATCTTTGGAAGAGTTTGATGTGATTCTACAAATATGAGTTATAATGATGATTTTTATGCTGTTTTGCAGAATACTCTACGATCGTTGGGTGAGAACTCTACGTTCGTAGTGTTATAGTGGAAGCTTGACAATTCTACGATCGCAGGAAGGTTAAGGCAGAGTCACGCGACGATTTGATATAGTACTCTACGTTCGTAGAGTAGGAGCTCTACGCTTGAGTGACTGTGAACTCTACGATGGTGTTGTCTGCTCTGCGATTCTGAGGTTTACTCTCCGATTACGAGGGAACTCTACGATTGCATAGTTACCCTATGGAGCAATGATGCAGAATTTCACTCTACGTTTCTTTACACTAGGATTACTGAAAGAGTGTTACTTTACGATTGTGGTCATCATGCAAGATTCCTATTCTGAGTAGGATTTGAGTTTCTGGGATGATAGAGTTTGACTTGTACGAGCATTTAGAAATGCAATTACGAGCTTACATGGAAAATATCTTTGAGTGTGGGAAGTAGAGTTTGATATGAAATTTGAGTTGCAGTTTAATATGAGAACTGAATCGAATTGGAAAAGGAAACTAAGGAAGACTTAGATTTGGAAATTGAATCTTGATTTGATAAGGAAGCTACTTAAAGCTGGATTTTAGAGATTGACAAGGATTTAGAATCCTACCATATCTACAAAATGAAGACTTTTAAAGTAGAGTTGGATTAGAATTATTCTAGGGTTAATCTATAAATACCCATCACTTGTAATCAGTTGAACACATTGATTCTGAGGTTTACTCTCCGATTACGAGGGAACTCTACGATTGCATGGTTACCCTATGGAGCAATGATGCAGAATTTCACTCTACGTTTCTTTACACTAAGATTACTAAAAGAGTGTTACTCTACGATTGTGATCGTCATCCAAGATTCCTATTTTGAGTAGAATTTGAGTTGCTGGGATGATAGAGTTTGACTTGTACAAGGATTTAGAGATGGAATTACGAGCTTACGTGGAAAGTATCTCTGAGTATGGGAAGTAGAGTCTGATACAGAATCTGAGTTGTAGTTTAACATGGGAACTGAATCGAATTGGAAAAGGAAACTAAGGAAGACTTAGATTTGGAAATTGAATCTTGATTTGATAAGGAAGATACTTAAAGCTGGATTTCAGAGATTAACAAGGATTTAGAATCCTACCATATCTATAGAATGAAGACTTCTGAAGTAGAGTTGGATTAGAATTATTCTAGGGTTAATCTATAAATACCCATCACTTGTAATAAGTTGAACACATTGAATGTAATATTCCGAACCCTAATAAGATTTGTATATGTAAATTATGCGTTTATTAAATGAAATTTCTTATTCCGACTTTGTGTTATGTGATTGTATATTTTATTAAGGAATTAGGTCAAATAAAAAATTTTCGCCAAGCAGCTGTGTCGTGCTTACACGGACAAAATGATTTGTCGTGCTTCCGACGAATTCACCGAGAAGCGTCTCGGCAAATTATTTTTGTAAGCTGCTGTGTCGTGCTTGGAAATAACGAAGTGATTTGTCATCCTTCGGAGTTAATATAATATTATATTAACTGATAAAAATTTAAAATAAGTTAAATAGGGTTTAAAATGATAAACTGAATTAGAAACCCTGATTAAGAAACCCTAATTGATAAAAGTTATCCGAATTGGCTAACCTAAATCCTAATTACTACACAAGAATCTTAATTGATATAATTAGATTCTAAGTAATGAATCATAATAGTAATTATGAGTCATTGAACTTATATTAAAACCCTAATTGTAGAATTAAAAATCCTAAACCCTAATTTAGAAACCCTAAAACCCTAATTTGGTTCAATAATACTAAATTATGAAATGATAAACCTTAATTATGATATATTAGCTTAATTAAGGTATTACTAAACCTAATTAAACATCCCAAACATGATTAGTAAAAATTTAGGTTTAATTAGTAAGTAAATAAATCAAAAATAAAATTTAAACCAATAGAAATTGAGCTAGGAGTGTGCAAGCTTGTGCTCAACACACTCCAGCACAAGTAGGTCAGTAGGATCAGATTAGAGTAGCACAAGTATCAAGGCTAGATATTTGTGGAGGCCAAATTTGGAAAAAGAACCCTAAAACCCTAATTTGCAAATCCTATAAATAGAACATCAAGCTGATCAGTTAAGCCACGAATTTTACAAAGCGTAAACACTTACAATCATACCATAACAAGCCTCTGCAAGCATAAAATCAGAATCAAAAGCCAAGGATCAAAAGTCTAAGAAAAAGATGCAAAACCCTAATTTTTATGCTAGATCTTCAAGTCTATAATAATTTTATGTTTTAGATGTTTAGGATTATGTGTAAACATGTTATTTGATTACCTGGGTTGGTTAATCATATATCCATAACGTTTAAAGGGGCGAATTTGATCAAAAATCCAAACTGTTCTTGGCAGTCAAGAACAGCCTGACAAGTCTTTTTGTCAGAGCTTTTGATCGACCTAAACTGTATGTTTGATGTGTTTTAAAGCATGAATTTGTAGTATGACATGTTATCTATGATATCCAACTAATAGAAGGCTAAAAATATCTCACAGTAGGAAGATATTAGTGGTCAAAACCCATTGACCGACCATGTTGAACTGTTTCTAGGCAACCCAGAAACCTTCAAGCAACTCTGACAGTTTACTGACAAGGTTTGCTTTGCTTATATCTTACACACATGATATATTTTATGAGGTTTTAAGGTTTATATATGTTCTTTGCCATGAATACTTGAAGTACAAATCAATTAAACATATTAAGCTAACATAGAATCAAAGTTAATAGCGGTCAAACCACGTTGACCGACCAAGACTGTATGTGTGATATCCCGAATATTAGCAATATTTCTTTTAAGGGAAATATTAAATGATTAAATAATGGTAAGATATTAAAACCTAGTTGATAAAGGAAGTGTGTAAAAAGAGGATTAAATTTTTTTCTTTTATTTAATTGTTGTGATATGGTCGGTTATGTAATACTTAATACTTAATTAAGTATCTCAAGTTTGATATGATAAAGGAAGGGGAATAAATATACCTTATTATAATGGTATATAAATATCAAGAATGAAAAGGAAAGCCAACATGGCTTATTTGGAAATATTCTTGACATAAAGCTACTTATGTGTTCAATGAAATAATTATCTTATGATATAATTAATTTCATTCAAAAATATTATTTAGCGATAAATAAGGAAAATGGTGTGTACTACCATGAACTATTTAAATTACATGGACTATTATTTTTAATGAGGTATGCGCTAAACATTTTGCTAGCCTAATTAAATGTGATAATATTAATGAATATTATTATGTATATTAATAAAAGTCCACATTTAATTATTGGGCCATATTAATTTTGCTAAATATGCTTGCAAGCCTATTTCATTTGCATCAAGTGTTAATGGTTATTGCATTGAGCCCAAAACAAAGCCATGACCAGGCTAATATGAAGCCCAATTCAGCAGCCTATATGGGAGGAAAAAGGAGCTGTTTTAGTTGATATTAGATAGAGCAGTTAGTTAGCTTTAGTTAGCAGTTAGTTCACTTAGTAATTAGGTAGTAGCAGCCACGTAACTTATTAGGGGCTACTGTAAGAGCCAAATAGGCTTGCCAGGAGAAAGTAATAGAGGGCAATGTAGTAGCCAAGTAGAGCTCATGATGACAAGTAGCTATTATACTTATCAGAGTTTCAAGAAACTCAATAGCAGTCAATTTAGATAGAGAGAGGCAAAGTTTAGGCTAAAATGGGAAGATGGATTGAGCATCAAAGCTACTATTAATCTTTGAGCTAGCAAGGTAAGCAAGCCTAGACTCTTTCTATTCCTTTTTTGTTTCATTTTTTAAGTAATTTGGACTGTTAGTGGCCGGATAGCTGGTATCTAACTGACATATGATTAAATTGGTTATGGATGTGTTTACTATTATTGTTGTGATGGTTGTTATATATATATATATATAGACCATTAATGATTAAAGGCCAAAAGGTTGGGAAAATGGTTAGGAAAATGATTGTTTCATGTAAATAGAAAGCATACCTACCAACTGTTTGATGAATGGACTGAATAAGGACTGTTATGTATTAAAAGCATACTAGATGCGTGATCAACTCTAAAATCATAGCTATATGCTATCATAGTAAGATTAATGTCTCAAGTATCCTTCCATGATTATGTGTAGCATGTTTCCATGTAATTTACAAATCATGATATATTTCTATATGAGAAAAATCAGTCATTGTGACTGTTATTGGAAGCTTATCTTATAACGATTATGCCTTTTTCTAGTATGATTATTATGCTATAACATGGGGTAAATATACCAAACCTTAAAAGCTAATAATGGTGAAGTTTTAAGTTCCATTTCAGTCAAAATTGGGCAGTCTGGACCTATTAAAAACAGGCCAGACCAAGCCCCTAGTTTGAAAGGTTGAATGCTAACATAGATGCCTTGTTGAGGGCTGTTAAGGTGTAATTTGTTCTGTGCCATCTAGATGAAAGCTATACATGTTAAATGTTATGTAAAAGGTTAGTCCAAGCTCATGTGTTACATAACCCTGCTATTTCGTTAACTAGGCTATCAAATCATGTTTTCATGTGAACTTAAAGCCTATAATGGGTTGTTTAGTGATAGAAACTGAACTACCCATACAAGCATGCTAATGTATATAATGTTATGTTATATTGATGTCTTAAAGAGATTACTTGAATGCCTAAAAGACCCCTATAATGGACTGTTTGAAATGTGATTGCCAAAACTAGGCCTAAATGCTAGCTTTAAGAACTGTTTTGCTAAAATTCGAAACCTAAACTTTGGGGGACAAAATAAAGACCATAAAAAGTCCATAAGAAGCATATAGAAGGTGTTCCTTAACTCATTTAAGGCCTAGCATATGTGTAGCTCAAATTCTTATCTCAAAACCAAAGAAAGTAAGCTCTATAAGGCCATCTAACACTTAGAAGAAGAGATGAAATATTTGAACCTTAGAGACATGTCTCAATAGCTATAATAGAACCTAAGAAAGCTATAAACGCTAGCTAAACCAAGTCTAAAATGTTTTGAGTGTGAGACTTGTTGAAAATCATGTTTTAAACCCCAAAATAGACTGTTTTGGGAACTTCTTAATACCTGACCATTAGGGACTATAATGAACACTTATAAAATTTGTAATGGGTGCTAGTAATGGTTCCCAAACATTACCAAAACCAACACTAGTAAAAAAAGTCAATTTAAAACCTATGTTTAAGCATAAAAGTAGGCTTGATAGGTCAAAAGTGGCTAGATAACTAAGTACAGTGATATGATGGTAAAAGTATCCTTAAGTAACCTAAATACACATGCCTAGACTAGCTAAGTAGCCAAAACTAGAAAAAATTGGAAAAGTATAAAAATTGGTTTTGGTGAAAACGTGAGAAAATTGCCAAATGTGTGCCCTGTTTTGGGAAGCTTAATGGGCGTGATCCAGAAACCTAAACCTTGATTAAAATACCTTGATGTATGGTCTAGAAGTAAGGCCAAGTGGTTGAGCCAAGAGTTTAACCAAGAAATTCATAAAATTCACCAAACTAGCTAGTTAAATCATGTAAACTGCAGTTTCTACAAATTTTATAAGTGTGAAATTTGAGATTTTGCCATTTTACTTTAAGATCAATGTTAACACCTTAAACAAGTGAGTTAGAGGTATGCTAGGCTATTCCAAGTGTTGGAATACTAATACATACAAGAACATGAGAAATTGTTATGTAAAACCTTGAAAAATCCATGCATAGTAAAGTCAAGGGAATGATAAAGTTAGTCTTAACTATTACTAACTCAAGTGTTGGAATGAGCCCAAGTGGCCAGAAATGAAATTGACAAGAATTGACCAAAGTTAGTATGCTAAAAACTGTGATGAACAACGTAGTTTGGACACCAAATTCAAGAACCTTAGATGGCCTTCTTGAGAACATAAACCTATATGAAAATACCTTGCTATAGGGTCTGAAAGACTGCATAAATTTAAAACTAAGAAGGCAACTACAAAAATTCATAAAAATCCCCTAAGTGGGCTGTAAATTCATTAAAACTACTGCACTATAGTAGTTGCAATAGCTCTAACAGTACACTTTGAGCCCCTAATTTGAATGCCTTAAAGGTAGGTTTTCCTATAACCAAAGGAGGAATAAAATACCTTGTAGTATGGTCTAAATCTATGTCTAGATTGGATAGCTAATGGAGCATGGTAGAAAATTATTAAAATCTACAAAGTACCCTCAAAAATCACATTTTCTGTTTTTGAGCTATGTTGTAGAAGTGGAATTTAGGCTTGGAAATGTTTTGACATGACTTAATATGTTAATTGGAGTGTATAGTAACCAAGAAACTATATCATATCATGTTTAGACCAAAATGAGCATGTTCTAGGAGGTATATGAGCTAATTATGTGAAGAATGCTACGTTTACTAAATGTGAACATGTAACTGCTAATGTATGAGTCTGGTACATGAATATATGTGGTTAATGTCCTTAAGGACAAGTCACTTATCCTATGTGATACATGAAGTGAGGGACCAATAAATATGAATATTGGTGTCAAATTAGTATTAATTTTTAATTTGAGGTGAAATGTATTTGTTAAATAAATTGTTTAAAGACAATTTATGGAAGGAATGAGAAAATTAAATTTTAAATCTTAAATAAGTTATTTAAGCAATTAATAGAATAAATAGTAATTATATAATTGGTTTGTTCCATTTTGAATATTTATTTTTTATTATGAATTTAACTTCATTATTAATTGTAGACACCCAAATTTTGCGTTCCTTGTACTAACCATGACAGGAGGGCAAAATCGTCAATTGAACCGGCTTGCGGGAGCAAAGGAATGGGCACAAGTGCGAGCGCCCGACACCACCGCAATGTTTGGTGACCAAAGCTGACGTGACAATAAGGCCATCCGGAACAGACATCCCCGAATGAGGTGGCACGTCTCCCGGAAATTCCCGGACTACAGAATACGAACCTGTCAGTGAAAACCGACGTTACGGCACAAAAATCGAGACGTGGCACGGAAAACGAGGAAGTCAAACCGTCCAGCCGCGGATTGATCTGCGGCCAAATAGTGCGCCTTTTGAAAACACGGAACTCGAAACACGGAACTCGAAATCGGGGTGAGTGGAAGGCAGGCGGCCAGCCTATTTCAGCTCATTTTCGCTCAGCATACAGGGAGTTGAAGAAGTTGAAGGTTTTGGAAGAAGAAGAATTCCAGCAACAAGAAGAAGCACGGAAATAGAGAGAAAAAGAGCAAAAAATTGCAATCAAATAGGGAGAAATGAGAGAAAAGAAGGGAGGATTTATATTCGTTGATTTTGATTGTATCAAACATACTCCTCATCCTATTCAAATACATAAGTTCACATCCATTTGAGATTTTTGCAAGGTGAAAATTTCTATTTGTTCTAGCAATTCATGTCATATTGATTGGGTAAATTAGATATAACTTTCATGTATCTTGTTGAACAATCATGGATTAGGGATTATTGGTGAGGGTTCCATCGGAACAAAATTCTTCCTAATAACCCGAGGATATCCAATTGATGAAATTTCTAGCTTGTTTGTGATAATTTATTGGGTGTAATTTATTTAGATTGTCATTCTCGGATATCATGGTGTAATCCGGGTTGGTTAGTTATGTAGTATTCATTTTGTGGGCATGTCGTAATCTCGTGTGAGCCTAGGAACGCGACCCCGTGGTTCAAATCCGATGATGGACGTTTTGATGTATGTAATAGATTCAAGGTGCTCGTTTTGTAACATGTAACCATCGGGCCTTAAAACGACGCCAAGGCGAGAATCGGGTTTAAGGCCCCGTAGTAATGAAATATGTGATTGTTGGCGTTCGGGGATATTTTGATGGCTTACATGCCCGTGAATAGCCCCGATGCGTGTTTATGCTTGATTAGATTTCGTGACGCCAAAATGATTTCAAAAGATTAAACGATAAAGATCTTTTCTAAAATCAATCAAAGTAGGATATTAGCATCACGAGGCTAAAAATTGGAAATGCTAATGAAAGTTGATTCCTATTCTACGAGAAAGCTAAAAAAGAAGTTATTTTCAAATGTCACGAAAAATGGGTTTTATAAAAGAAATTAAAGGTTTTATTAAACCTTGATGTATAGGGCGAAAGAGATCATAGAAATTGCCCATCATTTATGAAAGCAACGTATAAATCTCGATTCCTATTTTGGTTAAGGTTTAAGAAAAACTCACGTTTTATCAAGATGACGCCTAATAAAGACCTCATAGTTTTGATAAGTAAAATCAAACCTTTCGCATGAATAGAGGGAGCTTTCTCGTATTAATAGAAACGACGTTCTGAAACATTCTCAAATTAAAGCACAACTTTCCCTAAAAATCCAAAGGATTCTTTCATACAAACTCACCACAACATTCACATAAGCACACACACACACACTCGCACATATACACATTTCATGAATCAAAGGATAGGAAAGTACCAAGATTGCGGTAACCGTGTTTCACGGAAGTCGAGGGGTGCCTAACACCTTCCCCTCACTTAAGTAAGCCCCCGAACTCTATGAATCTCGATTCGCAGACCAATTAATTCGGAGTCACATATGAGCCAGCGATTTATAAAAAACGAAAACTCGGATGAGTTGGTACATCCATTTCAAATATACCAACTGGCGACTCTGGTTAATTGGCTCATCATAAAAAACGATCTTTCAAAACCCCGTCGACATTAATGTCGACCTTTTCCAAAAATCATTTAATCAAGAGGCTAAGAATTGGAAAAGGCTAAAAAGACACGCGAAGCGAAAACCCGGCGTCGACAATTGGCGACTCTGCTGGGGACTTTAGAGGGCTTAAGCCGCTTTCAAATCTTGATGCTATCTTATCCTTTAAAATTCATGGATATGTGTAGGTGTGCGATATTGTGATCTTTTGTACGTTTTGTTGTGTGAATGTGTGTTTTTTCCCAATAAATGAATGATTGAATGGAATTACTTTACTTTTTCATTTGCATACGGTGAGGGCGATGAATGTGAATGTATGTTGAGAGAGTACCTCCTCCTGAGGCGAACCTGTCGGTTGCTTATTACTGGACTCGAAGGGGCTGCTCCCCGGAGATGGCTCAGGAAACGCACCACCCAAATCCGCTCCAATCGAAAGGGCTCAGACGAGTAGATTGCGAAGATTTGGGGACCTTCATGCCGAAAAGCCCGTGAGAGTAACCCTAAGATAGGTCAGCCTCAGATTAACCCTACGCAGGAAAAGTCTCTTCATGCCTTTTCACAGTTCACGCATAAATGTCATGATATCATTCATATACGCCTCCCTTTTGTCAAGAGAAATTACTAACCTCTATGTTTTGCAGGGAACAGCGGGGGAGCTTAATAAAGCCATGTTTAACATGTGTCATTGCATTAAAGGACTACTAACTTTCTGTTTTATAGGGAAAGATTAAAAAACCCCAAAACACAAAAGTTACAGCTTTAGCATGTATCCATTTTTTTACTCCCCAAGACTAAACTTCGAACCTTGGTTTCTGTAGGATTGCTCCTCAAACCCGTTCGCAGTCTAAAAGGGCCCAAAACTCCATATCTGAAATGGCTGATATTCCATCTACCAATTCCGGTTCCATATCCAGGGAGGAATTTGATGACTTTAAGAAGCAGATGTTAGAAATGGCCATAATGCTAAGAGAGCAGTTGATACCCAGGCAGGAACCACCCAAGGAGGATCCACCTAAGGGCGAGCCAGTCGTCCCAAAGGCCATTCCCGTACCAAACAAAACAGTGATTACTATCCCGGAAGAGGGAGATACAGATGACTTGCGGAAGAAAATGAGACAAATGGAGGAAACCATCCAATCTATGAAGGGCATAGGGTCCCTCGGCAGGGTTAACTATTCAGATTTATGTGTCTTCCCCGGAGCCAGATACCCGGAGAAATTTAAAATCCCCGAGTTTGAAAAATACAATGGGAAGGGGGACCCCTACACACACTTGAAAATATACATTGGAGAACTCGGGTCTTATGCTGAGGACGAAGGGTTGAGAATGCAGCTGTTCCAGAAAAGCTTAACGGGGGAGGCAAGAATTTGGTATGCCCGCCTTGACAACGCCCGAATCCACAACTGGGAGGAATTGGCCCATACCTTCTTAACCCAATACAGCTTTCAGGCCCAGATGGCCCCTGACAGGTATCAAATGACAAAGGTTAAGAAACAACCTAGGGAATCCTTCAGGGAATATGCGCAACGATGGAGGGGCATGGCCGCACAGGTGAACCCCCCGATGAGCGAATCAGAGATGGTGATGACCTTTGTAGACATTCAAGAGGCACCGTATTATGAACGAGTCATCTCGGGGATTGGAAGACCCTTTGCTGAAATGATTAAACATGGAGAGATGGTAGATATGGGGTTGAAATCGGGTAAAATCTGGGATTTTACTGCTTTAGAAACTGCTGCCGAGCAAATACAGAATGGAAACTATGGCAGCACTTCCCGGAGGGTCCAAAAGAAGAAGGAAGAGGATGTCTCCCTCATCCTACAAGGGTCATCCAGAAAAACAGAAGGCCATCTTCCGGTATAGGGGCAGAGGGTAGGGCCATCCCGACAGCTAAACTTCACAGATCAAAGGGCAGAGGGGCGAAGAAGATATGAGGCCTCGCAAAATCGAGTATTCACCCCGCTCAGGGAGCCGCTTGAACGGGTATTAGCGGTATTAGTAGCCCAAAAGAAGATAGTTGGTTTGGCACCCCCGAGTGACCCAAAGGGTAGAAGGTTTGATCCGAGCAAGCGATGTGCATACCACTCCAGTTCCCCTGGCCATGATACACAGGACTGTTGGACGCTGAAGCATCGAATCCAAAACCTGATTGACAGTGGGGAAATTGTGGTGGAACAGCCAGACTCCCCAAATGTTAAGTCAAATCCCCTGCCAAGACATGATGGAGGGGGGGTCAATGCGACAGAGGCAAGTGAAGCTGGGGAGCCGCCAAGGTTGAACTATATGCAGAAAATTGAGGAAATGATCAATGTGATACATGATCATGGGATTGCAAGGGTAATGCCCATCAGGTTGATAGGGGTAAGTACGAATAGCACGGAGGGACCTGTCAAGTTGACGGCTCCGAGGCCCATCATCCTTGCGGCGAGGCCGCAAATCCCTATCAATAGTCTAAAGACTGTACCCTGGAATTATGGGGGAATGCCAGAGGCAGCGGCCAGTTGTGCTTCGGTGACGACAAGGGGGAACCCCTTATATCTTCCCGGGCGAGTCCTCGAGAGACAAAAGAGAAAAAATGAAGAGATTTCCGAGGAAAGGGCCATAGAATTCTTGAGAAGGATGGATCACCCGAAAACAAGGGGGATCCAGATTTTAAATGAGGAGTCAACCCTAACATCAGTCATGGACTTGGTGTTGTCATCCAGTGAGCATTGCCAAACCCTGACGAAGGTTCTGGAGGAGGCATACGTGCCCAAGGAAATTAGTGAGGAGGGTTTCGGCCAGCTGGTGGGCCACCTATTGGAGAACGATGTAATATCCTTTACGGATGAGGACATACCCAAGGAGGGAAGGGGACACCGGAAACTGCTACATATTGCGGTAATCTCCTCGGGTTATATAATGAATGGGGTGCTGATTGATGGGGGATCGGCATTGAATATCTGTCCCCTCAGTACCTTACAGAAGATGAACATCAATCCCAAGCGCCTACGAGCCAATCATGTGGTGGTACGATCTTTCGATGGTTCCCGGAGGGATACAATGGGAGAAATTGAGTTGTCGGTGGAGATAGGACCCTGTACTTTTGATATCTCTTTCCAGGTCCTAGATATTGCAGCCAGTTATAACATGTTATTGGGGAGGCCATGGATACACATGGCCGGGGCAGTTCCTTCCACACTCCACCAACAAATCAAGCTAATCATCGATGGGAATCTGGTAACAATCTCGGCCGAATGTGATGACCCTTTTCCTCCCAGGAGTGGCCTACCAGTGATCAATGTGGATGAGTCGGCGGCACCTGCCAGCTTCCAAGCACTGGAGATTAGCACTCCCCACTATAGATGTCTGGGAGCTCCAGCTGTGAAACCTAGGGTCTCTCCCGAACTTACCTTTGTGGCGAAGGAAATGATAAAAATGAACTTCCAGCCTAGACAGGGGTTAGGAAGGAGCAGTCAGGGAATCACCGAGCCCATCCACCTACCACAGCAGATAGGCAAAGCAGGGTTGGGATACCATGAGGGCGTAGCACGGAGACACCTTCAGGGTGCGACTCTGATTCGACTAGCTGGCAGTCCAGTGACCAAAGTCGATAATGAACAGGGGATCAGCGGGCCTGTGATTGAGGCAGAGAATGAAGAGTTAACCCCCGCACGTAAGGAGTCGGCCCGGAAGGAAAGTTTCCTGCAGGAGGTCGCGAAGGAGTTTGAAACCAAGTGCTACATCCCCGGACAATCAACAAGCAGTAGGGAGGGGACGAATATTATCACACCCCCGGGAGCCCAACAAGTGGTGCCTGTCATCGATTGGGCAGGGCTAATTATTCCCGAAGAGGACCGGAAGGAGGACTCAGGCGACGTATCCGTGATCATCGGGGAAGTGTCCGATGTGAAGCCCCCTTTTATCCAGCGCATTTCATCTGACCTGACCGTCGACAACTGGACCATGAAACCAGTAATATTCAAACAAGGGTAAAACTCGACGTCAGGGTGGTTGACCCTAGAGGATGGGGGAATGAAGAAGTTTATTTTTTGTTGTTGTTTTATTTCTGCATAATTATGTTGTTTCTTCGTGTTATTTGAAAATGCGATCGTCGTGAAAAATGATTTATATATGACAAGTATTTTGTTTCATGTCAGGTGTACCAATTTGAGTAATCCTTGCCTAACAAATGGTCTTTCAAATTTGAATGATGATTATGATTTTGACATTGAGCTGGATTTCAATTTAATGGGCATTGAACAAGACGAGACAGATTACGACGACGCGCCTGACGAGATTAAAGGATGGGTCGAGGATAAACCCAAACCCAACTTGGACCAAACCGTCACCATTGATATTGGAACCCCTGATAAGCCAAAAGAACTCAAGATAGGGACGGACCTTACCCCCGACCAAAAAGCCGAAATGACTGAGTTGCTAAAATAATATGAGGATGTCTTTGCCTGGTCTCATGAGGATATGATCGGATTGTCCACCGACATCGTGGTACACCGATTGCCCATCAAGGAGGGTTTCAGGCCTGTCAAGCAAAAATTAAGAAAGTTGAAACCGGAATGGAGCTTAAAAGTAAAGGAAGAGATCATCAAGCAGTTCAGGGCGGGAATCATTATGGTGTCCACTTACCCGGAATGGCTGTCCAATGTAGTCCCAGTGGCTAAGCCTGGAGGAAAGGTGAGGGTATGTGTAGATTACAGAGATCTAAACAAGGCCAGTCTCAAGGATAATTTCCCGGTGCCTTTCATACACATCCTGGTGGATAACACAGCCCAATACGAAATGTACTCTTTTGTGGATTATTTCGCGGGATATCATCAGATAATGGTGGCGGAAGAAGATCGGGAAAAGACCGCATTCATCACCCCCTGGGGCACTTTTTGCTATAGGCGATTGGATTTTGTTCTCACAAATGCGGGGGCTACTTATCAGAGAGCCATGATGGCCCTGTTCCACGATATGATGCACAAGGAGATAGAAGTCTACGTGGATGACGTTATTGTGAAATCGAGGGTAGAGTCTGATCATATAACCCATCTCAAAAAGCTATTCGATCGGCTCAGAAAGTATAATTTGAAGCTCAACCCAGCCAAGTGTGCTTTCGGAGTGCAGTCAGGTAAGCTCTTGGGATTCCTGGTTAGTGATCGGGGTATTGAGTTGGATCCAGCAAAGATTAAGGCCATTGTGGATATGCCGGCGCCTCACACAGAGAAGGAGATAAGAGGATTCCTCGGAAAGATAAACTTCATCAGCCGTTTTATATCCCACTTGACGACTACATGTGAGCCCATTTTCAAACTGTTAAGAAAAGGGGCTTCCCAAGAATGGAATGAGCAATGTCAGAGGGCTTTTCAGACCATTAAAAAGCAGCTGACGGAGGCACCAGTGCTGGTACCCCCGAAGGATGGGATCCCTCTGTTTATGTATATATCCGTCAATGCCATCGCGATGGGATGTATGCTGGGACAGAAAAATGAAGCGGATAAAGAGCAGACCATCTATTACCTCAGCAAAAGATTTAGCCAATGTGAGCAGAATTACACTCCCATCGAGAAGACCTGTTGTGCTCTGGCCTGGGCCGCAGGGAGATTACAGCACTACCTCCATGGGCATACGACATACCTGATATCAAGAATGGATCCCCTGAAATATATTTTTGAAAGGCCCATGCTAAATTGTCGATTGTCAAGATGGCAGTTAATCTTACAATAGTTCGACATGGTGTACGTGACTCAGAAGGCCATGAAAGGACAGGGAATTGCAGATCAGTTGGCGGAAACCCCGTCAGGAGGGATGGAGCCGTTAGAAACTCCTCTTCCGGGCGAGGATATATTTTGGGTATCACGCGAGAAATGTGATGACGAGGGACAGTTCTGGAAGCTGTATTTTGATGGTGCCATGAATGCCGAAGGGGCAGGAGCCGGAGCGGTCCTGATCTCTATCACTGGAGAACAATACCCCGTGGCCACTAAACTGCATTTCAGCAATTCGAACAACACCGCTGAATACGAGGGATGTATCTTGGGACTCCGCTTGGCCCGCGACATGGGAGTGAAGAGACTAGCGGTGTTTGGGGATTCAGAATTGGTAATCAGACAGGCAATCGGGGTGTACAATACTAAGGAGCTTCGGTTACTTCCATACCATCGTTGTGTTACCCAGCTGATGCAAGAGTTCGAAGACATCGCTTTTCGCCATATTCCCCGGGGATGGAATGACTTTGCCGATGCATTGTCAACTCTACCCTCCTTAATCCACGTAATCAAAAACAGGGATAGTCCACAGATTGAGATAGCAGTACGGAATGCTCCGGCGTATGAGGAACATGTGGCAGTGTTATCAGACGAGGTGGTGTTGCCAAAGCAGCCCTGGTATCACGACATAAGGGAATATCTGAGAGATAGGTCCATTCCCGACCAGGTGGGTCGAATTGAGAGGATGAGAATCCAAAAGATGGCGATGAAATTTTATCTGAGCGGGGATTCACTCTACAAGAGGGATGCTGGTTTGGGACTGTTGCAATGCGTAGATGAAATACAGGCCCGAAGGATTATGAATGAAATACATGGTGGAGTGTGTGGGCCACATATGAGTGGACCGATGCTGGCCAAAAAGATCTTAAGAACGGGGCATTATTGGTTAACATTGAAGGCCGATTGCGATGATCATGTCAGACGGTGTTATCAATGCCAGGCGCACGGCAATGTGATCCATACACCTCCCAATGAACTGCACTGTATGACCTCCCCGTGGCCATTTTCAATGTGGGGAATGGATGTAATCGGACCGATAGAGCCCAAAGCAAGCAACGGACACCGATTCATTTTCGTCATGATCGATTATTTCACCAAATGGGTAGAAGCAGCTTCTTTCCCCAAAGTCACTCAGGAGGTCATCGTCGGTTTCATCAGGAATAATGTCATTTGTCGATACGGGCAACCTGAGGTTTTGATCTCCGACAATGTCAAGAATTTAAACAACGCCCTCATGAAGGGACTGTGTGACCAGTTCAAGATCAAGCACCTCAATTCCGTCATTTACCGTCCTAAGATGAATGGGGCAGTGGAGGCTGCAAATAAGAACATCAAGAAGATCATGGCAAAAATGTCTGCTAATCATCGGGGATGGCCGGATCTGTTACCCCTCACCCTGCTGGCATACCGAACATCAACGCGTACTTCTACAGGGGCGCCCCCTTACGCTTTGGTGTATGGAATGGAGGCCGTTTTGCCAGTTGAGGTTGAAATGGCGTCCCTCAGAATAGTGATTGATGCTCAGATAAGTGAGGAGGATTGGATACAAAGTCAATACGACCAATTGGCCCTAATTGATGAAAGAAGGGTGGCTGCTGTTTGGCACGGTCAGTTATATCAACAAAGGATCTCTCGATCATACGACAAAAGGATAAGACCTCGGAAGTTCAGGGAAAATGATTTGGTGCTAAAAAGAGTCATGCCTTGTCAGGACGAAGCCAAGGGGAAGTTCACCCCGAACTGGGAAGGACCATTTGTGATTAAAAAAGTGCTATCCGGAGGAGCCCTCATGTTGCAAGAAATGGATGGGGAGGTATTTCCACAACCTCTCAATTCTGACTCGGTGAAGCGGTTCTATGCTTGAATCATCAGTTCCTTTTTCCTTTGAGAGCGAACTACGTAGGACCTGATCTCCCAACTTGTGGGGGTACGTAGGCAGCCATCATGGCGCGGTCCGATCCCTTAAAAAATAATAATCCTTTCCCTAACCAAAACCAATTTTCAAGAGCCAGATAAAACCTTCCTACACCCTCAAAACCTTCCCGAAACCAGCTGCCTAACCAGCTTTATCCCAGAGGACATAACCCTGATCCAACCAAACAGTTATCCAAAATCTGAGATTCAATCCGATGAAATCAAAAGGTGTGCGACAATATCTGTCAAATCCCCATCAAGTCTTGAGAAGAGAAAGAAGGTGAAATGTCAAAATCATGGTCAACTGGATAAAATGAGGATCCAATGGAAGGCAATGATACGACAAAAGGGGAAAATGACTAAATTTAAATGCATGTCTATATATATAAGTCGTTTTATTACAAGATTTCTCTTTCGATAACTGATGAAACCAACATAGTCTATGCAGGAAATAAAATAATCTACAAATCTGAAACTAGCTGAAGCAGGATGGACAAGGTGGTGGATAGATCTGAAGCATCAGCATCTCCTGCAATCTGCTGCCCCATCAGATCAATACGATCCAATAAAGCAGTGGCTCGGCTGACAGTCCCAAAATGAGCATCTACAACTGCCCTGGTCTGAAGTACAATGGCCTCTCTGTCAGCAATGGCAGCGTCTCTAGCCCGAATGGCATCGTCTCTCTCGATAAGAGCGGCATCCCTCTCGGCCTCAGCAGTAATCAGGGCCAGACGGAGTCGGGTATCCTCAGTAGCCCAACTTGGGGCGGAATCAGCTGAGACGGGGTGGTCTGTGGTATCCTCTGGGAAAATCACTCCAGAGTCATTAAAGGCCCCAGTCTGACTCAAACCAACCGGATCCAAATCTCCGCGCAACCACTGCACGTAAGCAAATGTCTGGATGTGACAGCTCTCATTGTATTCGGCAAGGATCCTGCAAGACCAAAGATCGTATACCCATAGTAGATCCCTCTCTGAACGGGATGATATAAGGAATCGGTAGGCGGCTGCACCCACGAAAGGGTGTAAATCCTGTGTCTGATCAAACTGCCCCATAACCGCCAGGGGATGATAAGTCGTCACACCCCTCAAGCCAGCAATAGGGATGAAATCTAGGGTGGGCACGTGAGTCAAGAAGCTCATAAAGGAGCAATAGCCCGAGTAGACCAATAGATGAAAGGGATCCTCAATGACAGACAAAAATGATGTCCAGGAGGCCACATCAGTACAGCTCACGGGACGAAACGAAAACTGCGTGGTTATGTCACGGCTGAAGCAAAACCCTTGGCGACAGAAATGGCCGATGGGACTAAGATGACTCATGAACCACATATACAATAAGGTCGAACTCCCTCTGAATACCCTGCCTCGGAAGGATTGACAGTATGAAGTTGACATATAGGTATCCGCCAATATCATGGGAAGAATGGTGTAATCCTCCTGAAGGCTCGAACAGCCGCAACAACTCGCATGTCCAACTGATCAGGTCCTGCGGGCAAGTACAAAACTGAGACGACACAGGCCATCAGAACGTTTACTCTTGAAGCGCCCCAGCGCTCCTCAGATACAGAAAAATTGCTGAAGAAAAGACGAAAACTGTCAGGTGAACCAAATCGGTCAATCAAGAACTGAAGGGGAACCATATGGTCTGATGTGATCACTGGTAATAAGACAGCCCTCCGCAAACCGGTAAAGGTCAAGAACTGACGGCGCATAGAACCAGCCGTGACCCTGGCACAAGGTCTATCCAAAGGCAAGTCGGTGAAGCGAGCATACTCCTCGAGGGTGGGGGTCAGCTCTACCATCCCTAACCTGAACACCTGACGGGCAGGCGCCCAATAGCTCAGAATACCCTTTACAAAGCCCACTGGCACCTGAAAGGTTAATAAGGACCAAGAATGGCCCAGAAGACCATCTGCGATGACCCTGTCGGCCGGCAATAGATTGTCCAACCAGCGGAGGAGACTGCCAACCAACCCTGTGGAAGGAATGAAATCCAAACGTACCACGGCATCTGAGGACGACATCTGTGGAAAAATAGTATCAAAAAGATTGTACAGGGGTCATTTTGTATCCATAAATAAGAAAAGCATACATCATACAGTTAATAATAAAACAAATGAAGATCATAGAGATAAAAGAGAAATACTGTGCATGATATAAATAAATGAATTCAGTACATAGTGCATAAAATAAAAAAATAAGTCTAAGCAGGTACAGGTACAAAAGCCCTATCCTATCCTGATCTAAATAAAATCAATCTCGTCGATAAAAGCGGGATCCTCAAACTGATCCACTGGGGTCGTCGAGGTCGGAGGACCGAAGTTCATATCCGGAATGTAGGGCTGCGCTGTGGCATCAGACGAGCTCGGGCCCGCATCATAACCCGTACCGTCAGGATCATAGGCATAAGCATCCTCCGGAGTCCAGCCCAGCACCCGAAGATATAGAGACAACTGGTCCACCTGGCAGGTCAAAGTGGCGATCTGCTCGGCATGAGTGGGAGTCCGAACGTAGGCTGCCCAGTCACTCATCATCACCGAGCCGGGGACCATATCCCCGAGGAAGAATGTGGCCCGGGTCTGAGGACCAATGGTGCGGGGCACCCACCAAGTACAGAAGGCATCACTGGTACTGGGACCCGTCGAAAGCATCCGGCCGTCCTCCCCTGCAAGTATGATCTTTGAAGGCTGAGAATCCAGCGGCCAGGAAGTAGTGAAAGGAAGGGAGTGCGGGATGCGGATCTCTCCTGTAACGCATCTGAAGGCACGCTCCCCCAGGTACATAACCCATCCTCCAACACTCTGCAAAGTGAGGCGACGGGTGGAAAGTGCAAACTCCGGGCCGGTAGGATGCCCATCTATAAACCCCACATCCAGATGCTCAGAAAGATAAGGCCTCCAGACGACCCCTGCAGCCGTGATCAGCTCCAGCTGGATGCGGCAGTGTGCAAAGCTGCCAGATACCGGGACCTCCTCCAGGGTGCTATGATGCCATCGCCGACCCCGGGGATAGGTGTCCAAGCCAAGAGTGGTGACAAGCCTCAGACATGGGAGACGCTCGTAGGCCCAGAACTGCGAACAGAAACAGTGAAAAGCATGAGTAACCTATAAATGCAGAAAAGGGGAAATAAATGAAGGAAAGTCCAATAAAAAGAGGGAAAGAGAAACCTCACCAGCAGGAAGTGATAAAATCCGAGCCAAGCATCTGTCTGGCCCTCCGAGCGTAGACGCATATCGTGGAGGAAATAGGCAAAGGTGAATGACCCCCAGTCATAGTCACTGATGCGATCCACGTCTCTGACCGCTCCTACGACGCTGAAATGAATGGTGGAGGAGTTGTTCCCTAGGAAACAACCCCTCATGATGGTCAGAAACAGGCGTCGGAGCAGAATGTCCCGAGTACCCTGATCCGCTAGAATGAGCAGCGCGTAGAGACCCCCGACAACGTCAACAGCCAAGGCACCGGACCGAATACTACGGGCCTTAAAGACCCGGTCCTCAGCAGCAAAGCCCAATAAAGCCCGGACCTCCGCAGGAGTGATGTCGAGATCTAGAGGAACGCGGGACCCGGTAAACTCTATGCCCGTAATATACCTCCAGTCCCAAGGGGTTAACACAACCTCACAGTCTAGAAGGTGAAGGGACTGGGTCTAGTGGAACCATCTCTCGGACAAAGCCCTCATGTAACCCCAGGGGCACTGCCGGGGGATGATAGTGAAGAAATGACGGAAGCCCCAAGAATCCACTATCGCCCGGTAGTCGCTGTGCAGAGCCGTGTAGAGGGAGTAGATGTTGAACCAGTTGCCCCTCGGCTGAGTAAACTCGGGTACCTGGAGCAATCACCAATGGGTCAGTCCGGATAAAAGGAGAATTGAGAAATTGAGAATAAAATCAGAATAGAACTGAATATACCTCGTTAGCCACGAGAGATGCTGAGGGGTGACGACTGAGATCCCGACCCAAAAGATCGGGTATCTGCACAGGGGCGCCAGAAGAAGCTTGATGAGTAGATGGGGCCGGTGTGCTGGAGGATGGCCCCTCTACCGCGACCTCCGGAGGAACAGCCTCCTCAACGTCCGGATGATCGGGACGAATGACAGCCTCCGCCAAGTGACGAGCCTGACGGGTCCGAGGAGGAACAGGAGCAGGTGCAGCCCTACGGCGGCGAACACCCGAGGTCCGTGACGCGGAGGAGCTACTATGAGCATCGGGATCCATAGCTGGAACAGAACAGGTAAGGAAGAAGGTGAGTTCCATTTTGAATTATGTCACGAATATTCTAAATTCCTACCCTCATCATATAATTAATGCAACATGATGCATGTTTATGGTATGTGCATTAAAAAAAATCGACAGAGTTCCGTTTGTAAAATGGACATCCCAGGCATAAGCTAAACATATTTTCTATTAATCCAAGCCACAACAGATCAAAGTTGCGTTCATAT
This sequence comes from Aralia elata, assembly GCA_034770075.1. NCBI lineage: Eukaryota > Viridiplantae > Streptophyta > Magnoliopsida > Apiales > Araliaceae > Aralia > Aralia elata. Next base: position 74,432,290 of record CM068388.1, on the reverse strand, counting down.
GTGTAATTACAGCATGTAAAGTACCATAACGCATGATTTTCTTGCAGAAAAAGAATAACAGTATGTGGAACCGCATCATGAGCATAAAATAGGGTTCACACAGTTGATACATAGCATGTATATATGAGCATACATAATATAGCATTGTAAAACATACATTTTCTATCTATAGCATGTAAATAGCCAAATGCATAGCAAAATATTGACGAAATTGAAAAGTGAACGGTCAAAGTGTTACCTGTAGCACGTAAAACGATCCTACCGGAGCAGTTTTTGCAGAAAAGTTGGGAAACTCGACAAAAGGTCCTTGCAAACGAGCAAAATCACAAGAATCTATGTGGGGCACGAAGTGAAAGTGACAGATCTGGAAGCGGCGAGCCGCTTATGAATCCCGATCTTAGCCGCAGATCTATCTGCGGCTGGCCGCAGATCCATCTGCGGTTGGCCCTGGTGGGTCCCCTTGGTTCCCTTGCAGCCATTTGATGTGTCTAGAAAAAATGAATTACGAGATGGGTGACCGGCGACGATACCCGGCCCCGACAAGACAATCGACCAGCGACGATAACCGGCGATTACGAGATGGATGTCCGACGACGAAAACCGGCTCTGACAAGATAACCAACCGGCGACGATAACCGGGGGTTACGAGATGGGTGACCGACGACGATAACCGGCCCCGACGAGACAATCGTCCGGCGACGAAAACCGGCGATTACGAGATGGATGTCCGGCGACGAAAACCGGCTCCGACAAGATCACCAACCGACGACGATAACCGGGGGTTACGAGATGGGTGACCGGCGACGATAACCGGCCCCGACAAGAAAATCGACCGGCGACGATAACCGGCGATTACGAGATGGATGTCCGGCGACGAAAACCGGCTCCGATAAGATAACCAACCGACGACGATAACCGGGGGTTACGAGATAGGTGACCGGCGACGATAACCGGCCCCGACGAGATAATCGACCGGCGACGATAACCGGCGATTACGAGATGGATGTCCGGCGACGAAAACCGGCTCCGACAAGACAACCAACCGGCGACGATAACCGGGGGGTACGAGATGGGTGACCGGCGACGATACCCGGCCCCGACAAGACAATCGTCCGGCGACGAAAACCGGCGATTACGAGATGGATGTCCTGCGACGAAAACCGGCTCCGACAAGATAACCAACCGGCGACGATAACCGGGGGTTACGAGATGGGTGACCGGCGACGATAACCGGCCCCGACGAGACAATCGACCGGCGACGATAACCGGTGATTACGAGATGGATGTCCGGCGACGAAAACCGGCGACGACAAGATAACCAACCGACGACGATAACCGGGGGTTACGAGATGGGTGACCGGCGACGATAACCGGCCCCGACAAGAAAATCGACCGGCGACGATAACCGGCGATTACGAGATGGATGTCCGGCGATAAAAACCGGCTCCGATAAGATAACCAACCGACGACGATAACCGGGGGTTACGAGATGGGTGACCGGCGACGATACCCGGCCCCGACAAGGCAATCGACCGGCGACGATAACCGGTGATTACGAGATGGATGTCCAGCAACGAAAACCGGCTCCGACCAGACAACCAACCGGCGACGATAACCGGGGGTTGCGAGACGGGTGACCGGCGACGATAACCGGCCCCGACGAGACAATCGTCCGACGACGATAACCGGCGATTACGAGATGGATGTCCGGCGACGAAAACCGGCTCCGACAAGATAACCAACCGGCGACGATAACCGGGGGTTACGAGATGGGTGACCGGCGACGATACCCGGCCCCGACGAAACGATCATCAGCCACGATACCCTTTTCTGAATGTTTTGCATCAATGGCATCTTGCGTTGCATCATAAATCATATGTGTTGCATCACGTATCCATTGTCATCCTTGTGCAGTGTCATTCATGCGTCGAGTGTCTATTCTTTATCCTGTTCATTTCATTAAGCATTGCATGAACATGATAAAGAGGGGCAGCTGTAGACACCCAAATTTTGCGTTCCTTGTACTAACCATGACAGGAGGGCAAAATCATCAATTGAACCGGCTTGCGGGAGCAAACGAATGGGCACAAGTGCGAGCGCCCGACACCACCGCAATGTTTAGCGACCAAAGCTGACGTGACAATAAGGCCATCCGGAACAGACATCCCCGAATGAGGTGGCACGTCTCCCGGAAATTCCCGGACTGCAGAATACGAACCTGTCAGCGAAAACCGACGTTACGGCACGAAAATCAAGACGTGGCACGGAAAACGAGAAAGTCAAACCGTCCAGCCGCGGATTGATCTGCGGCCAAATAGTGCGCCTTTTGAAAACACGGAACTCGAAACACGGAACTCGAAATCGGGGTGAGTGGAAGGCAGGCGGCCAGCCAGCCTATTTCAGCTCATTTTCGCTCAGCATACAGGGAGTTGAAGAAGTTGAAGGTTTTGGAAGAAGAAGAATTCCAGCAACAAGAAGAAGCACAGAAATAGAGAGAAAAAGAGCAAAAAATTGCAATCAAATAGGGAGAAAGGAGAGAAAAGAAGGGAGGATTTATATTCGTTGATTTTGATTGTATCAAACATACTCCTCATCCTATTCAAATACACAAGTTCACATCCATTTGAGATTTTTGCAATGTGAAAATTTCTATTTGTTCTAGCAATTCATGTCATATTGATTGGGTAAATTAGATATAACTTTCATGTATCTTGTTGAACAATCATGGATTAGGGATTATTGGTGAGGGTTCCATCGGAACAAAATTCTTCCTAATAACCCGAGGATATCCAATTGATGAAATTTCTAGCTTGTTTGTGATAATTTATTGGGTGTAATTTATTTAGATTGTCATTCTCGGATATCATGGTGTAATCCGATGATGGACGTTTTGATGTATGTAATAGATTCAAGGTGCTCGTTTTGTAACATGTAACCATCGGGCCTTAAAACGACGCCAAGGCGAGAATCGGGTTTAAGGCCCCGTAGTAATGAAATATGTGATTGTTGGCGTTCGGGGATATTTTGATGGCTTACATGCCCGTGAATAGCCCCGATGCGTGTTTATGCTTGATTAGATTTCGTGACGCCAAAATGATTTCAAAAGATTAAACGATAAAGATCTTTTCTAAAATCAATCAAAGTAGGATATTAGCATCACGAGGCTAAAAATTGGAAATGCTAATGAAAGTTGATTCCTATTCTACGAGAAAGCTAAAAAAGAAGTTATTTTCAAATGTCACAAAAAATGGGTTTTATAAAAGAAATTAAAGGTTTTATTAAACCTTGATGTATAGGGCGAAAGAGATCATAGAAATTGCCCATCATTTATGAAAGCAACGTATAAATCTCGATTCCTATTTTGGTTAAGGTTTAAGAAAAACTCACGTTTTATCAAGATGACGCCTAATAAAGACCTCATAGTTTTGATAAGTAAAATCAAACCTTTCGCATGAATAGAGGGAGCTTTCTCGTATTAATAGAAACGACGTTCTGAAACATTCTCAAATTAAAGCACAACTTTCCCTAAAAATCCAAAGGATTCTTTCATACAAACTCACCACAACATTCACATAAGCACACACACACACACACTCGCACATATACACATTTCATGAATCAAAGGATAGGAAAGTACCAAGATTGCGGTAACCGTGTTTCACGAAAGTCGAGGGGTGCCTAACACCTTCCCCTCACTTAAGTAAGCCCCCGAACTCTATGAATCTCGATTCGCAGACCAATTAATTCGGAGTCACATATGAGCCAGCGATTTATAAAAAACGAAAACTCGGATGAGTTGGTACATCCATTTCAAATATACCAACTGGCGACTCTGGTTAATTGGCTCATCATAAAAAACGATCTTTCAAAACTCCGTCGACATTAATGCCGACCTTTTCCAAAAATCATTTAATCAAGAGGCTAAGAATTGGAAAAGGCTAAAAAGACACGCGAAGCGAAAACCCGGCGTCGACATTAATAAAGTAGAAATTTTGTACATGTTGTAAATAGGTAATTACCCAATTTTGGTGAATAATAAGATTACATGTAATTATAATACATGTAATGATAATACCTTAATAAATTTATGTATAGGTAGAAGCAATGTAATATATAATATATTATATAATGTAATAATAATACATAAACAAATTAGTAAGTATGTGGAGAAATTATAGTATAATGAAATGTAAATACATTATGTATATATATGAAAGGAGAATGTGGTGTAATACATATATGCAGTAGATACCCATGTTGGGAATTAAATAAAGACCAAATTGAAAGTGTAGTTTGCTGGGAGCATGATGTAAGTAGAAAACAATAAATATATTGTCTAAATGGATATTCAGGACAATAAACTAAAACCAAATGTACTGAGAATGAAGGAGTGGAATGGTGAGTCATTAGACTAAGCAGGAGCTGTCCACATTTCAGCTTAATTAAGGACACTAAGCAATTGTTCAGCTGATAATGGGAGAGAGAGAGAAAAACATTCTCAACATTTTATTCCTACTCCATTTATGCTCCAAGTCATTCCTTCATACTCTCTTCTACCTACAAAGCTCTAACATTAAAGTACTTCCAAATTCTACTAAATCACCAAATTCCTCCAAAGTAGAAGCCATCAACTAAGATTAGAGAATAATTGAAGCAAAGTGCAGCTTAAAGGAGGAATTTAACTCAATCAATTGCAAACTTGGAACAAGAAATCAGTTAACGCATAAAATAAACAAGGTAAGTCATGTTCCTTAACAAATTTATAGAAATTGTGTACATAATGCTTGTTATTACTGAAACTGTGATGTTAGATTGTGAGACTTGATGAGATAAAGATATTAAATGATGTTTGGAGAGATAAGGATGAAGAATTATAAAAATTCTTGGCTGAACCACACTTAAACAACTATGAAATTCTGAAAATTAAGCCTTGCATGCAAGATGTTTGAAAATTTGCCTCAATGAGAATTAATGCTTAAAAATTGAAAATTTAGCGTAGCCTGAGGCTAGGGCATATATTATGATATTAATTAAATTAATTGAGTGAATCAAATCAATCTCAAATCAAGTTTTAAAGAATTTCTAAAAACTTGAGTTGAATGAAAAATATGGCCAATAGGGCATTTTCAAGCCTCTGTAATTCCATCATAAAGAATCCGAATTGGGCACAATATATTTTTATAAAATACTATGTAGTACCATGTATAACATATCAAAATTTGGAAGCAATCAAATTTGTGGATTGAGAGTTATAAAATCGTGAAGTAGCTAAGAAATCATCAAAAGTGCTGGAAATTCTGGGCAGCCCTTGTTCCAGATCCTAACTTCTGTTTAATTACAGTTCTGCCATTGGGTCCTAACTTCTATTTTATTACAGTTTTGCCACTGAGTGTTTATGTAGTTAAAAATCAATAATAAAACATGTTTTAATACATAAAGTAACCTATAAATTGGGCTAATAACCCAATGTGATTGAAAATCTAAGATTATGAAATGAATCTTTGAAACATGAAGTTTAATCAAAATTTGTGGATTATTATACCGTTAAGCTATGTAATGACTTTAATTACATTACATAAGTATACGCGAGATATTAGCGATATAAATAACTTTCAAATGGAACTAATTAACCTAATATGGTTAATAAGGAGAGATTAAATTGCGAATCTAGATGTATTCAAGTTTTTGTTAAACCAAAGAACGCGTTATGTATCAAGCAATGTAATAAACTTTATATGTAATATGTGGGGTATTAACGAAACGAATTAACCATATCAAATATAGTTAATTCGAGTTTGAATAAGCTGTCAAATTATTAATCAATAAAAAGTAGTGTTACGTATCTAAACTACAACAAATCGAATAAAATGGATAAAAATGAGAGTGGGGCATTAAGTTTGAAGGATTCAAGTTTAAATTGAAATTCATGGAATGTGTTAGTATTAAGCAATGTAATAATCTTATGTGTATTACATAGGTGCTTTGTGAGATCATAACGCTTCGAGTTCACGTAATCGCATAGAATCGGTAGCTTTGCATCGCGAAGGCAAGTTTTTTTTTTTCAGTCTACTTACATGATCTTATTATTAATTGTATAACCATTATAGTAATTTGTTGATATACATATGTTGTTATACTATGATCTGTGAAAGTCTAATTATGACTAACTACTAATTGAGCTATGGAACTCAATTTACACGTGGTAGATAACATGCAAGTTGATAGCTTATATGGTATGATCAAAGGATACAATATGCATGAAATGTGTGTTGCTATTAGTGCATAAGTTTGATGATGCATTTGTAATATGTATAAATAAGAAGAATATAATGCATAAATTGAATCTGAAATTTTGTGTTACGTGATGCATGGTAGACTGTTAGACTTGTTGGGCCGTCGTACTCATTCTTGCAATAATTTACAGGTTACAACTACAATGAAATCTCTAGCTGTTCAGGTGATAAAGACTAGAAGTATATGAGCAGGAAAACTATTTTTTTTGAGTTAGGAACTGTAATACGTTGTGACAATAGTTTGCAATGGTTGTAAATGAAAGTTGTGTAAATCTTCAAAATGTTTAAATATATACAAAAGAATGTTTGTTCTACGATGAGAATGTTTTGTGGTAATTACTTTGTAATGTAAAGTGATATAATTATAATACTATATAAGAAATAACTTGTAAGAAAGATTGAGTTACATATACTTATATCTACTCTAATAAAATGAATCATAGAATAAGTATGATTCTGAGTTATAGATAATCGTAAAGGTTGCGATTCAGGAAATGAAAGAAATAAAGAAAGATAGAAAAATTTTAAATTATCTGTATTTTTATTAGTTTTATTATCAAATGATGATGTAAAACTAGTATAAGTTATGTTTAACGCACAAGGTCGGGATTGAAGAATAGTCCTGAATTTTGGGGGCGTTACAAATTGTCACTATGATTAGTCACGCTATAAATAACTAACGTGTTTAATCATTCTATGTCCAATTTATAACTTTATACTGCACTTCTAAGGCTTCACTATAGGGCCATGAGGTAAATATAACATGTATATAACATCATTAAAAGAAAGTCTAAATTATGATCCTTCTAGAAAATTTCACTAGGTCTGACCGGACCCAACCCGCCGATGTGACAATCCGAAATTTTCGGAAATTATTAATAAATAAAATATATTAAATTATATATTTTACTTAATTTATATATTGGGATACGTTGAGTTTGACTGTATAAATGTATATGTGCTTTGAATTTTGTGAAATTTTGTGTGTGAATATTTAAATGTTTAAATAAATGTTGAGAATATGCATGTATTTGAAACGTTATACAAGTTACATTTAATAGTAAATAAAACTATTAAATATATTCGTTTGAATTAGTCGCGTTATTAAACGGGTAACATTAATTCACTAATAGAAAGTTAGTCAGTTAAATGTTTGTTTTAATTAATTAAATAATGAACTTTATTTAATTAATAATGATAGTTATATTTACGTTATAATAAAGGAATAATGGAATAATATTTTATATTATTTCAAATGAATGTACATTAATAATATGAGGTGCAATATTTATATTATATGTATATTGGCATCAAGTTTGTGAATAACATTTATGATGTGAATAAAGGATGAAATATATTAAATTATATATTTTATAAATTGTTGTAAACAATTTATGGGACGAAGGAAATATTTAATTTTAATTAGTTGAAAATATTTAATTTACATACCTAAATGGTTTGAAGACAATTTACGAAAGGAATGAGATAATTATTTTAATTATACAAAATTAGTTGTATATTTTAAATAAGTGAGTTAAAATAATTAATTGAATATTGATTATTTTAATTGGTCCGTTACGTTAAATAAGTGAATTAGAATAATTAATTTAATATTAATTATTTTAATATAATTGGTCCGTTCTACTAAATGAATTATTTTATTAAACGTATTAATTCTATTTTTATTTATTGGAAGGAATATGTAATTTTAATATACAAATGTATATGTGTATTGGGGATATAATGTATGGAGATTATACATTAAGTAATAGTATGCGAAATGTACGGAGGTGGCTTATTAAATCTTAAAGCTGAGTCAGTTAAACTAGCAAGCAGGAGCTGGCTTTGTCAGATTAATGTAGAGTAGAATACTTAGAGAAGCTATAAGGTGAGTAAGCATGTAATTGGCAAGAAGGACAAGATTAAAAATTAATACCCATCTCATAGTTCTTCTCTCTTTTCCATTTCTTTCTTCCGCCACCTCCTCTGTAAGCAGAAGCAAACTTTCCATTCCCTCTATTCGGCTGGAACAAGGAAGAAATATAAGCTTCATGAATGGTGCCGTGTAACTGGAATTAAAAGTTAAAGGAAAGCAGGGGCTCATAAACAAGCAAGATAAAGGTATTTGCAATTTATCCTTATTACGTTTGTATTTAAGAAATACCAAGCATGAACAAAATTGGTTATACATGAATTTGACTGTGTGTCTGTGTATCGGATTGCTATTGTATGAATTAGAATCAAGGAGATAGGTTGGTTGTGCGATGATATAAGGAGATTAAAATGGAGTTATAACACAAAGAAATGGTTATGACATGAAAGCTTCAAAACAGTGCACACATGGTGCTTGATAAAATTCCTTAATGAATTATTTGGTTAAAACCCAAGAAATAGACAAAAACCAGGCTTGGGTTCGATATATATATTGTATATAATGATAATTAAAAAGTTGAGCAAAGCAAATTGAAACAAAAAGCCATTTTAAAGCTAAAACGAAAATTTTGAATTTCGTGTGTCAAGCCATTTGTGAACATTGTTTTGGGCAGCTTAGAGAGTCCGAAACAATAAGTTTATAATTTATAAATATAGTTTTATGTGCTATATATAACATATTCCAATTTTGTGGTAATCAAATATATGAGCTAGAAATGATAAAATCGCGAAATGAGAACGTTAAGGATAGGGCTGCTGCCCACGGCAGCAGCAGTCCCTGCGTTTTGGCCCAGACCGAAAAAAACTCGGCAGCAATCTTTACGTTGGTACACATATATGCATTTGACCGGACAACAGTGTAAGCTAACATCTTTGTATTTTTATTAATTTGTTAGATTATCCTTAAAACTTTTGTTATGAATTTGTTAGATTGTCCTTAAAACTTGAGTCAATGGGTTTACCAATTAAGTTATAGAGTTGCAAGATTGACATTAACATCTTGCCATTTTTATTAATTTTGTTAGATTATCCTTAAAACTTTGAGCAAATGGGTTTACCAAGTTATAGAGTTGGAGGATTGACTTTAACATCTTTCCATTTTTATTATTTTGTTAGATTATTCTTAAAACTTGAGTAAATGGGTTTACCAAGTTATAGAGTTGGAGGATTGACTTTAATTTTTATTATTTTGTTAGATTATCCTTAAAACTTGAGTAAATGGGTTTACCAAGTCATAGAGTTGGAGGATTGACATTAAATTTCTAGTTGGAGAGAGCTGGCATAATAAGATTCATGGAGCTTTGATACCAAGTAATATCTTTGAATGTCAATTGCCGATTACCAAGTAATATCTTTGAATGTCAACGCCAAGTCAACACAGCTAAATTGCTCAAGTTATTTAGTTAATATTTTTAAAGAATAGTTAAGTATATCACCTACATAATAGCTAGAATTCAACATAAACGAATTAATAGTTTCTAAATTTGCTAGTTCCTTGTCAAACCTAGCTTATAATATTTTTAGTTACATTAGGCAAGTAAAAGTGTTAATATAGTTACAAGGTATTGTAATTGAATAAATTCAAACTAAAAGCTAAGTCTAGGACTGTTAAGCCTAGTAAAGAGCTATTATGGTTTCAAGGGGCTGTTTGGCCTTATATTAATAAATGATACTAGTTAATGTGATAATTCACAATGTTAAAGCTATAAATTATTACGAGAACTATAATTTAATTATACAAGTTGTAATTGCACTCAATGTATAAAGTACGCTATGAACTTACTTAGGTATAAGATGTATATAATACTCATGTATTATAAGTGAGTTATAAACTAAAGTTTTAATATACTCACAAATTAAAATCATGTCGAAGCCTATCAAAGCGAAAAATGATTATCAAACTAATAACATGTCCAACGTGGATATTTAATATATAACTATATAAGTTTTATATTATGGATATATGGCTAATGCATTCATGTGGCTATGTTTGTGTAGGATCTATAAAAGCAAATTTAGTTTAACTTATTACAATAGTCAACAGACAAGGCAAGTATCTCAATTCTTTTATTTTCAAACAAGTTCACTTACCTTGAACAAATGTTTCGCAATTATATATGAATAATATAATGTTATATAATTTTATTCCAATCAGCTTCGAAACATAATGAAGTTAAGATCATGTGTATTTGATAAAATTCGATACACATTTGCAGTTTAATGAAGGTCTACGCCGATTTGTTCTGGCTAGACCCCAGATTTGACTGTTTCAATTCTTTCGTATTAAGTCTTGAAATCGTTTCAGAATTTATAAAGTTGTTCATCCTTTTTTCTTTTGGGTTGAACTTCAAACTGAGTAGAACATCCCTAACTTGGGAAAAATTTTATATTGCGTCCTGGGGACGGTGACGATGAACGCAAGTGTTGTTCTAATAGATAGTATTGATCAATACAGGGCACAACGGGCTGATCACCCACCGTGCCCGTAAGACCAGACGGTTCACAGATGGATTTCTGATAGAACCTTTTCAAGAAAAGAAAAACTAAAGGTTCATTGTCTTGCGACCACTCAGTAACAGAATTCAGTATATCGTTTCAAAAAGACAAACGAATCGTACTGTTGTTTATGAATCGTTCAGTTGGTTTACCATATTTATTCTGCTATCACAGCATACCTCAAAGAAAACATTTATTTCTTGATATACGTTGTTGATTAACTATTATTACTTGCTGAGCAATTGAATGCTCATTCTTGCTTTAAATATAAATGTTTTCAGCTAAGCCAGAACGCATAGAAGGGTCCGGAAAGGATAAAGGCAAGGGCAAGCTACAGGAGTAATTATAGATGGCTGTTGTAATAGCACTACCAAAAAAATGGCCTTTTGTGATGGCTCAATTCCATCATATAAATTCAAAAAATCATCACAAAAGATTTTTGTGATGACTTTAGCCATCACGAAGGCCATCTTGTATACCCCCATCATAAAAGCCTTTTTGTGATGATTTTCACAATCACGCAAACGCTTAATGCTTTTGTGATGATTAATACAATCACATTAATACGTAATCTATTGTGATTGTCAAAGCCATCACAAAAAACACATAACTTTAGGGATCAAATGTAAGAACGTGAATCTCTTTTTACGGACAATTTATTTTAATATATTAACTGTATCAAATGATACTTATAAGATTCGAACCCTCCCCCCATTTGCAAACGAAATAACAAGTATTACCACTATACCAAAGCCAAATTATGATTATAATTTTAAAATAAAATATAAAAAGAAACATATGTTAGTTGACTTACCAAATAAAATTAGTCCCACATAAGATTTGGTGATTGCAATGGAAGTCACAAATATTCTATAATGATGGTAAAATTAGTCATCATTGAGAGCTATCATATATTTTATTATTTTGTGATGGCTTGAAAATTCCATCACAAAATACCTTCTTTTTGTAATTGCAAATAAAAGTCGTCACAAAAATCTATCTTTTTTAGTGATTGTTATGACCGTCACAAAATATTGTTTTGATTATTTTTTTATTAAAATATTGGTGATAGCTTAAATGCGATCACGAAAAGGGTATATCTATAAGTGATGGCTTACTGCATCACAAAAAGAAAATTTATTTTGCGTGAAAAATTTGGTGATTGACATGGTCATCACAATTATAAAACATACATTGATTGCAAAATTAGCCATCACTAAGAGCCATCATATATATTACTATTTTGTGATTGCTTAAAAAGTCCATCACAAATTATTATCTTTTGTGATTGCTTTTAAAAACTGTCACAAAGTTTCGTCACGTATTCTTATTTTTCTAGTAGTGTAGATAGGCTTTTGTTTTATAAATACACTATCTATCATGTAACAAAGATATTAAAGGTCTTCGTACCTGGGATAGATACCTCTGATGTAATAATTATTATTATCTTTTATAATAAGTAGGTTGTATAAATGTTATCGTGTAGCACCAAGTACGGGTTTTAAGTACCCGGATTTGGGGGCGCCACAGCCGACCCGACCCGACTCGGCACTGCAGCACTCGATTTGGCCTAGTCAGCGGCACTGCGGTGCCAGCCCGCCCCATTTCTTTTTCGGGTTGACCCAGCACTGCGGCGCCAGGTTTTGAACTAGCATCGGCGCTGTGGCACCAACCTGCTTCCCGTCTTCGCCACGTGTCTGGCACTGCGGCGCCAGAGTTGTGCTTAAGAACGGTGTTGCCTTGCCAACATCCAGGGACTAGGTTCTACAGATTTTCCAATCGTGCAGTCCGACCCTTCTCCGCTCCGATCGCCATAACTCCTTCAATACACATTCAAATTGGTCCATTCCGGACTCTGTGGACTCCTAACTCATGGGGCTACAACATATCAAAAATGCAAAGCTACCCATAGATGGGAATAAGTCCAAATCCTAAGCTAAAGTACAGAGTTCATACTCCGTTCTTGGCGTCCTTGGTGTTCTTCACCAAAATCAACTCCAAAACTTTGTTTTAACTCCTTTTAACTCCATTCCAACTGGGTTAAGAAGATTACCCATGGAACTACAATATCAATACATCAAATAAACATAACTAACATAGAAACACAACATTACAGTCCTCTAAAATCGTCCAAAGGTCCATTTGTCCAAAAATGTCCAAGGTTTCATCTTTTAAGCCAAGGTTTGGATTATTCTTCATTTTTGTTCCACTTTAATGGTATTAACAGTTTACAGAGTGTCTTGGTAACAATATTAAGCAACCACAACTAATACTAACAACAAAAATCGCAAGAAAAGCTCAAACCCATCGGTTTGTGCTCAAGAACACCAAAAATGGAAAACAATGGAGAGGAAGAGGATTCAGCTCTTGCTTTTGTGGGTGTTATGGAAGCTCTTCTAGTCCCTTCCTTCTTTCTTCTTCCACCCGCAAGTCTTCCTCTTCTCCTCTTCTTCCTCCCGTACGCTTCTTTCTTCTTCATCTTCAAATTTTTCTTCTTTCTCTCTCTCTGTATCTCACACACTCTCACTACAATCTCTCTAAATTTCTCTCTAAATCCTCTGATGATAGCAACAAGGAAGAATAATGGAATGGGAGGAGAATGGAGAGAAGTTGGTTAATGGCTTCGGGAGAGGAAATTGTGAGGTGTCCGAGCTCGGTGGTTTACTCATTTGAGGAGAATGTTTGTGAAGTTAAAAACTCAATGCATTGTGTTTTGTATTACACAACACCTTGCCACATAAAGCCTCCTGGCAAATTCCCATTGGCCGCAAGAAATACCTGGAAAATTCTGAATGGATGAGGCTTAATTGCCTCTCCAATTAACCCAAATATACAAATAAATATACCCGAATACTCCCACTTTTGTACCAAATTTCGTAAATAACTCTACCCAAAATTAAAATGGGTACTCCCATAAAATATTGGAATGCGTAAAAATAATTATTATGAGATTTGTTCAATTATTCGGAACACCCATATAATACATTTCGGATACGGATTAAATCACGTATTAGCTCAAATAAAATTTTCGACACTTGGAAAAATTATTCCTTCGCATACACGTCTTATAGAAATCGAAAAAGACGCAAAAATATTCAAACGTGACTAGTGCCTCGGGAAACGTGCCTAGTGAATAGTGATTTTATGATTTTTCGCGAAATTAATTTGTTGACTCCCACGAGACACAACATATAAAAATCATACATTCACATCATCCAGTTTATTAAATAACCTTAAAACACATCACATAAAAATAAAAATTTAATCCATTCATTTAAATAATAATAAACAAATATTCATGATTCGCGATCGTTACACTTAGTACGTAGCCAGTCCACGTTTCTTGTAAAACTTCAGCAATTTGTATCGCTTTTGGAATAGCTACAACAATTAAAACAACCTAATATCAACTACCTCAACCTACTAAAATTCAGATAAAAATGTAAAATTTGACAACTAATTATATTTGGATATTATAAACATACATAAATTTCTTGTTATGAAGGATAAGCAATTACTTGGTGCTTTTAAAAATCCTAGCAGCTATAGAGATGTAAAGGATCATTTGTTTTTTCAATCTACTTGGTTGTTTTAGGAATATTAACTATATTGTTCAATTGGCATCCATAAGAAGAAACACAACTCTCTCTTTCATCCATGCGAGAAATTGACCAATCCTAAACAGAGAAAAATACTTTTAAAATTTCTATTATTCTCAAATCTTAAATTGAGAAGGCAACAATCGGATCAAAATCAATATAAGCACAACGAAAAACGTGATCAATTTGGGAATTTTTAACCATCAAGATTGCCTTTGTTTTCAAGGAAACTAGGGCCTAATTTGGGAATAATATCATAACAGTTCTAAGTTGGGGGAGATATAGAAAGCTCATCACATCATTACATCATCACATCATATCATAACAAATAAAGCAGCTACCTTTCAATAGTCTTCACTCAAGAAAATAAAATTTAAGCAAACAAGAATAGATAAAATACATATAGAGTACTCTAGCAACAGAAACAAACACAAAGCAAACAATAACAAAGTTTAGAGCTATATATGCTCAGTACTCAAACATGAAACATAAATTAAAGACAAACATTTAGAATATAGTAGAATTAGCAAACCGCAATTGAAAAACCTGAAAATGCACTCAGATTTGTTCAAGTAGACAATTTATCAAACACATTGTATACTTCCCTAATTATTACCAAACAACATGTACAATGAAATACCCACAATTAGGTACAATAAAATTGAGTTTCTTAACAGTAAACATACAAAGTTAGAAACTAACCTTTAATTTAGGATCAAAAATGGAGGAGGAGAAATCCGAGAACATACCCGCCACAACAAACTACCTAGCTTCTTCTTCAAAATTTAGGGCTTGTTAGAGGGAGGAGAGAAATAGGAGAAAGATAGTGGCAATCAGACCGAAATTAGGGCTAGAGGAGAGCAATATGAATGTAAATCAAAAACCAAGATTGAAATTACCTGCTCAAATAGTTTCAATTTGCATAATTGCTTTCTAGGGTTCCAATTTGAGCAGGGCAAATAGACTTGCTTTCTGGGGTTCCACTTTGAGTGAGCAGAGAGATGCAGTGAGTGAGCAAGATGTAAGGAGTTTGTCGGTGGAGCAGAGAGAGATGGAGTAAGGAGGGACGACGGAGAGATGGATGCATCAGAGTTAGAGGGAGGAGGGAACCTTTCTTTTTTCTTTCTTTCTTCTGCTTATCGGTATGCCGTTTTAGTTTAAGTGTATCCTTATTCTGACGGAATGAATTCGGTCGGTACTAATTCCGTCAGAGATATGTCTTTTTCTTGTAGTGATTATTTTTGTAAATTCAATATTTCTCAAACCGTAAGTAGTTAGAACTTTATTTTTATATATTTTATAAACATTCAAGTTAGCTACATTTCGTTAGAATTTGGGAATTTTTTTGCGGTTAAATTATTTATTATGAATTTCGTAAGGAGGCTAGTCTGAACTAGGGCAGAACTGAATTTGCTTGTTTATAGTGGAGTTTGAGGGCACGGCTGGTGCTGGACTCCTGGGTAGAAAACAAATATTATAGGGCAGGTGATGCAGAAAATTTGAGCTCAATCATATTTCTAGAGAATTAATTATGAATTAACTAGTTTCGAGTAGTTAAAACCCTAAACTAATTCTTGAAAAATATTTTATGGAGTAAATATGTATGTATATGAATTTATACATGTTAAGAGTAAATAACAACATGTTAGGGTGTGATAACATGGACCATGCTAAAGGAAATTAAAAATCCTACAAGAAATAAGAAAAGAAAAATTGAAACAAACTTTGTTGAAATTGTCAGCAAAATAGGCAAAAACCCTAAAACAGTGCCTGATTTTGTAACAATCAAAACTTTTAGTGTATCTCAAATTTTTGAGTAAGGTTTCTTGGGATGGATAGCTCTATAAGTTAGCTAAAATCCTGCGCAAGTTTGAGACTTAAATTCCTTGTAAATTAGTTTTGGTGAATTTTCTAGCAAAACAGGACATATTAAGTAACTTTCTGACCTAGTTCTTTCGAAAGTAGGTTATGGATAGTTAGCAGGCGAAATAAAAATTAGGGCTTTTGGGGTGTGAAGCCTCGTAGTATAAGGTGTATTTCAGATCAAGAATGAAAGTAAATGGACATGTAATGAAGGAGTTATGACCAAAACAAGATCAGGGTTTTAAAATTCAAGCTGTTATAACTTGAGTTCTATGACTAATATTGAGATGAAATTTTAGGTAAAAGTATATTATGATGTAAGGAATATATTGTACAAAATTCATAAATTTTGGACTTAATTTCGAATTATGAAGATTAATTATTGGAAATTTGAACAAAAACGACTGTGAAATAAATAGTAAATGTAATCGAATTTTTTTGTAAACTTCACAGGAATTCTGAAAATGAGTATGTCTAGCCCTAGTATAAAGGGTTTGGCCAAACTAATTCGACGAGTATGACTGGTGCAAGGATCGAAGAATGAGAAAATTAATAAAAGCTGTTTAAGTAAGCATAAACTAAGCCACGAGGCTTAAGTTTTTAGAAAAATAAAGTTTCGAGTATCGAAATGCAAAAATGGATAGAAAGTGACCCTTAAAATAGGTTTAAAGGAGTAAATAATATTAAAATATAATTACGGAAAGTAACCAGCAAAGATTAATATTATTATGAGGGAATTTATATGTTAATATTCCATAACATTGTAGGTGACTCAAAATTGAGTATGGGAGAAGGATACGAAACTAAATAAGTCAGGCAAGTCCTCTTGAATTTTTTAACTTATTCGTAATGCGTGTCATGTATTCTTTCAATTGTTGAAATTGTACTCTTGCGATACATGCATATTCTCGCGATATTTAAAGTAAAGAGTTGATGTCATTTGTTACGGCTAAACTCTGACAACAAATTGTACGTTCTTGTTTGAATGATTACTCTCGAAGCGTTTGAATTTCTATAAATTCCTTAAAGATAAGTTGAATGCTCCAAACCAAATTTTCCTCGGTGCGGATTCCTGAGAGTATTAACTGAGATGAACAACCCTATTATATCATGTCGAGCGAGCCGACCATTTACTGTTGAATTACGGTGTAGAAATGATGCATTGAATCATCAACGCACTATTAAAATACGATGTGGATATGATAAAGTCATAACTTGAGGATGTTATTAGACTGATCACCTAATAATACCCTACGGAGAGTTCACAGTCTTTGTGATTGTTGAACATGTTGGAAAGTTCCTAATCTTTGACTGATGAACATTATAATCAGTTCTTGGTCCCTACGACCACTTAGTTAGCTCTCTAAAAATATTGAAATCCTTGCGAATAACGATGTGATAAATTTTACAGACTTTGAAATCCAAAGCTGGATATTTTGTGATGTTATTGTTGCTGATTTTAAGATTCTTTTTGATTGATCAGTTTTTACAGGTATCTGTGATGTTAATTCAGTAGCTAAAATTTATACTCGTGCTTATGTTCTAAAATCGTTTATACTTGCTGAGCAAACTTGTTGCTCACCCTTGCATTTTATTTGAATTTTCAGATAAGCTAGAAGGATCGAAAAGATTCGGAGTTAAAGATAAAGAGAAGGGAATAATAAAGTCTAAGGATAGATAATATTGATATAATAGATTTGCTATGTTATAATAATTTTTGTAATGTTGTAAGATATGTTTTGATGTAATCAAGTATTAAATTGTGTAAGGAGTAGAGATGTGGAAATATGAAATTTCATTTGCAAGTAATTTATTGTAAACAGGCCTAATGTATATTATAGACAGGTATTGAGAATGTTAGGTTTGAGACCTGGGGAATAATGAATGGATTGTTATTTAATGTTATGGTAATAAAGGTAGTGATTGTATAAGGAAATGATGCTTGAATATTAAGCAGGTGTGATGGATGTTTTTGGATAGTGATGCACGGAATAACTGTAGAGAGTACAAGGATTTTGGGGTGTCACACCAGATATTGGGGAGTTTCATTATTTTCTTAACATTGAAGCTCCCTTCACCAATAAAGGCCATAATTTATCTAAGGCACAAACATTACTGATCTTCTTAAGAAATACTCCCTTGGTCTCAAAGAATGAGCATAAGTACATATTGCACACAAATTAAAAAAAAATAAAAGGGGAGAAAAGAGAAAGAAAAAAAGTTTTCAATTTATCTTTTATAGCCCCACAAGATTACATAAAGTAAGACATAAAAAAATTATACTTTCAGCCATCCTTTTGAGGACAAAGGGAGTATAATATAATTTAATGAAAAGAAAATTTAGACTTTTGTTACTTCAATTGCCTTTTTCTCTTGTTTAGACTGGCTCATTTATCCCAAATAGTATCAATTAATATAAATATATAATAAAACTTGATTTTTTGATCTTCGTCTTTGGTCTTTAGTCTTTGATTTTTGGTATAGACTTAGAATTTAACTAGAAGTAAACACTTTTTATACTCCTATATAGTATTAGGATTAATTTAACTAGAACTAAAACTCTCTTTATGGTCTTACAAACTTTAATATTAACTTATTATTATGCAACAATTTTATTTTTTATAAGCGTCATATAATTACTTATAAATATCATATTTAGGATTTTAGTTTAAGTTTTTACACAACTTTAAGTTTCTAAATAACTATATGTTTAAAATATTATGAGTACATACACTAATTAATATCGAAATTATATTATAGATTAATTTAGTTACCAATTCTATTACATATAAGAGGTCTTTAGTTAATTAATGTTACAAAAACAATTCTAACTTATATATTAGTTATTAAAATTTAGTTAGCTAGCTTTTAAAACTAAAATCATAATGACAAATCATTATTCTACACCAATTATATTCCTAAATAACTATATATTAAAAATATAAGAAAAATATTATTAGTAAATAATAACTAATATAAAAAATTGTAATGCATATTACAAAATATATTAATGATTAAAATTTAGTAAACAACTTTATTTCATATAGGAGACCTTAAGTTAATTAATGTTAAAAAAATCTTACCTTATATATTACTAATTAAAATTTAATTACCTTTTTTAAAACTAAAATCATGATCGTAACTTATTATTTTACAATAATCTTATTTTTTATAGAATTATTTAGTTAATTAATTATACAATAGAGTACAACTTAAACACTATATTTAGGCTTTTAGGTTTTCACTCAATTTTGAACTCTAATTAAAAATACATATATAAATATGAAGGATTGATTATAAAAACTAAATACTAAATTTTGAAATTATATAAAAACTTACTATTAATTTAAAAATAACAAAAGAATCACATTAGTAACACTCAATATGTGATCTGTAGTCATTCGTTTTAAGCAAAATTTATAGTCATTCTAATAATAGTAATAAGTCAATTTGAAATTCAAAAAATATATTTTATAATCACTATATAAAATAAATTAAAAATAATTTTATTTAAAAAACAACTCATACTTCGCACGGGGCACTTACGTAATTGTAAATAATTCCAAATCTTATGTTATTTTGTCCCGAAAAAATCCAAAATCAAACTTTGAGGAGCTAACAGGTAAGACATCTCCTTTTAAATAAAATTTCCCAATTTATGCATTGGCCCACTTAACTGGATTTGTTTCTTGATAATATGCAAATTCAATTTTTCCATACCCGTATGAAGCATATATAAATCCATTTTCATTTTGTTAGTGAGATGGCTCTCAACTGGCATACATATTTACAAGCCTTTATCGGTTTAAAAAAATTTCAAGACAAGCTCAGTTTATTTTCTCGTTATAATTATATCATTGGGAGATAAAAAGATAGAGACGTAGGAAGACACCAATTAGGTCATGTAATTTAAATCACATGATGAAAAGATAATTATTTTCTCGTTATAATTATATCATTTATTTTATAACTCATGTAATTCAAATCACCGGTAAACATTTGATGAAACCAATTAGCAATGAAATTATAAATATAATTTCGATTTATGATCTGTGTTTGTAACTAAGAGAAAAAATACCCTCAAAATATTCCATGTCTACTGAAAGAACCCCTACAAAAGCATATAAATAGTTTGAAACAACATTCCAACCCAAATTTTGAAAGGAAATAACTAAATTAAAAAAACTTCAACTGGACTTCCTTTCTTCGGGGCTACAACGACATGGTCATGGTTGAAGGAAGGACTTATAAGCTCCGTAATTCTAATCGAATCAAAAGTTTTACCTGCTTGAAGTTTTCTTGCCCAAAATGCAAAATTTAGTATTTTTGGCCAGTTCGCGTAGCTTTTTGCAGGTCGACCACGTCTGAGCTTGTATTTTTCTGCTCTGCATCAGGTTTGGATTCTGCCGTAGCCTTCATTTGATTATCATTGTTTGTGGAGGGTAGATAATGATATGTTACAGTATTCTTTCTCCTGAAAATGATATCAATTTATATTATTCTAAATATACAAAATGCGATATGATTAATCTTTCTTATGTTGAACCTTGACTAGATGCTTTTTTCTTTCTTTTTTTTGCTTCTCTATCCCTTTACACCTATGGAAAAACTCTTTAAAAACAATGGTTCTTCATTCCATACATTTAACTATTGAGAACACCTATACAAAAATTATGCAATGACGATAAATATTCAAGCAATCTAAAGGCATCTTTATCATTTTTTGATTAAGATAGGAAAAGTCACTATCAATTGTTATATTTTGTCAAGTGTTTTGTTTTATCAGCTACTATTTGTATCCATCTCCGATACAGTCTCATATGTATCTAAAATTTATCTCAATATCATACATCAATGGAAGCAAGATTGAAATTTCTGTTGACAGTAACACAGAACATGAAGCTCACACATTTTCTATTAAACAAGAGGGTTGTACATATAGGGTAAGGTAAAACTAATTTGCATCTAGATACAAGGAAAATATCCTAGTCTTGAGGAAGACTTAACAAATTGCTGAATACACGAAATGTTTGAATTTAAAATATAGATGATACTAACTGAATTAATCTATTCTAATATGCCCCCTCAAGATAGGCCACATGTAGAGAGGCCAATCTTGTCTCGTAATTTCTGAAATTGGGAACGAGGCAGAGGTTTGGTGAGAATATCAGCAAGCTGGTCTGTGGAGGAAACATGAGCTACGCGAAGATCACCAGATTGAACTTGATCACGAATAAAGTGATAATCAACTGCCACATGCTTCATTCGAGAATGAAAAACTGGATTTGAACTTAATTGTGTGGCTCCTACATTATCACAATAGACAACTGGTGGGCTGATCATATTGATGCAAAGTTCAGATAGCAAGGAGCGAATCCAACATAGTTCAGCTGTAGTAGCAGCAACTGAGCGATATTCAGCCTTAGTAGAAGAACGAACCACAGTTTTCTGCTTCTTAGAGCTACAGGAAATGAGATTGCGGCCAAGGTAAATAAGGTAACCACCAGTTGAAGAGTAGTCATCTTTGTTACCTGCCCAGTCAGCATCGAAAAAGGCATGAAGGGATTCGGAGAAAGCATGAAGAGATAACGGTGAATTACGGTGAAGAAGAAGGCCATCATTTAAGGTACCACTGAGATAACGCAAAATTCTTTTAACAAGAGTCCAATGTTCATCTGTTGGTTGATGCATAAATTGAGACATCTTGTTAACAGCAAAAGAAATTTCTGGACGAGTGAGAGACAAGTATTGAAGGCTTCCCACGATTGTTCTATATTCAGTGGGATCCGAGAGAGGTGATCCATAGGATAACTTAAGGGAGGACGAGCTGGTTGGTAAAGGAGTAAGTGTTGGTTAGCCTCTTGCATATGTGTGCGAGTAAGTAGATCCTGTATATATCTCCGTTGGGAAAGGAGAAAACCATGCTGATGAGGAACAACTTCAACACCAAGGAAATAGGAGAGAGTACCCAAATCCTTAAGAGAAAACCGATGAGCTAAACAATCAACAAATTGAGATACCAAGTCATTATTGTTTCCAGTTAGTATAATATCATCAACATAGACCAAGAGGTAGATCAATTTGGTGTCAATGTTGAGAACAAACAATGAAGTGTCAGAATGAGAGTTTTTAAATTCGGAATCAACAAGGAATTGACGTAACTCATGATACCACGCTCGAGGAGCTTGTTTGAGGCCGTAAATGGCTTTGTGAAGTTTACATACATGAGTGGGATTATCAGAGTTAATGAAGCCAGGAGGCTGAGCCATATACACAGTTTCTGATAAATGGCCTTGAAGGAAGGCATTGTTGACATCTAATTGGCGAAGGGACCAACCATTGCTGACAGCAAGACTAAGCACTAATCGGACAGTAGTTGGCTTAATTACTGGACTGAATGTTTCAAGATAATCCACACCCGGGCGTTGATAAAAGCCTTTGGCCACAAGACGAGATTTAAACCTGTCAATAGAACCATCAGAATTCCTTTTGATACGAAAGATCCACTTACAACCTACAAGATTGGTGATACTAACGGGAGAAACAAGTTCCCATGTGCCATTGCGAACAAGAGCATCATACTCTTCTGACATTGCTTTTCGTCAATTTGGGTCTTTCAAAGCTTGGGTAATGGATGATGGTTCTGCGTTAGGTGAAGGAGCTAAGTGAGTGTGAAGGTTTAGTTTTTGAATTGGTTTGGTGATATGGTTTTTGGATCGGGTAGTCATTGAATGGCGAGGGGGTGGTGTAATGTTGGAGGGTGAGGCAGGGGAGTGATGTGGGGAAGAGTCTGCTTGAGAGGCTGTGGATGGCGTTGTTGTAGAGGGATCTGCAGCAGGGGGTAAGTCAGGAACTTGTACTTCAGAAGTGTGAGAAGGCGGTTGTGCTTGAAGAGGTATGGAAACTGTAAGAACTGGTGGAAGCCATGTTGAAGCGGTAGTGGAGTTTGGACGAGGTAGCTGATTTTGGAGAGTGGTGTAAGGAAAGACGGATTCTACAAACTGAACATGGCGAGAGACATAGGTTTTAGAAGTTGATGGTTCAAAACAGAGATAGGCACTTTGAGATAATGAGTAACCTACAAAAACACATGGTTTAGATTTGGGTTCTAGTTTGTGGGATGAATAACGACGAAGCCATTGATAACATAAGCATCCGAAAATTTTGAGTTTAGAATAGTTTGGTGTGGTTTTGAAAATTAATTCAAAGGGACTCGCGAGGTTGAGTTTTGGGGTGGGCATTCTATTAATTAGATAAACAACAATAGTGAATGCATGAGACCAAAAGGTTAATGGAAGGGAGGCATGAGAGAGTAGGGTGAGTCCAGTTTTGACAATATGACGATGTCTACGTTCAGAGTAGCCATTGTGTTCAGGTGTATGAGGTGGCGTGGTTAGATGATTGATACCAGCTTTAGAAATGAACTCTTTGGGGCCCAGATATTCTCCACCATTGTCGGAGTAGAGAGTGATGATTTTGTGGTGAAAATAATTTTCAACAATGGTTTTATATCTCAGAAATACTTCATGAACATCAGATTTTCGTTGGAGAGGATAAAACCAAATGTATTTGGTAAAGTGATCGACAAAGATGACATAATATTTGAAGCCATTAAAAGACATAACAGGAGAAGTCCATACATCAGAAAAAACAATTTCAAGAGGACGTGTAGACACAAGAGATGAAACAGAAAAGGGTAATTTATGACTTTTATTACATAGGCATGCATTACATGAGAAATCTTTTGTCAAGGATGAAGATGATTCTAAGTGGTATCTAGATAGAACATGTTGTAAAGTAGGAGAAGCTGGATGTCCTAAACGATGATGCCAGTTGGTGGATGTTGTTTTCGTAGTAGAGAATGCTAGAATTGGGGAAGACACATGTGTGGTAACCGGCCATTCATACACTTCATCCTTAGTACTGCCCTGAAATAGAATTGCCCCCGAGCGAAGATCCTTCACAAAAAACGAAGAGGGTAAGAATTCAACGGATGCATTATTAGTGACGCAAAATTGAGAAATGGAAATCAGATTTTTTTTCATAGATGGTACACAGAGTATATTAGACAATTTAAAAGTTGAGTTGGGAGAAGAAAGCTGTGTAGAACCGGTGTGTGTGATGGAAAGACCTGTACCATCTCCAATCATAAACATCATCTGATCCATTGTAAGGTGAGTGACAGATTGTTTAAATCTGATGTGACGTGATGAGATGCCCCACTGTCAAGTAACCATGCTGGCTTGGTGGCTGTGGTGTTGGCTGCAAAGTGGACTCTAGGCTGCCAAGGGGCTGTAGGATTGTTGGAAGATGTAGGCGAAATGGTAGAGGACTGAATTGGTATCACCTGGAAGGAGGGACATCTCTTGGCTGTGTGGCCTTGAACGCCACAAATTTGGCAAAAACCTTGATAGGGGCGGGATAGAGGGCGGTTGTTGCGATATTGGGAGCGTGTGTCTGAGAGTAAAGAAGGACGACCAGTTGGGTCAGCTGAAGGCCGCCAATTTGAGTAACCAGCAGGTGAGGAATGGGAGGGACGCCAATTGTTGTTGATTTTAGGTGGACGCTATGTGTGATTGGTCTTTTGTGTGGGATTGGCTGTAATGGGCAGATGTGTTGCTAAACTGTTGGATGCTGGTGTGGAGGCCTCGAAGGAAAGAAGCTTTTCATGGAGGTCATCAAAGGAAATGGATGTGTCACGAGCTTGGACTACACGAACAAGTTCTTTGTAATCGTCTCCTAGGCCATCCAGTATTTTGTCTGTGAGATCTTCGGGATCGAGTGGGGCACCAAGTATGGCCAGTTCATCAGCACAGGCTTTTATAGAGTGTAGGTATTCAGTGATGGTCTGAGTGCCTTTAGTTGGGTTTTTGAGTTGGTTTTTGACCTGTTTAATACGACCACGGGAGGGTTTGGCATACGTGTTTGCAAGTATGGTCCAGGCGTCCTTAGCAGTTTTTCCATGGGCAATAAATGGAATGATGGTAGGGGAGACAGAGCCAATCAAGGCATTGAGTATTAGCTGATCCTGGCGAATCCATAATTTATGAGACGGATTGTCTACTGTGATGTTGTTGGCGATGATGGTATCTAGAGGACATGGTGTAGATCCATTGATATACCCAATGAGATCATATCCAATGAATAGAGTTTCAAATTGAAGTTTCCAGGAGATGTAGTTTGTAGATGTGAGTTTAAGAGGTGCTTGAGCGGAGATATTTATTGTGATGAGGGGAGCTTCAATAGCTGAAGGGTTGGTTTGGGTGGTCATGATGAGGTTGGAAGAAAACAGAATAAACAAATGGAGGAGAAAAGAAAATTAATGGAGGAGAGTATTGTACTGCTCTGATACCATGTTGACAGTAACACAGAACATGAAGCTCACACATTTTCTATTAAACAAGAGAGCTGTACATATAGGGTAAGGTAAAACTAATTTGCATCTAGATACAAGGAAAATATCCTAGTCTTGAGGAAGACTTAACAAATTGCTGAATACACGAAATGTTTGAATTTAAAATATAGATGATAATAACTGAATTAATCTATTCTAATAATTTCTTCTTCTTCTAGCTTAAATATGATTATCAGCAGTGATTGAAAAAATATATGTTCAAACAATATGAATGAAGAATGTAAAGTGCTAGAAATTGAAGTATTTGATTGTTACCTTTTTGACGCTCGTTTATTACCGCCAAAAACCTTCAAAATCAGTCATTGAAGTTGTAATCAATATTTTTTTCTAGGTATAGAATAAAGATTATGAAATTTTTAGGGTTTGCAGAAACCGTAAAGTAGGGGTTTCAAAAAACCCTAGATAAAATTAGAAACACTAAATGTATTGTTGAAAGTAAGCATATCTTGTGAAATATGTATAATTAATATATACTCGAAAAGTTGAAAATGGTTCATATTAGATACCTGATGTGGAGGTGGTAGAACTTCTAGGGAAGGATCTATAGCTGGGAAAAGAATCGGAAAAGTGGCCACATTCTCACAATCTTCTGAATGAGAAGACATGGTTAAAATTCTATTATCTTCTGAGTAAACACAACTAAGGAATGAGAATTGTGTTGTACAAAATCCTATTCTTTTTCCATTCCCTTATATAACATTTTGTCCGCGGAAGAAATCTTTCTCATTAAAAACTTTCCTTTTGTGTATTTTGACTCGTTCTTTATTTTGCACCCGTTTTGTAGAAATAAATTTAATATTTTATGAGCACCTCTCACGTAGCACAACCCCTAAAATGCAATCTTGGTTGACATATTAATTTCATTTGCTCAAAGATTATATATTAATTATTAGCAAATAATTTATTTTGCTACAAAAATATTGTGACTTTTGCTGTAAATATATAGACATAAATAAAGAGAATTGATATTTATACAAACAAAAATTATTGATACTTCCATAAGATATCTCATGTGAATAGTAAATAGACCCCATACTCATGTGAGAGGGAACTAATGAAAATATTAAATTTTACTATGAAAGTATCAATTCCCCAAATAAATTATTCATCTGTACGCACTTTTTTACAAAGGATGCTTCTTGTTTCTAGTCGCATTGTTTTGTGACAAGATAACCCTCTTATTAACCAATTACATTTCATGCCACCCAGTTTAGTATTTCTTGCTATTTCTGCTAGATTTTACGCCGTGCACATTTCTAGATTTTATATTGATCCCGTATATAAATTTCATCCATCGTTATTGATACAATAAAATTAAAAAAAAATGTTATTTATTATAATAACTTTATTGAGACATATAATTAATGCCCTAATTCGTTTAAGAGAATAGCAATTGATATGAAGTTTTATTGGTCCTTTTACTATTACTCTATTATTATTATTTTATTTTTAATTTTGTTGTGTTAAAGACGTTACAGTATTTTCAATATTGTGTTGATGTGTTTTTTTTTACCGGAGGGGTCTATGCTACATTTATTGTACGAGGGATGTAATACTTTACATTTCAAGAAGTCTTAAAAGCAAATATTAGTTTTTATTATTTATCCCATAATATTTATGCAAATTAAATTCTACTTTCTATACAGATATGACTCCTTTTGTTTCTTTTAGAATGACATTTGGAGGAAACACATAGATTTAAAAATGGAATTATTGCTTTGTCTAATTGATAAATGGGTATACATAAAATCTCAATATTGTGCTTTTAAAATTCTTTGTAAAGATTGAAAAGAAACAAATTAATATTTAATGTTGTGGGATAATGTAACGACCCCGAAAATCGGGATTAACATAATCCCGACATTGTGCGTTAAATACTGTCTTAATTCAGCTTTACATCATACTAAGATGAAATAACAGCTGAAAATGCGGATAATTAAAACTTTTTATATCTTTCTTTCTTTCGTTCCCTGAATCGCAACCTTTACGATTTTATATCCTAGAATCATATTTGCTTTATTATGATTCATCTCATCAGAGTGGTCATGAGTATGTTCAACTCAATCCTCAATACAAATTCTTTCTTATATAGTATTATCACTATAGAGTTTTATATTACAAAACATTCATCACAGCATAATCAGAACATATATTCTTGATTTATTGAATATCTCAAAAATTTACACCTCTGTCCATTACATATATTAAAACTATCAATATAGTTCTATACAACTTCTAATTCAAGAATATTTAATCCTTCACATGTCTTATAATCCTTATCGTCTAGATATTCAGAAATATCCCATCATGTCATTAACCTGCAAAAAGTTTAATTTTGCAAGATTGAGCTCGACAACTTAGTAAATCCAACAGTTTTCATGCTTCACATAGCATAGAATTTCATGCTCAGTTCATTCATTATAATCATTCTACTATGAATATCATACATGCATTATAATCCTAAACAATGTGATTTTATATGCTTAAGATACCACATATCATATATAAATTGAGTCCCATAACTTAATCAGCTTAGTCATAATTTGACGTTCATAATTCATAGAGCATAGTATGAAAATTTAGCACACTTCTGGAGATTTCATTCATAATGCAATAAAGATTATATATTATATATAATAAATATCAAATTCATATATCACAAAAGAACTGAAAGACTTGCCCTGGATTGCGTTTATCGATGTACGTTCATCGAAAGTGCGCAATTAAACTTTTATTTGTCAGTTGTTAATATATCTGTACATTTCCATTTGCCGCACAAACGCCATTAGAAAATTACTTCAGTGTGCCTTCCATTTTAGTCCCACGTTCTTGGTGTAAATTTTAAACAGACGCTTGAGTAGCTAGCTGCTTCTCTAACAATATTTTCAAAACTTTGTTCCTGGGAATCACCCTTTTCTCCAAGCTAGGTGATAAAAACGTGGGGTGAGAGGCCAAATATCCAGGTTTATACTCAAGCTCCTTATGAAATAATTCAGCCCATTTCGAATCTTAGCTTCTGATAAGGTCAGATTGGACGGTAAATTTCTTGCTATAGTGATTACATCCGAATTCGACTACCCAAAGCTCCTGAAGATTTCATATTTCATTTCTACTCTTGACTTACTAACGGAAGCAAGTGTAAGGGTATCAACACCATGTAAGAACATCATGGAATTCCGAGGAATTCCCAACTCCCCTTCAATCTTGACTCAATATATTATCAAGCCTCGCGGGCTTTTGCATCACATATCTAAGGTTACTAATTACAAACTTCTCAATTTTATTAGTTGTAATACCATACTTTTGTAACAACACCACGTTGGGTCTAATTCTATTTTGATCATTACTTAATAGCAACCATTTCAATCTATTAATAGCCTTAACAACATTTTCATCACTACGCACTAAGCCTTTTAGATAATCAATTGAAGGTTTGATGTGGGTTTCCGAAGGACCACCATACTGAACCAAACCCACTAAAACAGCAGAGTCTAGGACAATATATTTCTTTTGAGCATTTCATCAAACACCTGGAGACCATCTACAAAATCCTCTCATTTTACATACATGTTAACCGGATGATTCTGTAAATATACCGAAGAGTGAATCACAGTTTTGATAAATTTGGATTGCTTTGCCATGGTGTAAGCTTGATGATTCGGCGCATTTTCGCAACAAGCGGGAGTATTTCTCATCTTCATTTTCAATTCCAGTGACCCAAAAATTATCGGAGCAATTTAAAAAAATTACACCATGCATCAATATGAATAGAGAAGAAAAAGGAACTTACATGAGATACTGCGAGACCAAACAGTGTCGATGGCCACGATAAATACAAAGGTGTTCACTGAACACTACCGACGATATAAACAATAGGATTGTAATATTTGGTGTTGGAAAAGAGGAGGCTACAGCTTCTGTTGTACTTAAAGAAACTTAGTGGCTTGGAATTTTTATTTTTTTATTTTGGTTTGGAACGGATGATAGGAATGAATTGATATAGTAAGCTTATACACTGCTAAGCAGCTTACTCATCTTCCACTTTAATTTGAAAGGCTAGGTGTCATGTAACAAAGTAATACACCACCACCCTACTTAATTACTCAGCATTTGCACGATAACATATATACTTATACATATTTATACATTTTATTAATATAATTACTAATACATGTAATTATATTTATTTCAATATATGTAGTACTTATAAATATATAATTTAGCAATCAATACATTTGTAATTATGTATAAATTCATTTCATTAAACATGGAATTAATCCACTCATGAAATTAACACTTTTAGTGTAACGAATTACTAAATTAAAATAATTGATATTTACATCATTAATTATTTTAATTAACTTATTCAATTTATACAATTAATATTGTACAATTTAATTTGTTCCTTCCTTCTATAAATTATTTCTAACAATTTATTTAAAACGTTAAATATATTATCTGAATAAATTTAACCATAAATTAAGAATTAATTTAATTTACTCATTTGATACCATTCTGTATTTATTATATAATGGTTCCTCATTCTCATATTTTAATTCATTCCCATCTTGCTTGTTTACTATCATGGGCATTACTCATTCGTATATATAATATATTATATATATTACATACATTACGCCTATTACATGTAATATATACATACAACATATATTAGGCACAATGTATGTTACATACACCTTGTGTACATATCGCGTAATAAATTTTTACACACCAAATATTACACCGAAAATATTTTCTATAAAAATGGAAGCTATACATTAAAAATAATTTATCCAATGAAATAATTCCTCTATACTAAAATAATTTAATTCCATAAATTATTTTAGTTCTCTTTATTCAATATAACAGACCAATTAAAATAGTTAATATTCAATTAACTATTTTAATTTAATTATTTAATATATACAATAATTTTTGTATATTTAAATTTAATCATCTTCTTCTCCCCATAAAATGTCAACAATTTATTCCTCTTTTTTAAATATATAACTTTAATATATTAACCATAATTGAAATATTACCTTAATTCACCAATTTAATTAAGTGAATCAATTAACTTGCTCATGAAATTTAATTCATAGTGAATTCATTACAAGACTTCATAATCAAATTATATTATATTATTTCATAATATAATTTAAATTTAATCTCCATTTATTAATTATTTCTAATAATTTATTTATAGCATACTTATATTAAAATAATTTAATATTATAAATTATTTTAATTTGCTCATTAATAGATACAAAAGTTTTGTATCGTTAAAGCTATTCGCCTCTTTAAATAAATTGATTCCCACAATTTATTTCAAATAAAAACAAATATATAATAATATATTCAATTATTTTCTTTTCTTTCTATAAATTATTTTCTCACAATTTATTTAACTATAGCAATTATAATTGTGATGACCCGGATTTTCAAAAAAATATTAAAAATAAGAATTTAATAAATAAAATTCTTATTTGGTGATATGGTATGTGGTATTGTATTGCATTAGTGAATACGTGCAATATGTGATCTGTGTGACTAATAAATATGTTATTATTATTATTATATATTTATTAGTTTATGTAAATAAATTGTACAAATCAATTTATTAAGAAGAAATGAGATGGGTAAAATTTATGATGAAGGAAATAATTAAAATAATTTATAATATTAGATTATTTTAATATAGTAAATTGGTGGTATTGAACATATTTAATAACCTCCATTTTATGGAAAGAATTTGGTAATACTATTACATTATTGAGAATAATGTATGCATGTTTGTAATATAGTGAATATATAATTATATTTACTATAATTAAATAAATTGTGAGAAAACAATTTATAGAAAGAAAAGAAAATAATTGAATATATTATTATATATTTGTTTTCACTTGAAATAAATTGTGGGAATCAATTTATTTAAAGAGACGGATAGTTTTAAAGATACAAAACTTTTGTATCTATTAACGAGTAAATTAAAATAATTTACAATAATAAATTATTTTAATATAAGTATGTTGTAAATAAATTATTAGAAATAATTTATAAATGGAGATTAATTTAAATTATATTATGAAATAATATAATATAAATTGATTATGAAGTCTTGTAATGAATTCACTATGAATTAAATTTCATGAGCAAGTTAATTGATTCACTTAATTAAATTGGTGAATTAAGGTAATATTTCAATTATGATTAATATATTAAAGTAATATATTTAATGAATAGAACTAAATTGTTGAAGACAAATTATGGGAAGAAGAAGATGATTAAAGTTAATTATACAAAATTTGTTGGGTATATTAAATGAGTAAATTAAAATAATTAATGGCATATTAATTATTTTAATTGGTCCGTTTCGTTAAATAAGGTGGATTGAAATAATTTATAATAGTAAATTATTTTAAGATAATGAAAATTATTGCATTAAATAAATTATTTTTATTTAATGAATAGCTTCCATTTTTATGGAAAAAAATTTTGGTGTATTATTTAATATACCAAATTTATTACGCGAAATGTACGGAAAGGTAATATAATATATATTTTGTGTAATATATATTATATATGTAATATTTTGTAATATTTGTATGTATATGAATATGTATTGAATAGGTATGATAAATCATGTGCTGGAAATAAGTGGATATATGATGTTATTATATATTTACTTGTGCTTTAAGGGAAAGTGATTGTTTTAAAGAAATTTATTTGATTAAATGAGAAATAGTACTATGTTACAATAATTAAATGTAACATGGTTAATGGCTTAATATTCACTATTACGCCAAATGAATATAATTGAATACATTTTGGGGGACCAATAATATATAAACATTGGTATCAAATTAGTAAATTAAATTAATATTTAATTTAAAACGAAATGTATAGGTTAAATAAATTATTTTGAAATAATTTATGGAAGGATGAGAAAATTTAATTTAGTTATACAATATTAATTGTATAAATGAAATGAGTTATTTAAAATAATTAATGAATTAAATTTTAATTATTTGAAATAGTGATTCGTTACACAAAAAGTATTAATTTCATAAATGGATTAATTCTATTTTAATGAAAATGATTTTATACATAATAATAAATGTATAAATTACCAAATTATATTTTATTAATAACATGTGTATTGGAAGAATAATGTCCGGAAGGTATACATTATATAATATATGTATTATGTAATGTTATATGTGTTAAGCATGTTGCTGGAAACCAAAACTTGCTGAGTCAGTTTATTAAGCATGATGTGGTGACTTGTTAAGAGGAGTAGGGACACTAAGCATAATGATAAGAAGAATTCAATGATTAGTTATTAATACTACTACTCAATTCCCTGCCTTCTCTCCCTCACTTCCGTTCCAAAAAAAAAAAAAAAAAAATTTCAACTCACAAGTTATACACACTTTGCTTTCCAAATTTCTGCTGGAAATTATCAAGTCAGTAAAGAATTGAAGCGATCAATCAAGATTGAAGATAATCAAGTAAAAGAATGATTCAAACAACCAAAATAAGCGTTGACTTAAGAATCCTAGAAATTTCACCAAACAAGAGGATTCGCGAAGCACAAATTACTGTAATTGGTAATCTACAAACCAGGCAAGTCTTTCAGTTCCTATTTGTTATCTGAACTTGGCATGATTATATGAATTACTTATTATGCTTGTTGAAATTATTGAAGTCAACTTATGACTAAAACAGATTGAGTTTTGTAACTTAGTCTTGATATGATACATGATATGCTAAATCTATACTCTTACTGTTTGAAGTTATAATGCATGTCTAATATGAGCATGAAAATTTTATGTGTTATGTGATGCATGAAAACTGTTAGATTTGCTGAGCTGTTGAGCTCAATCTTGCAAAATTAAACTTTTTGCAGGTTAAAGTTTCAAAGCAATATTATCTGCTATCTGGGCAATAAGGAAATGAAGGCGTGTAAAGGAATAATGTTTACTTTATGTAAAATAAAACCTATATGGTATTAGATTGATGATGTACAAAATATAATGTAAGTTGTGAAATGTTCAATAAATAGGGATGTTAGTTTTGAAATGAGAATATATTGTGGTGATTGTTTGTATGTCAAATTATACAGGTGAAACATCAGTATAAAAGACGTTAAGCATTTATACTTGAACTATCATAGTTCACCTACTCTGATAATATGGATCGTAAAGTAAATATGATTCTGAAATATAGTTAATCGTAAAGGTTGCGATTCGGGGAAACGAAAGAAAGAAAGAAAGATATAAAAAGTTTTTAATTATCTGCATTTTCAGCTATTATTTCATCTTAGTATGATGTCAAGCTGAATCAAGATAGTATTTAACACACAAGATCGGGTTGCAGGAATAGTCCCGATTTTGGGGTCGTTACAATAATAATATATTCACTATATTACATAACATGCATACATTTCACCCAATAAAATGGAGGTTATTAAATATATTTAATACCACCAATTTACTATATTAAAATAATTTAATATTATAAATTATTTTAATAATTTCGTTTATCATAAACTATACTCATCTCATCTCTTCTTAATAAATTGATTCTACAATTTATTTACATGGAATAATAAATATATTATTTATTATTCACAAAAATCACATATTGCATAGCACGTATTGACTTACGCAATATAATATCACATCACATACCACCAAACAAGAATTTTATTCATTAAATTCTTATTTTAATATTTTTCTGAAAATTCGGGTCATCACAGATAAAATGAGAATTAACTATTTAATTATTCATTGAAATCTATAAATGTTAGATAAAAAATGAATATAATTTGTATCAAACACAGAAAAAAAACAAAAAAAAAAAGAGAAGGAGGAGGAGGAACTAAGGGAGTATCAGATTATTATTTATCCCATCCTATTATATGCACATGAAATTCTTCTTTCTATACCATCACCAAAAAAAAAAAAAAAAAGAAAGAAAGAAAGAAAGAAAGAAAGCCTCCTATTTTTGTAAGATTGAATTAAATCCCTTCCAAATTGTCACCGAGCTTTAAAATGGCCCCTTAATTGGTCAAAGTGACACTTTAGTCCTCTAAATTGACATTTTGATTTATTTATGTTCCTTAATTAGGCCGATTTTGTGACACCCCCAAATCCATGTACTAGCTACAACAGACTTAGTATATCACTATTCATCCACATACATGCTAACTAACTATTATTATAAGCTAGGCTACACGATACATTAATTATTTACATTATTAACACATACATGCCCAGATCTTACTTGCACAATATGAACTAATATATTAGTTTCAAAATATTACATCATTAATTATTTATTTAACCAATACAATATTATTTATTTATTCCTCCTCGTTAGCTTTGCCCTTGTCTTTATCTTTTACACCCGACCCTTCGGGTTCCTCAGTCTTAGATGCCAACATAAAGTTTATGCAAGACTTAACAAGTATAACAGTTTAAAATAAAATAAAAATGGTTGTCAACAAATCAATATTCAAGGATTTAGAAAGAATTAATATTATCAACAATTCGAGGAAGACAACAAAAATCTCTGTACTGAATAATGAATATCAAATTTCTGAATAAGATTAAAATTTTGAAATCTCAAATTTAAATAAATTTTCACAAGAAAAAATATTTCTTTTGAGGGCCATTGAGTGGTCGTAAGGACCATGAACTCTTTCCACAAATGTTCAACAGTCATAAAGACTATGAACCTTTACATGGCGTTCAACAGTCACAAAGATTGCAAACTCGTATCCCTCTGGATTATCATTAGGTGATCAACTTATAATACCCCCATGTTACGCGTAACATTTAATCACACTATATTTACATAGCGTGATAATTTCGGTTACCCGACCATAACTCAATATCCCTATTTCTAGGGTTGTTCATACTCAGTCATAACCTCAAGATCTGCACCAAAGTAATTTAGATTAGATTAACATATCACTGTGAGCTCAAGTACAAACTACGGTTCACATGGACCTAAAGAATTGAATGAAAACGAAAAAGTCAGAATAAATGAACAAGATGGGAATTAATGAACAAAAGAACAATAAATGAACAAAGGGGGAATACCTAGGGTTTTAGCCCCCTAGGGTTCGATCACCCTTAGGTGGACCCACCTTAGGGTAAAATTTGATAACATCTTCCACGATTGAACTTGGTTTGAACTACCGGAATGAAACAAGGATAAAATAAGGAAAATGAACAAAGAAGGAACAAAAAACTAAGGGGCCACCCTAGGCACCCTAGAGTTCGACCACCCTAGGGGTTGGCCACCTAGGGGGTACATTGTTTAATGTTCTCGAGAATTATGTTGGATAAGTTTTGGCCCCCTAGGGTTCAGTCACCCAAGGGTTTAGCCCCCTAGGGTTCAACCACCTTAGGGTTCAGCCCCCTAGGGCATGGCCTCTCCAGTTCCGTGCCAAGCTCTTCCGGGATTCCCGAGGACGTGATTGAATGACATGATGTTTAGATAAAGAAAGCAGAACGGAAAGGCATGAATTGAGCAGCAAGAACATTGGAATATGAGACCTAAGAGAGGCCTCCATGAGTCTTGAGGTAGAAGGCTTATAGAGGCAACTCATTTTAGAAATAAGTTAAGGGATTGGATTGATGGCTAGAATGACAGGACGATTTGGACATTACTCAGGTAACTAAGGGTATTTCTAGAATTTTCCATCAGGTCACATGCCAGGCACATGACCAAGACATATGTCAGGCACATAACTACTTTTTCAAGAAACTCTATAAATACTCCCTACATTTTAGTAAAAGGGATCTTTTGATTCTCTCTGGTCTCTAGATACACAAGAAGGCTCTATGGACCCTAGATACTCAAGAAGGCTCTTAGATCCTAAGAGTTCTACCACATGTTACTGGAGCAATATTGCTTACCTGTTCTTCTCCCCTCTTCAACTCATTAATCAATTATGTAATCTTCGTGAATTTCTCTCATCCTTAGCCAACACGAAACCTTAACCCTAGCAAGGTACGATTTCCTTGTCCACAATCACCAAAGAATCATAAATAATTCAATAAATTCATAGAAACATAACGACTGAGTTTAGCCGAACAAAGTTCATAAACTCTTTTTTATAGACGGTACAAGGAGCTTTTTAGAAAAATTTATAGTTTTAATAAAAAATGAAGTTCAAATGCACAAGAATACGGGAATTTGCCTGTCTTGGGCGTACTTTCCTCGAGTAAGATATTTTCCATCTCGGGATAATAACCTACTGTGATATCCCGAATTGTTATGAGTTTAACAAATCACGAGTGTGGATATAATGATCCTTAGAAAGGAAGTTTATAGGTTAAAGAAAGGAAAAAAGTGATATAAAACCTAAAAGAATTGTAAGTTGAAGTTATTCAACGATATAGCTACGAGGTAAAGTAGACTTAAACCGAATAGGAAAGGTTCGGTATTGTGATTCTAGGGACGAAATCCTTATAAGGGGGGAAGAATGTGACGACCCGAGAAATCAGATAACCTTGTAATTAGGTTTTTCGATATAAATATCTAATAAATAAAATATTTATGGATATTATGATGTGTAAATGTGTTGAATGAATAAATATAAGTGTTATATATATATATATTAAAAGATTAAGAGATAAGGAATATAAGTTAATAGTTGGTCAAGACTAATTGCTTTAGTTGGTTTTATCGGACTAACGAAAGACGACCAGTCATGTAAAAGATAAGAGTAGTGCAGGCAGGACTCGAACTAGAGTTCAGAGTAGAATTTTGAGACGCGAACAGTTCGGTTGAATCCAGAACGTCGAAATTAGTAAGAATGGACTATAAACTCAAAAATTTTGATTCTTCAGGCCAAAGAGTCAAGAATGGGTCAAGGTAATAAAAGTTAACTTTTTTGTTTTCAAAATTTTCGAATCACGAGATATTGTTTGTTTAAGGACGGGAGACATGATCTCTAATAAAACTAACCAAAGAGATTTCGCAATTTTCGCATGCATGACGAGTTAGAGAATCTAATTAGAACAAGGTCGAGTAACCGATCGAGCTCAGATAAGCAAACCCTAAATAATTTTATAAGAGGGTAAAATGGAATTTTGGCTAACTATGATAATTATAATAGTTAACTAAAAAGGAAACTAGAAATCGAAACTAAGTTTCGAAGTAACCAAATCAAAAATGAGCCTAATTGTTAAGTTGGCTCGGTTAGGGTTTGGGATAGCTTGGTTAGGGTTGAACCAAGGGTGGAGCTAGGGTTGATGACGGCTTACCTAGGGTTAAGCCATGGCTCAAGTCCTAGGACTAAAACCTAAAACTTAAGAGCTAAGCAAGCTAGGTTGACATATGACTTAAATGAAACTCAAACTAAAGTAAGTGGTAATTTTTAAAGCACGTGAAGGGCATTTTTGGCTAAAGTGGCCAGCCATGTGGATGATAGGGGGACAAGAAGGTGAGTCATCTAGCATGACTCACCATTGTTAGACAACCATTTAATGCTTTGTTCCCCATTATTTTTAGTAAGCTAGCCAAACAAGGCTTTAGGCAATGATTAGGTTACTTAATCATGCATGGGTTAGCTTAACTAGGGAGGATGGTTGAGTTAAATGCTGGGGGATTTGGCTAGGTTATCCACACTTAGCCATTTCTCATTTCATTCATGTTCATTTCATTCCAAGAAGCCAGAGAGAAAAGGGAGAAAAGAAGGAGATAATCAAAGAAAGGAAAAGAAGAAAATCAAGGGAAAGTGAGAAATAACAATGAAGAAGGAGAATCAAGGCCATTGACCTTAGATTATCAAACAAGAAGAAGCAAGATCAAGAATAAATTAAAATCAAGAGAAGAACAAGAAGGTACTAACTAAACTCCTTTATGTTTTTCATTTTCAAGTTTTATAGCTTAAAAGACTTTTAGTATATTAAGAAGTGCATATTGGTGGTTGTTGATGTAATGATCAATGAAGGATCATGGAGAGACAAGGATGTTGTTATATATAAGAACCTTGTAAAATTTACCGGTAAATGCCATGAAAGCGAAAACGATAGTTAAAATCCTAAACCTATGTGTAAAGGATTGAAAAACTTGTAGAGGACGTAAAACGGACCTAAAAAGTGATGGTTGTGTCATGTGATATAAGCCACAAGTGTATTTTAAAAAGTTTCATGCGGAACGGGGGAAAAATTAGTCATAACGAAATTATGGCAGAAATTCACGAAAATGACGTCTTAAGACGGATTATAAACTCAATGCCGCTTCGGGGGTAAGAATTTAGCTAGAGCATTCAAGAGAGTCGAAAATCATAGGGCTTTTGTAAAGTATGGAAAATGTGAGTTGTGGGCTCAAGAATGAGCTCAATCTGACTTCGGATGAACAAGTTACGACAAAACGAAGATTTGACGTTGAAAACATCGTTCGTTGAAAAGTTGTCCGCGGAGGGACTTTTGAGCCAATTTTGAGGCTTGTTAGGAATTGGGAAAAATTGTTCCGAATATGAAAAGTTATAATTAATGTTATAAGCTAGAAGTAGATTTGAAAACGGACTCATTCCGATAAGGAATGACGAAGTTATGGCGTTTAGAAATAATCGCATCGTCGGAGATCAAAGCTGAGAAGCATATTTTTTTTTTCTGGAGTAGGTGAGCCCGCCGGGGTGGGAAAATTAGCCTTGTGAGCTCGTTGGGGCGCGCTTGACAGAGAGTTCACGCTAGGGCGGGAAAAATTGGCTCGGCTGAGTGCGCTGGGGAGCCAATGCCCTGCACCCAATTTTTTCGTTTTTTCGACTTTCGTTCAATCAAGCGTAACTTTTGCATACGAACACCGATTTAGACGATTCAAGATGATTCGGAAAGCTTAGAAAGATACCTTAAACTTCCAATATTTAAATGTTAGAACTAAAGTCAAAAAATGTCCAAATTGGATATCTTTAGGACGGTTGAGAAATTAGAGGTAAAATGTGGTGATTTCTTTGGAATGCCATGAAGCTGACACATGTAAACTAGTAAATTCCAAGTTCTAATTATTGCAGCTCGAGAATAGGGGCT
This sequence comes from Aralia elata, assembly GCA_034770075.1. NCBI lineage: Eukaryota > Viridiplantae > Streptophyta > Magnoliopsida > Apiales > Araliaceae > Aralia > Aralia elata. Next base: position 74,392,638 of record CM068388.1, on the reverse strand, counting down.
AGGGGAAATGTAAACCTATGAGTGGTAAATAAGTTGGGTATGTCGAGCAAACGCAAGGGCGTGTCGCTTGGGCGTTCGCGTAAGCGAATCGGGCGTGCGACGTACGAACGCCGAAACGTCGTGACTAGTGTTAGAGAGTTTGGCAAGTGTTTCGAATCGCATGAGACGGACACTTAAAGATATGTATAGAGTTAAGATAAATCAATAGGAAAGGTTGATATGAGAGTCGTGACGTTTCCGAACGCCGCGACGCCACGAGGTTATTGAAAGTTGATCGCGTTATTAGATTATAAAGCGCAAACAGAAGAATAATGATATTATAAACCAATAAACGAAGTTTATAGGTGACTAACTGGTATGTTCGACCTTATGATACATATAGGTCATATGAGGAGCGATTGGATAGCGTTCCAGTAAATCGCGTAAAGGCAAGCATCTTATCCTATCATTTACTTTATGCGAGGAATCTATGATTACGAAAGTTTCCTAACCTGTGCAATGTGATAAATTGTACAAGTTGACTATGTTGTTGAGTTTTCTATCTATGTTCAAATGTATTCTATTTGTACAAGATGTTTCGCTGTAAATTGTGCTATGTGTTAATATCTGCACTTATGTGCTATTTGAAATGAACTGTACTTTTGTTAAATTGTTCGAGTTATTTAAGTTCTGTTATTCAGGAACTGTTCAACAAAGTTTCGGCTAGACGAATACTAGAGTATTGAATTGAGTTAAGTTAGACACATGTTGTGTCATAGGAATGAGATAGACATTATAGGTGTCAAATTTGAGAAAGAACAGAGAATGAGGGAAATGTTTTGAGGATTGGTCAATATGTCGTTTCAAAACTGTTAAACGATAGGATATTGCCATTCCTTATTATTTAAAGCTGCTTCGCAACTATTGTTCGGTTGTTGAAGTCTTTAAAGAAAATGTTGATAGTTATTTGTTTGTTAATTGTTTATTCAACTATTATACTTGCTAAGCAATCGAATGCTCATCCTTGCTTTAAATACAATATTTTCAACAAAACTAGAACGAACCGAGGAATCTAGTGAAGACTACGTACTGAAAAGATCAAGCATTTGATCAGAAGACAGACACGTTAAACTAGTTGTATATGCTGTGACGTATTAAAGTCGTAAATGTATGGTTGTAACAGATAACTGATGTATCAATCATGTTTCTACTTGTAATTTATATACGTATCTGTTGTGGCAGATTAAAGTCACTATTGTAATAGATAGGTGATGTAATATACATTACTTCAATGATATGAAGATATAAAGGTTTCAGAACCTAGATGTAGAAGAAATATGATGTAATAATATAGTATTTACATTCATGTTGTTAAGATTATGTTGAATGGATAGTACCGTGACGCACCGGACCCGGATTCGAAGGTAAACCTGGATTTGGGGGCGCTACACCTATACCATTCATATCTAATTAATTAATAGTCATTGTCGGTAACTATTTGTAACTGCATTTCGGTATTTTCGGGTACCGTTAATTTATCCTTTAGTACATTTTTACACCATTAAAATCTCATTATAGTATTTATTTATTACTCACGTAGTCTTATATGTCCCATTTTGACGGATTTTAGCAGGAAAAATATATTATTTATTTTTCAGCTTTTCATAAATTAATTTTACACACGTTTTATACTTTACTTTGTCTGTTAAACTATTTTAACTATTTTATTATTTTTCCTCCTCCTAACCCAACCTAGATAATTATAATTTAGTTAGTTTCTAATATTTCAAGATTTTTCCCAGCAAAGTTACTATTTATTTTATGCCCATTTATGTCCAAATTGTGAAATTCTTTAAAATTCAAAATTAAGTCTATAAATTATTAATTTTGGGCAGTATCTTTATTGCATCAAATTATACTTTTACCCAAAATTTCATCTCCAACCGAGTTGCAAAACTCAAGTTATGACTGTTTTAATTTTAAAAACCCTAAAAAAAATTACAGTCATAACTCTTTCATTACAAGTCCATTTATGTTCATTCTTGGGCAAAAATACACTTTATACTTTCATGTTTCATTTCCCAGAAGCTCGAATTTTATCTCATTTGTTCTCTATCCAGAACTTCCTTTTCTAAAACTAGGTCAGGGTGTTGTCCAGTGTAACAGCCCCAAATCCGGGTCTATCTTCAAAACCAGAATCTTGTGTTACCCATCCAATACATCTCATTATACTATAAATATAAACATAATATCCTTACAAAACATTAGCGGAATCTTACATTCTACTCCCAGGTATGAAGACCTTAACTAATACATCGTCTAATATCTACTACAATATTACATTGGTGACCTTTATAAGTCACAACAAATATATAAAATTCTTCTATCTAAAAACTTGATCTCTTCCTTAGTCTTCACCGAATTCCTCTGTTCATTCTAGCTTTGCTGAAAATATTTTATTTAAAGCAAGGGTGAGCATTTAATTGCTCAGTAAGTTATAGTAGTTGAATAACAACAAAATCAAGAATCAAATATTTGTTTTATGAAAACTTCGATAACTGAAGAATAGTTATGAAGCAGCTTGAATAAACGGAAATAAATTAAATTTCTTTTATTTTTAAACATCAACAACATTTACTCACATAACACATTATTGCACGGGTGCAATACATACTAATACTTGCCCAAATTATTTGATTTGGCAATATCGTCGTATCACAATTCAGGAATTATTATAATTCATATCTCAACAATAAATATTTCGACTGGAATAGCTCAACAAATTGAGTTAGGCCGAATTGAATGGCGATAACTCATTTTCATAATTCATATCACATAATACAATGAATTTCATATAGCAAATGAAATTCCACAGTCTAAACGTATGGCTTGCACAGAATAATAAATGTATAAGGTTAAACAATATTTGCATTCAATACGAAATCAAGGAAAATTAAAAACTTGCTCAATTATAAAATTTGAGTAAGTGTAGGAAACTTGCATTCAATGTGAAAATTAAATGAAGTTAGAAAACTTGCACTAAATAATTATCTGAGTAAGTTTAGGAAACTTGCCTGATGTGTTCTTTAATAATTACTCTAAAAACATCCTTCAATTGTCCTACACATTTAATTAATAATAACATATCAATTAGTCACATAAAGACTCCATATATTGGTTTACGTTGTATTATTACTCATTTTAGATTGTTCGCGTTTTATAACATAAGTAACGCGACAACATTTCAAAAACATCTCACGGCGTTCGGGAACACCACGACCATTATAATGACCCTCTATGGTGGTTTATATTAATATTAATATTTATTATTGTTATTATTTTATCATATTAATCTTATAAAAGTTAGAACATTTTAGAGCAATGTCAAAAATGTCGAATGTCGACGCGACTACATGCCCGTGGCACGCCCGACATGCACGACGCGGCTCAACATCGCGCAACACGCCCCGACGTGCACCACGTCGCTCCACATCCCTTGATATGCACCGACATGCGCCACGTCACTCGGCGTTGCACGGCGTCGGACGGAGTTTGAAAACAGCCCGGCGACACCCCCGCGCATAACAACACGCTCAGTGGCGCCAAAATTGCGCCTAAAGCAGCAGCAGCCATGGCCAGCGCCCAGCAGCACACGCCCAGCGTGAGAATTATAAATTCTCAATGTGATGACCATTAGTAATGTTAGAAATAGATAGAATTATTAAATAGTGAAATAGTGGAAGAAATTTAAGTTGATGAAGAGACATGGATATTCCAAATCTTTTAGCTATGCTAGATTTCGAAATTTATTGACCTCGTGCTGATATTTGCACTTTTGTGTCTTCAAAAAAAATGTATGGGGCCAAATTATTGGACCAATGATTTTTAAAAGTACTATTATTCATATGTCTATGCTAATAGTTTCGACTAGACAAAGATGATTTGTAAATATCAAAATGTATTTTTATGTAATCATTCGCATCATGGAATATGGTGTAACAATGATAAACGATGGAGTCATCAATGCAGTTTAACCTAGTGTTGGATGTGATCACAATGATAGGATCGTCAGCCCACTATGGTATGATGTAATATGACAAAGTCATAAAATGATGGAATCGTCAACGTACTATATAGACAGTGCGGCATCATGACGTCATAAAATTATTTTTGTTTTCTTTAAAGTATGAAAACGTTTGCCAGTTGAGTTGGCTAAAACATTTCGATTGACGTTAGAGTTGTTGATGTAAGTCCTAGCTATTTGATTCGGCTAGACGAATGTTGAAATATGTTTATAAAATTCAAGCATTATTTGAGAATTTATGCCAAACCAAATTATTTTGGTGCGGAATTTTGTAGTAAGTCTGAGGTGAACAACCCTATTATTGGGGTATTTGATGTCAAAAAAATCCCGACTGACCCATGAGGTGGTCAAACAAACGCATATAGTCGTTTGGCTAGAATGTTGTGCACAACGTCAGAGTACGAAAGGCTGATCACATGGCGTACAATTTTATTTTGTCCACAAAAACTGGTAGAAATACTTGAGAACTCAGGACAAGTTCATGGTCTTTATGGCCCCTCAACATAATATGAAATTTTTTTAAGGAATATTTTTATTTCCTATTTGTTTAAATTACTTCACAATTATTGAGCAATTGTTGAAGATTCCTATTATTTGGGAAACTGAATGTGAAGAGGGTAAATTTTCCCCGGAAAGAAGTAGTCGTAGAATGCGACAATTTTAAATATTTCCTAGAAGAAGCGGATGAAGTTCCGGAAGGAAAAAGTGAAATTCTTAGAGAGAATGATGAATAGAATTAGCAAAGATGAATATGTTATAATTTCGAGAATGAAATTCTTTGAAGAAAGGGATGAATGTAATATCTCGAATGTCTATGAGATAGTAAATCATGATATTAATTATTATAACGATCGTGATACACGACAACCCTTAGAAAGGGAATTGATGGATAAAATATGTAATGTAACACCTATACTATAGTAATACGTTGAAATAATTCAACGACAAAATTTCGAAAGAATGTTTACGCGAACCGGGTAAGGTGTTTCGGTGATTCCGAGGACAGAATCCTTATAAGAGGGGAAGAATGTAACAACCCGGATTTTTCAAAAAGGATAATTATAATAAGAATTTAATAAATAAAATTCTTATTATGAGGTGTAGAGGGTTGAATGTAAAATATATATGAGTTATATATATATATATATATATATATGTGTGTGTGTGTGTGTGTGTGTGTGTGTGATTTATCTGATAAGAGAATAAATATATGTGTATTATATATTTAATATCGATTAAGTGATGAGATGAGGTCTAATAGTTAGTCAAAGCTAATTAATTTAATTAGTATGGACTAACTGACGAAGTGAATAATTGTATTGGAGGAATAATATAACGATCGCGAGTCGAGAGTATCCTTGTAATTTGGGTTTATTAATATTATGGATTATATTAAAATATTAATTTTTTTATGTGATGTGTTTTAAGGTTATTTTATAACCTGGATGATGTGAATGTATGAATTTTTATGCGTTGTTGAGCCGTATGAGTGAATAATGGATTTCACAAAAAATCGCAAAATCACTATTCACGGTGCACTTTTCTCGAGGCGCTATTCACCCCCAAATATTTTTATGTCTTTTTCGATTTCTATTAATTTCGTTAAGATGTGTACGCGAAGAAATAATTTTCCAAGCGTCGAAAATTTTATTTGAGCCCGAACGAGATTTATTTCGTATCTGAAATGTATTATATGGGTATTCTGAATAAATAAACAAATCCCATAATAATTTTTTATGCGTCCCAATATTTTATGGGAGTACCCATTTTAATTTTGGTAGAGTTATTTACCAAATTTGGTACAAAAGTGAGAGTATTCGGGGATATTTTTATGTATTTGCGATGTAATTGGGGAGGCATTTAACCTCCAACCAATGGAAATTTTCCAAGTGTGGCAAGAGAGCCAATCGAGTGAGAGGAGGGGGGAAGGGAGAGTGCCGACACCATGTTGCTAATTATACAAACCCAATGCCTTGAACCCATTATTTTTGCAACATTCCTCTCGGAAGGCCAAACCCATTTCATCTTCTCCCAAGCCATTCCCTTATTCCCTAGACGCCTCTCATGCTCTGCTCTCCCATTCCATTTCCATGTTTGGTTTAGTGAGGAGAATTGCAACAAAGATGAAGCATATAGAGAGAGAAAGGTGAGTTATGGAGAGAGAGAGAGAGTTCGGGAGGAGAAAAGAAGAAGAAAAAGGTTGCAGGAGCTCAAGGGATGAAGTAGAATCCTCAAGCCGAGCTCCATGCAAGGCTCAGTAGTATTTTGAAGTGATTTTCAGAGGTAAACATTTCAGTTAAACTCATTTCATTTGAGTTTGTCAAAGTTTTTCAAACTTTTAGTTTTTGAACGATTTCTGGTTGTTGTTGTTTGTGGTTGTTTGTATATGTTGTTAAGAGACTTTATAAGCTATTAATGATATTAAAGTGGAACCAAAACGCCAGAAATCCTTACCTTGGCTTAATGGAGCAAGAACCTTAAACTTTTGGACAAATATGGACTATCGGACACTTTAGAGGACTGTAAAACCTTGATTGTGTATTTGTTTAGATTATTTCTTGATATGATGATGTAGTTCTATAGGTTATGAAGCTAACCCAACTGGAATGGAGTAAAAAGGAGTAGAAATAAAGTTTTGGTGTTGATTTTGGTGAAGAACACCAAGAACTCGAGAAACAAAGTACTACTTTGTACTTTTATCAAAGATTTGGACATCATAATGTTAATGGGTAGCTCTGAATTTTTGGTATATTATAGACACATAAGTTAGGAGTCCATAGAGTCTGAAATACACCAATTTGAACGTGTAGTGAAGGAGATATGAAGATCGGAGTGAGAGGATATCGGAATCGCGAGTTGGGAAAAATCTAGCAGATCCCGGGTCTGATGAATGGCGCTGCGGCACTGCTCATAAGTCCAAATATGGCGCTGCGGTGCCGGACACGTGTCAGGCGCAGACATGTCCGAGTGGACTATTTTGACATCCTGTAGTAAAATGGGCATAACTTTCTCATACGAACTCAGATTGAGATGATTCAAGATGATTCGGAAAGAGGAAGAGTAGATCTAAAACTTTTATTCTTTAAGTATTTGGATTTGAGGTCTGTAGCAGGGTCTAAATTGGCCATTTATAGGACTGATGTGTAATTAGAGGCAATCAGAGGGTGTCGGGCATGCGCGTAAGCACGCGTAATGCTCCCGACAATGTAAAATGATGTTCTAAGTTTTAAAACATGAACATTATGTATTATAATGATGATTAGCATTAATCAATATTGAATTAGATAAGTGAATGAGCATGCTAAGCATGTGCGAAGGAGGCGAATTAGGCGTATGACGTATAAACGTCGAAACACTGTGTAAAGTGTTAATGCACTTAAAAAGTGTTTTGAGTCTAATGAAACAAATATTGTAAGATATGGAATAGGGTTATTATAAACCAATAAGTATGGATGATGATGAGGGTCGTAACGTTTCCGAACGACGCGACGCCGACAGATGTTTTGGGCTTAATCGCGTTTATTAATTTATAAAACGCGAACAACATGAAATGAAAGTTATTATCTTAGTATGTAAACCAATACAAAGTCTATATTTGGCTAATTGGTATATTTTGATAAATGATATTGTGTAGGCTACTTGAAGAACATTATAGCGTAAGTTGTAAGCAGCGCATAAGGTAAGTTTCCTAACTTACTCAATATTTACATTCGAGCAAGTTTTCTAACTTCATATGATAATTTCTTATGAAGAATATGTGATGTAAAGTTCAAGTTATGCAATGTCTATATATATTGTGTGGATGCTAAACGTGTGCAATTTCTTTAATAATTGTACTAGATGTTCAAGTTATGCTAAATTGCAAATGTATGTATATTCTAATGTTGGAATTTCATTAGTTACATGAAATTCATAAGATGAGATGAGATGAACTATTCCATTCAGAAATCTTTTTGATGTAGATGTGAATTGTAATAATTCTTGAATTGTGTTAAAGTGATGATGCCTTATCAAATAAATTGGACAATTGATGGTATAAATTGCACTCCGTGCAAGAATGTGTTGTAGTAATTAGATGTGGTCATGATTTGCACCCCGTGCAATGATGTGATAACGATTATAAATATTATCGTGCTAGACCAATATTCGCACTTAGGTGCAATTCAAAGAAATGTTCTTTAATTGAATTGTTTAATATGTTAAGTCCTGAAAATCAAGAACTATGATGAGAAGCAGGTTGATGTTAATTATTTTTAAATATGGTGATGGTTTAGATGATGTTAGCAATGTTAGATGATAAGGAATCTAAGTTATTCGTGTTTATTTGCATAACTTCACAATTATTGTTCAATTGTTGAAGATTTCAGTCAGATGTTATTTCATTCTGATGATGTTGTTTATTCAACTGCTTATACTTGCTGAGCAATTAAATGCTCACTCTTGCAAAAAATATAACTTTTGCAGTTATAGCTGAAGGACCAGGATTGTAAGAAGAAGATAAGAGTTAGTTATTGTTAAAATTGAAGGACTAAAGCTTATGTTGTATTATATGAGTTTAATGATGTTGTTTATATATTAGATGATGTATTAGTAAAGGTCTTCGTACTTGAGATTAGATGAGAACATGTTGTAATAATTTTTGTATTACGTTCATGTAGTAAGAGTATGTTGTATGGGTAGCACTGTGATGCGCCGGAATTGGGTTTAATGGCAAAACCCGGATTTCGGGGGCGTTACAGAAATGGAGAGAAAAAGCATTTGAAGGCATAAAAAAGTAGAAGAAAAGGAAAAAGAGGAGGCCAACAAAAAGTCAATGTGGAGAACTTGTCAAAATTGAGTAATGGAAGAAGAGATTGTTGGCGAAAACGATGAATTTGAATTTTCAGATGTGAATTCAATATTCACTCGTGAAATAGCAAGTTTATTTGATGGAATTGAAAATAATTTATGCATGAATTTGATAATTTGCAATTTAGAGTATTGAGCCTTTTAAAAGATATTGAATGTTGTGTCAAACATGGAGAAATACTTTGATCCACAAGAACTTGTTAAAGTAAAAACGGAGAACCACTAGAGGAAGTTAAAAGAGCATGGTGAATTTGTACAGTTGAAAACAAGATTTAAAAGAATAAATGCCATGACCAATCTAGTTTAAAAAAGAAATGTCAAGGAACAAAATTGATGAAAAGAAAGAAGATTCTCACGTTTATGAAAATTGCAATAATAATAAAAGTGTTCCCCTGAGTTGAAGATTCAGATATATCAAGAAAATTATTTTTGCCTTCTAGTTTGTTGGGGATGACATTAAATTTGTTTGTGCGAATGAGGGCATCAGATGATCGGATGATTCACAAAGTTATGAAGATTCTCAAGAAGACTTCTTAATATTTTGTGTTTTCATATTGTATGCACTATATCAAGCTTAAATTTCATTAGTGGTACAGATATATTTCATTTTGTATCCATCACTTGCTGGAGTGACCATAATTATATTCCACATCTCATGTTTAGTCCTTAATTCAGTAATTAAGTCATGAATGTGGCTTTGCAGATATTGGGGAGCTTCATTATTTCATTAATATCAGATAATGAATTCTATTGCTTCTTCTGCTCTTGTTAAGACTGGCTCATGTAATTTAAATCCCCGGCAAACATATGATGAAACCAATTAGCAAGGAAATTATAAATATAATTTCGATTTATGATCTGCATCGGTACCTATGAGAAAAAATACCTTTAAATAACCCATGTCTACTGAAACAGCCCCTACAAAAGCATATAAATAGTCTGAAACAACATTCCAGCCCTAATTTTGAACGGAAATAATTAAATGAAAAAAAAAACTAAAAACCAAAAACATAATTCCAACCCTACATATTGTCAAAAAACTTCAAGTGGACCAAAGCCCGCTTTACATTCCTCTTTTCGGGGCTACAACAACAAAAGTTTTACCTGCTTGAAGTTTTCCCGCCCAAACTGCAAAATTTAGTATTTTTGGCCAGTCCGCGTAGCTTTTCGCAGGTCAACCACGTCTGAGCTTGCATTTTTCTGCTCCGCATCAGGTTTGGATTCTGCCGTAGCCTTCATTTGATTATCGTTGTTTGTGGAGGCTAGATAACGATATGTTACAGTATTCTTTCTCCTGAAAATGATATCAATTTATATTATTCTAAATATACAAAGGGCCACATGATTAATCTTTCTTATGTTGAACCTTTTTTTTTTGCTTCTCTATCCCTTTACACCTATGGACAAACTCTTTAAAAACAATGGTTTTCTTTCCCATCCATTTAACTATTGAGAACAATTGTTATATTTTGTCAAGTGTTTTGTTTTATCATCTGCTCTCTGTATCCATCTCCGAGACAGTCTCATATGTATCCTAAAATTTAACTCAATATCATACATCAAAAGAAGCAAGATTGAAACTTAAATATGATTATTAGCAGTGATTGAAAAAATATATGTTCAAACAATGAGTGATGAATGTAAAGTGCTAGAAATTGAAGGATTTGATTGTTACCTTTTTGACGCTCGTTTGTTACTGCCAAAAACCTTCAAAATCAGTCATTGAAGTTGTAATCAATATTTTTTTCTAGGTATAGAATAAAGATTATGTAATTTTTAGGGTTTGCAGAAACCGTAAAGTAGGGATTTCAAAAAACCCTAGATAAAATTAGAAACACTAAATGTGTTGTTGAAAATAGGCATATCTTGTGAAGCTGGAAAAGGGTTCATATTAGTTACCTGATGTGGAGGTGGTAGAACTTCTAGGGAAGGATCTATAGCTGGGAAAAGAATCGGAAAAGTGGTCACATTCTCACAATCTTCTGAATGAGAAGACATGGTTATAATTCTATTATCTTCTGAGTAAACACAACTAAGGAATGAGAATTGTGTTGTACAAAAGTCTTTTCTTTTTCCATTCCCTTATATAACATTTTCTCCGCGGAAGAAATCTTTCTCATTAAAAACTTTCCTTTTGTGTATTTTGACTCGTTCTTTATTTTGCTCCCGTTTTGTAGAAATAAATTTAATATTTTATGAGCACCTCTCACGTAGCACAACCCCTAAAATGCAATCGTGGTTGATATATTAATTTCATTTGCTCAAAGATTATATATTAATTATAAGCAAATAATATATTTTGCTACAAAAATGTTGTGACTTTTGCTGTAAATAGACATAAATAAAAAGAATTGATATTTTTACAAACAAAAATTAATGATACTTCCACAAGATGTCTCTCAAGTGAATAGTAAATGGACCCCATACTCTTGTGAGAGGAAATTGATAAAAATATTAAATTTTACTATGAAAGTATCAATTCCCTAAATAAATTATTCATCTGTACGCACTTTTTTACATAGTATGCTTCTTGTATCTAGTCAGAACCGGTCCAACCTTTAAGCAATTCAAGCAATGGCTTGAAGCTCCAAAATTGAGAAGACCCCCAAATTTTAATAATCCATATATGTTAGAATCCATTAAAAAAGAGCTCATTTTAATATGTCCATTAAAATTTGGGGGTCTTCTCAGAGTACTGGATTGTATCTGATTCTCTTTGAAAATGGGCTTAATTTCTAAAAAACTCAAACGTTCAGAAAATGTTAATAATTTTGCATCTAAAAGAGCAAGAAAAATGAAATTCTAATTAAAAAAAATCATAGATATTAATTTAATTTAGTATTGAATGGTTAAAAAAAAGGCCCCCATTTAAAATTTATCTTGAGACCCCAAAAAGTTTAGACCGGCACTGTATCTAGTCACATTGTTTTGTGACAAGATAACCCTCTTGTTAACCGATTACATTTCATGCCACCCAGTTTAGTATTTCTTGCAATTTCTGCTATATTTTACGTCGTGTACATTTCTAGATTTTATATTGATCCCGTATATAAATTTCATCCATCCTTAGTGATACAAATAAAATTAAAAAAAACAAATGTTATTTATTATAATAACTTTATTGAGATATAATTAATGCCCTAATTCATTCAAGAGAATAGCAATTGATATGAAGTTTTATTTGTCCTTTTACTATTACTCTATTATTATTATTATTATTTTATTTTTAATTTTGTTGTGTTAAAGACGTTACAGTATTTTCAATATTGGGTTAATGTGTTTTTTTTACCGGTGGGGTCCATGCTACATTTATTGTACGAGGGATGTAATCCTTTACATTTCAGGAAGTCTTAAAAGCAAATATTAGTTTTTATTATTTATCCCATAATATTTATGCAAATTAAATTCTACTTTCCATACAGATATTACTCCTTTTGTTCTTTTTGAATGACATTTGGAGGAAACACGTAGATTTAAAAATGGCATTAATGCTTTGTCTAATTGATAAATGGATATAAATAAAAATCTCGATATTGTGCTTTTAAAAATCTTTGTAAAGATTGAAAAGAAACAAATTAATATTTAATGTTGTGGGATAAAATGAGAATTAACTCATTAATTATTCATTGAAATCTATAAATGTTAGATAAAAAATGAATATATTTTCTGTCTAAGACAAAAAAAAATAGAAGGAGGAACTAAGGGAGTATCAGATTATTATTTATCCCATCCTATTATATGCACATTAAATTCTACTTTCTATACAATCACCACAAAAAAAACAAATAAACAAATAAAAAGAAAGAAAGAAAAAAGCCTCCTATTTTTGTAAGACTGAATTATATTTCTTGCAAATTGTCACCGAGCTTTAAAATGGCCCTTTAATTGGTCAAAGTCACACTTTCGTCCTCTAATTTAATATTTTGATTTATTCATGTTCCTTAGGCCGATTTTGTGATGCCCCCAAATCTGTGTACTGGCTACAGCAGACTTGTGCATTACTATATATTCATCCACACACATGCTAACTAGCTATTATTATAAGTTAGGCTACACGATACATTAATTATTTACATTATTTACACATACATGCTCAGGTCTTACTTACACAATATGAACTAATGCATTAGTTTCAAAATATTACATCATTAATTATTTATTTAACTAATACAATATTATTTATTTCTTCCTCCTCCTTAGCTTTGTCATTTCCTTTATCTTTTAGACCTGATCCATCGGGTTCTTTGGTCTTAGCTGCCAACATAAAATTTATGCAAGAGTTAACAACTAATTTGTTTAGCAAGTATAACAGTTTAAAATAAAATAAAAATGACGGCAACAAAACAATATTCAATGATTTAGAAAGAATTAATATTATCAACAATTCGAGGAAGTTAATTCTTGGTCCCAATGACCACTCAGTTATCTCTCTAAAAATATTGAAATCTTTGTGAATAATGATGTGATGAATTTTACAAACTCTGAAATCCAAAGCTGAATATTTTGTGATGTTACTGTTGTTGATTCTAAGATTCTTTTTGATTCATCAGTTTTTATAGTTATTTGTGATGTTAATTCAGTAGCTGAAATTTATACTCGTTGTGATAACCCAAATTTTCGGAAACTATTAAAATAAGAATTTAATAAATAAAATTCTTATTATGAGATGAATTAGGTTTGAATAAATATATATGTGTGTAAATGTGGGATCCAAAAATATTGTATTATGCATATTTGTGAATAGAATAAAATTTTATTACAAAATATGCTTTATGATTAAATATAGTTAAATATAGCTATAAATGTGATAGGTAAACCATTAATTGGTTTGATTGAGAAAATAAAAATAAAATGAGAAATGGATTAACTTGTAATGGTCAATCATTTAACATGAAATGCAAGTGGAGTGTTAAGGTTATTTAATAACTTAATTGTCAATATAATAGTTAATGTAACAACTAAATAAGTAATTATTTAATTTTATGAGAAAGTGAGTGGTATTATATATTGTATAATGGCAATATATAAATATGTCAAGGAAATGAATAAGGTGTATTTTAGCTCAAGAATGAAAGTAACAGACATGTAATGAAGGAGTTATGACCAAAACAAGATCAGGGTTTTAAAATTCAAACTGTTATAACTTGAGTTCTATGACTAATATTGAGATGAAATTTTAGGTTAAAGTATATTATGATGTAAGGAATATATTGTCCAAAATTCATAAATTTTGGACTTAATTTCGAATTATGAAGATTAATTATTGGAAATTTGAACAAACACGGCTGTGAAATAAATAGTAAACGTAATCGAATTTTTTTGTAAAATTCACAGGAATAATGAGTATGCCTACCCCTAGTATAAAGGGTTTGGCCAAACTAATTCGGCAAGTATGACTGGTGCAAGGATCGAAGAATGAGAAAATTAATAAAAGCTATTTAAGTAAGCAAAAACTAAGCCACATGGCTTAAGTTTTTAGAAAAATAAAGTTTAGAGTATCGAAATGCAAAAATGGATAGAAAGTGACCCTAAAAATAGGTTTAAAGGAGTAAATAATATTAAAATATAATTACAGAAAGTAACCGGCAAAGATTAATATTATTATGAGGGAATTCATATGTTAATATTCCATACCATTGTAGATGACTCAGAATTGAGTATGGGAGAAGGATACGAAACTAAATAAGTCAGGCAAGTCCTCTTGAATTTTTTAACTTATTCGTAATGCGTGTCATGCATTCTTTCAATTGTTGAAATTGTACTCTTGAGATACATGCATATTCTCGTGATATTTAAAGTAAAGGGTTGATGTCATTTGTTACGGCTAAACTCTGACAACAAATTGTACGTTCCTGTTTGAATGATTACTCTCGAAGCGTTTAAATTTCTATAAATTCCTTAAAGATAAGTTGAATGCTCCAAACCAAATTTTTCTCGGTGCGGATTCCTGAGAGTATTAACTGAGATGAACAACCCTATTATATCATGTCGGGCGAGCCGACCATTTACTATTGAATTACGGTGAAGAAATGATGTATGGAATCATCAACGCACTATTAAAATACGATGTGGATATGATAAAGTCATAAGTTGTGGTTATTAGACTGATCACCTAATAATACCCTACGGAGAGTTCACAGTCTTTGTGATTGTTGAACATGTTGGAGAGTTTTCAATCTTTGACTGATGAACATTATAATCAGTTCTTGGTCCCTACGACCACTTAGTTAGCTCTCTAAAAATATTGAAATCCTTGCGAATAACGATGTGATAAATTTTACAGACGTTGAAATCCAAAGTTGGATATTTTGTGATGTTACTGTTGCTGATTTTAAGATTCTTTTTGATTCATCAGTTTTTACAGTTATCTGTGATGTAATTCAGTAGCTAAAATTTATACTCGTGCTTATGTTCTAAAATCTTTTAAACTTGCTGAGCAAACTTGTTGCTCACCCTTGCATTTTATTTGAATTTTCAGATAAGCTAGAAGGATCGAAAAGATCCGGAGTTAAAGATAAAGAGAAAGGCATAATAAAGTCTGAGGATAGATAATATTGATATAATAGATTTGCTATGTTATAATAATTTTTGTAATGTTGTAAGATACGTTTTGATGTAATCAAGTATTAAATTGTGTAAGGAGTAGAGATGTGGAAATATGAAATTTCATTTGCAAGTAATTTATTGTAAACAAGCCTAATGTATATTATAGACAGGTGTTGGGAATATTAGGTTTGAGACCTGGGGAATAATGAATGGATTGTTATTTAATGTTATGATAAGAAAGGTAGTGATTGTATAAGGAAATGATGCTTGAATATTAAGCAGGTGTGATGGATGTTTTTGGATAGTGATGCACGAAATAACTGTAGAGAGTACAAGGATTTTGGGGTGTCACACCAGATATTGGGGAGTTTCATTATTTTCTTAACATTGAAGCTCCCTTCACCAATAAAGGCCATAATTTATCTAAGGCACAAACATTGTTGATCTTCTTAAGAAATACTCCATTGGTCCCAAAGAATGAGCATAAGTACATTTTGCACACAAATTAAGAAAAAAAAGTAAAAGTGGAGAGAAGAGAAAAAAAAAAGTTTTAAATTTATCTTTAATAGCCCCACAAGATTACATAAAGTAAGACAAAAAAAAATTATACTTTCAGCCATCCTTTTGAGGACAACAGGAGTATAATATAATTTAATGAAAAGAAAATTTAGACTCCTATTACTTCAATGGCCTTTTTTCTCTTGTTTAGACTGGCTCATTTATCCCAAATTGTATCAATTAATATAAATATGTAATAAGACAAAACTTGATTTTTTGATCTTCGTCTTTGGTCTTTAGTCTTTAATTTTTGGTATAGACTTAGAATTTAACTAGAAGTAAACACTTTTTATACTCTTATATAATGTTAGGATTAATTTAACTAGAACTAAAACTCTATTTATTGTCTTACAAACTTTAATATTAATTTATTATTATGCAACAATTTTATTTTTTATAAGCGTCATTTAATTACTTAGTCATATAATAAATTTTAACTTAAATATCATATTTAGGATTTTAGTTTAAGTTTTTACTCAACTTTAAGTTTCTAAATAACTATATGTTTAAAATATTATGAGTACATATATTAATTAATATTGAAATTATATTATAGATTAATTTAGTTACCAATTCTATTACATATAAGAGGCCTTTAGTTAATTAATGTTACAAAACAATTCTAACTTATATATTGGTTATTAAAATTTAGTTAACTAGCTTTTAAAACTAAAATCATAATGACAACTCATTATTCTACAACAATTATATTCATAAATAACTATATACTAAAAATATAAGAAAAATATTATTAGTAAATAATAACTAATATAAAAAATTGTAATGCATATTACAAAATATATTAATGATTAAAATTTAGTAAACAACTTTATTTTATATAGGAGACCTTAAGTTAATTAATGTTAAAAAAAATCTTACCTTATATATTACTAATTAAAATTTAACTACCTTTTTTAAAACTAAATCATGATCGTAACTTATTATTTTACAACAATTTTTTTTTATAGAATTATTTAGTTAATTAATTATACAATAGAGTATGACTTAAATACTACATTTAGGTTTTTAAATTTTCGCTCAATTTTGAACTCTAATTAAAAATACATATATAAATATGAAGGATTGATTATAAAAACTAAATACTAAATTTTGAAATTATATAAAAACTTACTATTAAATTAAAAATAACAAAAGAATCACATTAATAACACTCAATATGTGATCTGTAGTCATTCGTTTTAAAGAAAATTTATAGTCATTCTAATAATAGTAATAAATCAATTTGAAATTCAAAAAATATATTTTATAATCACTATATAAAATAAATTAAAAATAATTTTATTTAAAAACCAACTCGTACTTCGCACGGGGCACTTACGTAGTTGTAAATAATTCCAAATCTTATGTTATTTTGTCCCCAAAAAATCAAAAATCAAACTTTGAGGAGCCAACAGGTAAGACATCTCCTTTTAAATAAAATTTCCCAATTTATGCATTGGCCCACTTAACTGGATTTGTTTCTTGATAATATGCAAATTCAGTTTTTCCATACCCGTATGAAGCATATATAAATCCATTTTCATTTTGTTAGTGAGATGGCTCTCAACTGGCATACATATTTACAATCCTTTATCGGTTTAAAAATATTTCAAGACAAGCTCAGTTTATTTTCTCGTTATAATTAGATCATTGGGAGATAAAAAGATAGAGACGTAGGAAGACACCGATTAGGTCATGTAATTTAAATCACATGATGAAAAGATAATTGTTTTCTCGTTATAATTATATCATTTATTTTATAACTCATGTAATTTAAATCACCGGTAAACATTTGATGAAACCAATTAGCAATGAAATTATAAATATAATTTCGATTTATGATCTGTGTTTGTAACTAAGAGAAAAAATACCCTCAAAATATTCAATAATCCATGTCTACTGAAAGAACCCCTACAAAAGCATATAAATAGTTTGAAACAACATTCCAACCCAAATTTTGAAAGGAAATAACTAAATTAAAAAAACTTCAACTGGACTTCCTTTCTTCGGGGCTACAACGACATGGTCATGGTTGAAGGAAGGACTTATAAGCTCCGTAATTCTAATCGAATCAAAAGTTTTACATGCTTGAAGTTTTCTTGCCCAAAATGCAAAATTTAGTATTTTTGGCCAGTTCGCGTAGCTTTTTGCAGGTCGACCACGTCTGAGCTTGCATTTTTCTGCTCTGCATCAGGTTTGGATTTTGCCGTAGCCTTCATTTGATTATCATTGTTTGTGGAGGGTAGATAATGATATGTTACAGTATTCTTTCTCCTGAAAATGATATCAATTTATATTATTCTAAATATACAAAATGCGATATGATTAATCTTTCTTATGTTGAACCAAGAATAGATGCTTTTTTTTTTTTTTTTTTTGCTTCTCTATCCCTTTACAGAAAAACTCTTTAAAAACAATGGTTCTTCATTCCATCCATTTAACTATTGAGAACACCTATACAAAAATAATGCAATGACGATAAATATTCAAGAAATCTAAAGGCATCTTTATCATTTTTTGATTAAGATAGGAAAAGTCACTATCAATTGTTATATTTTGTCAAGTGTTTTGTTTTATCATCTACTATTTGTATCCATCTCCGATACAGTCTCATATGTATCTAAAATTTATCTCAATATCATACATCAGTGGAAGCAAGATTGAAATTTCTTCTTCTTCTAGCTTAAATATTATTATCAGCAGTGATTGAAAAGATATATGTTCAAACAATATGAATGAAGAATGTAAAGTGCTAGAAATTGAAGTATTTGATTGTTACCTTTTTGACGCTCGTTTATTACCGCCAAAAACCTTCAAAATCAGTCATTGAAGTTGTAATCAATATTTTTTTCTAGGTATAGAATAAAGATTATGAAATTTTTAGGGTTTGCAGAAACCGTAGAGTAGGGGTTTCAAAAAACCCTAGATAAAATTAGAAACACTAAATGTATTGTTGAAAGTAAGCATATCTTGTGAAATATGTATAATTAATATATACTCGAAAAGTTGAAAATGGTTCATATTAGATACCTGATGTGGAGGTGGTAGAACTTCTAGGGAAGGATCTATAGCTGGGAAAAGAATCGGAAAAGTGGCCACATTCTCACAATCTTCTGAATGAGAAGACATGGTTATAATTCTATTATCTTCGAAGTAAACACAACTAAGGAATGAGAATTGTGTTGTACAAAAGTCTATTCTTTTTCCATTCCCTTATATAACATTTTCTCCGCGGAAGAAATCTTTCTCATTAAAAACCTTCCTTTTCTGTATTTTGACTCGTTCTTTATTTTGCACCCGTTTTGTAGAAATAAATATAATATTTTATGAGCACCTCTCACGTAGCACAACCCTAAAATGCAATCTTGGTTGACATATTAATTTTATTTGCTCAAAGATTATATATTAATTATAAGCAAATAATATATTTTGCTACAAAAATATTGTGACTTTGCTGTAAATATATAGACATAAATAAAGAGAATTGATATTTATACAAACAAAAATTATTGATACTTGCACAAGATCTCTCATGTGAATAGTAAATAGACCCCATACTCCTGTGAGAGGAAACTAATAAAAATATTAAATTTTACTACGAAAATATCAATTCCCTAAATAAATTATTCATCTATACGCAATATTTTACATAGGATGCTTCTTGTTTCTAGTCGCATTGTTTTGTGACAAGATAACCCTCTTGTTAACCGATTACATTTCATGCCACCCAGTTTAGTATTTCTTGCAATTTCTGCTATATTTTACGTCGTGCACATTTCTAGATTTTATATTGATCCCGTATATAAATTTCATCCATCCTTATTGATACACATAAAATTAAAAAAAATGTTATTTATTATAATAACTTTATTGAGACATATAATTAATGCCCTAATTCGTTTAAGAGAATAGCAATTGATATGAAGTTTTATTGGTCCTTTTACTATTACTCTATTATTATTATTTTATTTTTAATTTTGTTGTGTTAAAGACGTTACAGTATTTTCAATATTGTGTTGATGTGTTTTTTTTTTACCGGAGGGGTCTATGCTACATTTATTGTACGAGGGATGTAATACTTTACATTTCAAGAAGTCTTAAAAGCAAATATTAGTTTTTATTATTTATTCCATAATATTTATGCAAATTAAATTCTACTTTCCATACAGATATTACTCCTTTTGTTCTTTTTGAATGACATTTGGAGGAAACACATAGATTTAATAATGGAATTATTGCTTTGTCTAATTGATAAATGGATATACATAAAATCTCAATATTGTGCTTTTAAAATTCTTTGTAAAGATTGAAAAGAAACAAATTAATATTTAATGTTGTGGGATAAAATTAGAATTAACTATTTAATTATTCATTGAAATCTATAAATGTTAGATAAAAAATGAATATAATTTGTATCAAAGACAGAAAAAAAACAAAAAAAAAAAGAGAAGAAGGAGGAACTAAGGGAGTATCAGATTATTATTTATCCCATCCTATTATATGCACATTAAATTCTACTTTCTATACAATCACCAAAAAAATTAATAAATAAATAAAAAGAAAGAAAGAAAGCCTCCTATTTTTGTAAGATTGAATTAAATCCCTTCCAAATTCTCACCGAACTTTAAAATGGCCCCTTAATTGGTCAAAGTGACACTTTTGTCCTCTAAATTGACATTTTGATTTATTTATGTTCCTTAATTAGGCCGATTTTGTGACGCCCCCAAATCCGTGTACTAGCTACAACAGACTTGGTATATCACTATTCATCCACATACATGCTAACTAACAGTTATTATAAGCTAGGCTACACGATACATTAATTATTTACGAACTAATACATTAGTTTCAAAATATTACATTATTAATTATTTATTTAACCAATACAATATTATTTATTTATTCCTCCTCGTTAGCTTTGCCATTGTCTTTATCTTTTACACCCGACCCTTCGGGTTTCTCAGTCTTAGATGCCAACATAAAGTTTATGCAAGAGTAAGCAACTAATTTGTTTAACAAGTATAACAGTTTAAAATAAAATAAAAATGGTTGTCAACAAATCAATATTCAAGGATTTAGAGAGAATTAATATTATCAACAATTTGAGGAAGACAACAAAAATCTCTGTACCGAATAATGAATATCAAATTTCTGAATAAGATTAAATTTTTGAAATCTCAAATTTAAATAAATTTTCACAAGAAAAAATATTTCTTTTGAGGGTCACTGAGTGGTCGTAAGGACCATGAACTCTTTCCACAAATGTTCAACAGTCATAAAGACTATGAACCTCTACATGGCGTTCAACAGTCACAAAGATTGCAAACTTTTATCTCTCCAGAGTATCATTAGGTGATAAGCTTAATAATACCCCCATGTTACGCGTAACATTTAATCACACTATATTTACATAGCGTCATAATTTCGATTACCCGACCATAACTCAATATCCCTATTTCTAGGGTTGTTCATACTCAGTCATAACCTCAGGATCCGCACCAAAGTAATTTAGATTGGATTAGCATATCAGTGTGAGCCCATGTACAAACTACGGTTCACATGGGACCTAAAGAATTGAATGAAAACGAAAAAGTCAGAATAAATGAACAAGATAGGAATTAATGAACAAAGGGGGAATACCTAGGGTTTTAGCCCCTAGGGTTCGGTCACCCTTAGGTGGACCCATCTTAGGGCAAAATTTGATAACATCTTCCACGATTAAACTTGGTTTGAACTACCGAAACGAAACAAGGATAAAATAAGGAAAATGAACAAAGTAGGAACAAAAAACTAAGGGGCCACCCTAGGCACCCTAGAGTTCGACCACCCTAGGGGTTGGCCTCCTAGGGGGTACACTATTTCATGTTCTCGAGAATCATGTCGGATAAGCTTTGAGTAGTTCAATGACAAAATAATGAACCTGAATCACATAAAACAAGCAAGGAGACTTGTGAGGGTCTATGAATGGTTTTTCTTAAATCCTCCATGAAAAAAGAAGCTTATCATAGGGCCAAGAATCATGAGAAAAGGATGAAAAATGATCATGAAAAACCAAGAGGAACAAAGAGCACCAAAGGAGGCACCAACCTAGGGTTTGGCCCCTTAGGGTTCAGCCACCCTAGGGTTCAGCCCCCTAGGGCATGGCCTCTCCAGTTCCATGCCAAGCTCTTCCGAGATTCTCAAGGATGAGATTGAATGACATGATGTTCAGATAAAGAAAGAAGAACGGAAAAGCATGAATTGAGCAGCAAGAACATTGGAACATGAAACCTAAGAGAGGCCTCCATGAGTCTTGAGGTAGAAGGCCTATAGAGGCAACTCATTTTGGAAATAAGTTAAGGGATTGGATTGGTGGCTAGAATGACAGGACGATTTGGACATTACTCAGGTAACTAAGGGTATTTCTAGAATTTTCCATGAGGTCACATTCCAGGCACATGACCAAGACATATGTCAAGCACGTGACTACTTTTCAAGAAACTCTATAAATACTCCCTATATTTCAGTAGAAGGGATCTTTTGATTCTCTCTGGTCTCTATATATACAAGAAGGCTCTCTGGACCCTAGATAGTCAAGAAGGCTCTCAGATCCTAAGAGTTCTATCACGTGTTACTAGAGCAATATTGCTTACCTGTTCTTCTCCCTTCTTCAACTCATCAATCAATTATGTAATCTTCTTGAATTTCTCTCATCCTTAACTAACATGAAACCCTAACCCTAGCAAGGTACGATTTCCTTGCCCACAATCACCAAACAATTATAAATTGTTCAATAAATTCATAGAAACATAACGACTGAGTTTAGACGAACAAATGTCATGGGCGTACTTTTCTCGAGTAAGATATTTTCCATCTCGGGATAGTAACCTACTGTGATATCCCGAATTTTTATGAGTTTAACAAATCACGAGTGTGGATATAATGATCCTTAGAAAGAAAGTTTATAGGTTAAAGAAAGGAAAAAGGTGATATAAAACCTAAAAGAATTGTAAGTTGAAGTTATTTAACGATATAGCTACGAGGTAAAGTATTTAGCTAGAGCATTCAAGAGAGTCTGAAATCATAGGGCTTTGTAGAGTATGGAAAATGTGAGTTGTGGGCTCAAGAATGAGTTCAATCTGACTTCGGATGAACGAGTTACGACAAAACGAAGATTTGACGTTAAAAACGTCGTTCGTTGAAAAGTTGCCCGCGGAGGGACTTTTGAGCCAATTTTGAGGCTTGTTAGGAATTGGGAAAAATTGTTCCGAATATGAAAAGTTATAGTTAATATTGTAAGCTAGAAGTAGGTTCGAAAACAGACTCATTTCGATAAGGAATGACGAAGTATGACGTTTGGAAATAATCGCATCGTCGGAGATCAAAGTTGAGAAGCATATTTTTTTCCGGGAGCAGGTGAGCCCGTCGGGGCGGGAAAATTAGCCTTGTAAGCTCGCCGGGGCGCGCTCGGCAGAGAGTTCACACTGGGGCCGGAAAAATTGGTCTGGCTGAGCGTGTCGGGGCGCCAATGCCCTGCACCCAATTTTTTCGTTTTTTCGACTTTCGTTCGATCAAGCGTAACTTTTGCATACGAACACCGATTTAGACGATTCAAGATGATTCAGAAAGCTTAAGAAGATACCTTCAACTTACAATATTTAAATGTTGGAATTAAAGTCAAAAAAAAAGTCCAAATTGGACATCTTTAGGACGGTTGAGAAATCGGAGGCAAAATGTGGTGATTTCTTTGGAACGCCATGACGCCGACTCATGTAAACTAGTAAATTCCAAGCTCTAATCATTGAACCTCAAGAATAGGGGCTAGAGGAAATGTAAACCCATGAGTGGTAAATAAGTTCTAATCGTCGCACGCCCGATTCGCGTAAGCGAATCGGGCGTGCGACGTACGAACGCTGAAACGTCGTGACTAGTGTTAGAGAGTATGGCAAGTGTTTTGAATCGCATGAGACAGACACTTAAAAGATATGTATAAAGTTAAGGTAAATCATAGGAAAGGTTGATATGAAAGTCGTGACGTTTTCGAACGCCGCGACGCCATGAGGTTATTAAAAGTTGATCGCGTTATTAGATTATAAAGAGAAAAGTATATATTAAGAATAATGATATTATAAACCAATAAACGAGGTCTATAGGTGACTAACTGGTATATTCGACCTTATGATACATATAGGTCATATGAGGAGCGATTGGATAGCGTTTCAGTAAATCGCGTAAAGTCAAGTATCTTATCCTATGCATTTACTTTATGCCAAGGAATCTATGATTACGAAAGTTTCCTAACTTGTGCAATGTGATAAATTGTACAAGTTGACTATGTTGTTGAGTTTTTTTGTCTATGTGCAAATGTATTCTATTTGTACAAGATGTTTGACTGTAAATTGTGCTATGTGTCAATATCTGCACTTATGTGCTATTTGAAATGAACTGTATTGTTGTTAAATTGTTCGAGTTATTTAAGTTCTATTATTCAGGAACTGTTCAAGAAAGTTTCGGCTAGACGAATACTAGAGTATTGAATTGAGTTAAGTTAGACACATGTTGTGTTATAGGAATGAGATAGACATTATAGGTGTCGAATTTGAGAAAGAACAAAGAATGAGGGAAATGTTTTGAGGATTGGTCAATATGTCATTTCAAAACTGTTAAATGATAGGATATTGTCATTCCTTGTTATTCAAAGCTGCTTCGCAACTATTGTTCGGTTGTTGAAGTCTTTAAAGAAAATGTTGATAGTTATTTATTTGTTAAGTATTTATTTAACTGTTATACTTGCTGAGCAATCGAATGCTCATCATTGCTTTAAAATACAATATTTTTAGCAAAACTAGAACAAACTGAGGAATCCGATGAAGACTACTGAAAAGATCAAGCATTTGATCAGAAAACGTACACGTTAAACTAGATGTATATATTGTGACGTATAAAAGTCGCAAATGTATGGTTGTAATAGATAAATGATGTATCAATCATATTTCTACTTGTAATTTATATACGTATCTGTTGTGGCAGATTAAAGTCACTATTGTAATAGATAGGTGATGTAATATACATTACTTCAATGATATGAAGATATAAAGGTTTCAGAACCTGGGTGTAGAAGAAATATGATGTAATAATATAGTATTTACATTCATGTTGTTAAGATTATGTTGAATGGATAGTACCGTGACGCACCGGACCCGGATTCGAAGGTAAACCCGGATTTGGGCACGCTACACCTACACCAGTCATATTTAATTAATTAATAGTTATTGTCGGTAACTATTTGTAACTCCGTTTCGATATTTTTGGGTACCGTTAATTTATCCTTTAGTACATTTTTATACCATTAAAATCTCATTATAGTATTTATTTATTGCATGTTTTGTGAGATATATGTACATTAGTAATATAATGTCCAATATTGATGTTATATGTATGTTGGTATCAAAGCTTATGAATTCAAATTTATAATGTGAGTAAAGGGAATTATATATATTTAATATATATATATAACAAAAAAAAATTTGTTGAAAACATTTTATGGAAGAAAGGGGATAATTATATTTAGTCCTATAGAGGCAACTCATTTTGGAAATAAGTTAAGGGATTGGATTGGTGGCTAGAATGACAGGACGATTTGGACATTACTCAGGTAACTAAGGGTATTTCTAGAATTTTCCATGAGGTCACATTCCAGGCACATGACCAAGACATATGTCAAGCACGTGACTACTTTTCAAGAAACTCTATAAATACTCCCTATATTTCAGTAGAAGGGATCTTTTGATTCTCTCTGGTCTCTATATATACAAGAAGGCTCTCTGGACCCTAGATAGTCAAGAAGGCTCTCAGATCCTAAGAGTTCTATCACGTGTTACTAGAGCAATATTGCTTACCTGTTCTTCTCCCTTCTTCAACTCATCAATCAATTATGTAATCTTCTTGAATTTCTCTCATCCTTAACTAACATGAAACCCTAACCCTAGCAAGGTACGATTTCCTTGCCCACAATCACCAAACAATTATAAATTGTTCAATAAATTCATAGAAACATAACGACTGAGTTTAGACGAACAAATGTCATGGGCGTACTTTTCTCGAGTAAGATATTTTCCATCTCGGGATAGTAACCTACTGTGATATCCCGAATTTTTATGAGTTTAACAAATCACGAGTGTGGATATAATGATCCTTAGAAAGAAAGTTTATAGGTTAAAGAAAGGAAAAAGGTGATATAAAACCTAAAAGAATTGTAAGTTGAAGTTATTTAACGATATAGCTACGAGGTAAAGTATTTAGCTAGAGCATTCAAGAGAGTCTGAAATCATAGGGCTTTGTAGAGTATGGAAAATGTGAGTTGTGGGCTCAAGAATGAGTTCAATCTGACTTCGGATGAACGAGTTACGACAAAACGAAGATTTGACGTTAAAAACGTCGTTCGTTGAAAAGTTGTCCGCGGAGGGACTTTTGAGCCAATTTTGAGGCTTGTTAGGAATTGGGAAAAATTGTTCCGAATATGAAAAGTTATAGTTAATATTGTAAGCTAGAAGTAGGTTCGAAAACAGACTCATTTCGATAAGGAATGACGAAGTATGACGTTTGGAAATAATCGCATCGTCGGAGATCAAAGTTGAGAAGCATATTTTTTTCCGGGAGCAGGTGAGCCCGTCGGGGCGGGAAAATTAGCCTTGTAAGCTCGCCGGGGCGCGCTCGGCAGAGAGTTCACACTGGGGCCGGAAAAATTGGTCTGGCTGAGCGTGTCGGGGCGCCAATGCCCTGCACCCAATTTTTTCGTTTTTTTTCGACTTTCGTTCGATCAAGCGTAACTTTTGCATACGAACACCGATTTAGACGATTCAAGATGATTCAGAAAGCTTAAGAAGATACCTTCAACTTACAATATTTAAATGTTGGAATTAAAGTCAAAAAAAAAGTCCAAATTGGACATCTTTAGGACGGTTGAGAAATCGGAGGCAAAATGTGGTGATTTCTTTGGAACGCCATGATGCCGACTCATGTAAACTAGTAAATTCCAAGCTCTAATCATTGAACCTCAAGAATAGGGGCTAGAGGAAATGTAAACCCATGAGTGGTAAATAAGTTCTAATCGTCGCACGCCCGATTCGCGTAAGCGAATAGGGCGTGCGACGTACGACGAACGCTGAAACGTCGTGACTAGTGTTAGAGAGTATGGCAAGTGTTTTGAATCGCATGAGACAGACACTTAAAAGATATGTATAAAGTTAAGGTAAATCATAGGAAAGGTTGATATGAAAGTCGTGACGTTTTCGAACGCCGCGACGCCATGAGGTTATTAAAAGTTGATCGCGTTATTAGATTATAAAGAGAAAAGTATATATTAAGAATAATGATATTATAAACCAATAAACGAGGTCTATAGGTGACTAACTGGTATATTCGACCTTATGATACATATAGGTCATATGAGGAGCGATTGGATAGCGTTTCAGTAAATCGCGTAAAGTCAAGTATCTTATCCTATGCATTTACTTTATGCCAAGGAATCTATGATTACGAAAGTTTCCTAACTTGTGCAATGTGATAAATTGTACAAGTTGACTATGTTGTTGAGTTTTTTGTCTATGTGCAAATGTATTCTATTTGTACAAGATGTTTGACTGTAAATTGTGCTATGTGTCAATATCTGCACTTATGTGCTATTTGAAATGAACTGTATTGTTGTTAAATTGTTCGAGTTATTTAAGTTCTATTATTCAGGAACTGTTCAAGAAAGTTTCGGCTAGACGAATACTAGAGTATTGAATTGAGTTAAGTTAGACACATGTTGTGTTATAGGAATGAGATAGACATTATAGGTGTCGAATTTGAGAAAGAACAAAGAATGAGGGAAATGTTTTGAGGATTGGTCAATATGTCATTTCAAAACTGTTAAATGATAGGATATTGTCATTCCTTGTTATTCAAAGCTGCTTCGCAACTATTGTTCGGTTGTTGAAGTCTTTAAAGAAAATGTTGATAGTTATTTATTTGTTAAGTATTTATTTAACTGTTATACTTGCTGAGCAATCGAATGCTCATCATTGCTTTAAATACAATATTTTTAGCAAAACTAGAACAAACTGAGGAATCCGATGAAGACTACTGAAAAGATCAAGCATTTGATCAGAAAACGTACACGTTAAACTAGATGTATATATTGTGACGTATAAAAGTCGCAAATGTATGGTTGTAATAGATAAATGATGTATCAATCATATTTCTACTTGTAATTTATATACGTATCTGTTGTGGCAGATTAAAGTCACTATTGTAATAGATAGGTGATGTAATATACATTACTTCAATGATATGAAGATATAAAGGTTTCAGAACCTGGGTGTAGAAGAAATATGATGTAATAATATAGTATTTACATTCATGTTGTTAAGATTATGTTGAATGGATAGTACCGTGACGCACCGGACCCGGATTCGAAGGTAAACCCGGATTTGGGCACGCTACACCTACACCAGTCATATTTAATTAATTAATAGTTATTGTCGGTAACTATTTGTAACTCCGTTTCGATATTTTTGGGTACCGTTAATTTATCCTTTAGTACATTTTTATACCATTAAAATCTCATTATAGTATTTATTTATTGCTCACGTAGTCTCATATATCTTTTTTTTGACGGATTTTAGTCGGTAAAATATATTATTTATTTTTCGGCTTTTCATAAATTAATTTTACACCCGTTTTTATACTTTACTTTGTGTGTTAAACCACTTAACTATTTTATTATTTTCCTTCTCCTGACCCAACCTAGATAATTATAATTTAGTTAGTTTCTAATTTTTTCAGATTTTTCCCAGCATAGTTACTATTTATTTTAAGCCCAGTTATCTCCAAATTATGAAATTCTTTAAAATTCGAAATTAAGTCTATAAATTATGAATTTTGGGTATTATCTTTATTACATCAAAAATATACTTTTACCCAAAATTTCATCTCCAACCGAGTTGCAAAACTCAAGTTATGACTTTTAATTTTAAAAACCCTAAAAAAAATTCAGTCATAACTCTTTCATTACAAGTCCATTTATGTTCATTCTTGGGCAAAAATACACTTTATACTTTCAAGTTTCATTTCCCAGAAGCTCGGATTTTATCTCCTTTGTTCTCTATCTATAACTTCCTTTTCTAAAACTAGTTCAGGGAGTTGTCCAGTGTAACAGCCCCGAATCCGGGTCTATCTTCAAAACCGAAATCTGGTATTACCCATCCAATACATCTCATTACACTATAAAGATAAACATAATATCTTTACAAAACATTAGCGGAATCTTACATTCTACTCCCAGGTACGAAGACCTTAACTAATACATCGTCTAATATCTATTACAATATTACATTGGTGACCTTTATAAGTCACAACAAATACATAAAATTCTTCTATCTAAAAACTTGATCTCTTCCTTAGTCTTCACCGGATTCCTCGGTTCGTTCTAGCTTTGCTGAAAATATTTTATTTAAAGCAAGGGTGAGCATTTAATTGCTCAGTAAGTTATAGCAGTTGAATAACAACAAAATCAAGAATCAAATATTCGTTTTATGAAAACTTCGATAACTGAACAATAGTTATGAAGCAGCTTGAATAAACAGGAATAAATTAAATTCCTTTTCTTTTTAAACATCAACAACATTTACTCACATAACACATTATTGCACGGGGTGCAATACATACTAATACTTGCCCAAATTATTTGATTTGGCAATATCGTCCTATTACAATTTAGGATTTATTATACTTCATGTCTCAACAATAAATATTTCGACTTGAATAGCTCAACAAATTGAGTTAGGCCGAATTGAATGGCGATAACTCATTTTCATAATTTATACCATATAATACAATGAATTTCATATAGCAAATAAAATTCCACAGTCTAAACATATGTCTTCCACAGAATAATAAATTTACAAGGTTAAACAATATTTGCATTCAATATGAAATCAATGAAAATTGAAAACTTGCTCAATTATAAAATTTGAGTAAGTGTAGGAAACTTGCATTCAATATGAAAATTAAATGAAGTTAGAAAACTTGCACTAAATAATTATCTGAGTAAGTTTAGGAAACTTGCCTAATGTGTTCTTTAATAATTACTCTAAAAACGTCCTTCAATTGTCCTACAAATTTAATTAACAATAACATATCAATTACTCACTTAAAGACTCCATATATTGGTTACGTTGTATTATTATTCATTTTAGATTGTTCGCGTTTTATAACATACGTAACGCGACAACATTTCAAAAACGTCCCATGGCGTCGCGGCGTTCAAGAACACCACGACCATTATAACGACCCTCTATGGTGGTCTATATTAATATTAAATATTAATATTTATTATTATTATTTTATAATATTAATCTTATAAAAGTTGGAATATTTTACAGCAATGTCAAAAATGTCGCATGTCGGCGCGAAACGGCACGACGACACACCCGACATGCACGACGCGGCTTGGCATCGCGCAACATGCCCCACTGTGCACCACGTCACTCGGCGTTGCATGGCATCGCACGACGTTTGAAAACAGCCCGACGACATGCTCGCGCACAACAACACACTCAATGGTGCCAAAACTGCGCCCAAGAGCAGCAGCAGCCGTGGCCAACAGTACACGCCCAACGCGCCCAGCGCGTACCCAATGCCTACCACCCAGCAGCGCACGCCCACGCGTGCGAGCCCGCATGCTGCTCAGCCACTGCTCAACAATCCTGACCCCCCTCCTTCCAAACCTCATATCTTGTTCATTTTAAATCAGAATTAGTCCATTCTTAAACCATTTTCGAGCTTGTAACATGCTCTATAAATCCCCCTGGGTGGAAAATTTTTTCAAGTTCATTTTCAGGCCAAACTATAAACTTCCTCATAAATACCCGAACTAGTTTTCGTGCTTTGGCAGATTTGACTACTTTTATTCTGAAGAACATAACTTCCTCATCCGAACTCAGAATGAGGTCGTTCTTACATTCACAGATTCGTTATTAAATGAAATATAAGATCCTTAGAAAATAAAAAAAAATTCAGCAATATAAACAAAAAAGATTTTCGTCTAAAGTGGGCAGAACATAACTAGGGTTTCTCCTCCTTTTTACTAGTTTTACAAAAAAAATTCGTCGTGACTTCATTACACAAGCTTTTGCTTCCGTTCCAATTGGGTTATGTTCATTACTCATAGGAGTATAAAATAACACCCTAGAACATAATTTCATTTTCCATCCTTTATACTTAGGTTTTCATTTTTAGTTCTTTTTGTTCCACTTTTCATGCATTTACCGGGTAGATATTCATATATACCACCTTATAACTTCAAGAACTATCATGATCTTCCATTATCAACAACCACTAATAAATGATTAAGATTTTAAGAAAAATCAAAGACATGAAAAGTTTGAGGGTTTTAAACTTACCTCTTGTGTTCTTGTTCTTGTTCTTCTTCTTTCTAGCTTTGATCTTGATTTGATCTTGCTCCTCCTCTCCTTCTCTTTGATCCGCCCACTTTTCTATCTCCTCTATCCAATTTGCTAGAGTTTCCCCTCTTTGATTTAGTGAATTGGTAAGGAATGAAGAAGAAATGGTCTTCTATTTATAGGGTGGGCAAGAGTCAGGGTAGTTTGGTCATTTGCCATAAAATATCTTGGCCTTTTTTACCCTTTTACCCTAGCATATTCTTGGCATATTCCTTTCTTAATACTTAAGTTACTTTAACCTAACCATACCCAACTAACTATGGTTAAAAGTTAACTAGTATGGTTAGTTGGTGGGAAAGGTAAATGATTAACTAGGTTTAATTAGCCTAACCTAATCATCCTTACTTAATTTAGTTAATCTAACCAATACTTAGCCACAATATTTGACTTTGACTTTCGTATTCCTACCGTATAATTTTCGTATTATATTCGTCTCATTCTCGTATAATAATTGGTATTATACTCGTATTATTCCCGATTGACTTTCGTTGACTTTCTCAATTCAAGTAACAAGCTAAAAACCCGCGTTCTTCGTTTTCAAATATTATCGGATATTCCGTCTTTCCTCATCATATTAATATTTATGCGTTCTTCGAAAAAACGCAAAAGCGTTTTCAGATGAATAGTGATTTTTCGTCTTTTTCTCGAAAAAATTTTATTTTCTCCTAAAAACTCTGAACCCTCATACATAATCATGTAACACGTAAACTAGGTCGTTAATCGACCTTAAATCACATAACACATAATAATATCAATAAAATTTTATTTTATTAAATAATATTCTTAAACCCTAATTATAAGGCTACTCGATTTCTCAAGTAGTCACATTCAATCTGCCCTGTTTTACTAGAAAATTCAACAAAAATAATTTATACGGAATTATGAGTTCAAACTAGTGCAGAATTTTAGTTAACTTATAGATTTATCTTCTCCAATAAACTTTACTCAAAAATTCGAAACACACAAAAAGTACTGTTTGTTACAAAATTATTCTCTGTTTTAGAGCTTTTACTTTATATGCTGAAAATTTCTTAACTTGTTTATTTTTTCTCGTTTCTTATTTCTTGCAAGATCTTTGATTTCTTTTGTCACAGCTCATGTTATCATACTTCAAAATGTTATTATCTGCCCTTAGCATGAGCAAATTCATAAACATACATATTTACTTCATAAAATATTTATGAAAGCTAATCTAGACTTTTCTTTAACTAATTTGTGTTTCTTTCTTATTTTTCTTTGTTTTTCAATTTTTCTTCCATGATCAATGGTATTAAAACATATATATATATATATATATATATGTTCAACATGATCTCAAGTATACATAAAGCCTAATTACTTCCATCAAAGAAATATTTTTAAGCTTTAAAAAGGTTATGGTTTATACCTAGTGTGTGTGAGTTGTCTCTCTTTGGCTTGGGTCCTCTATTTCCTTCCTCTTTGGTGGCTTAGCTCACTATTTTCCTCTCCTTCTCTATGCTACTGAGTACCTCTCGCTCTTCTCTTTCTTGGATTTTTATTTCTTGTGTTGGTAAGGTGAAAAGAAATGAAGAAGGTTTGCTATTTATAGGCCAAATTGGATAACTTTCCCCACTTAAAATATCTTGGGAGGCTTCTCAAGGAAGCCTCCCCTTCCTTATCCATAGCCCAACCGACTTTTTGTTGGCAAGTTGAAGAATTCTCTAGAGTTTTGACTTTTTGATCTTTTGTCCAACTTGTTTGCTTGCTATATATATACATATATATATATATGTGTGTGTGTGTGTGTGTGTACATATATATACATATATTTCTATATGTATACACACACATGTGTACATACTTGTGTATGTATGTACATGTATGTACACATGTGACTTATACATGTATGTATATGTACTAATTATATGTATGAATACTTGCATTTTATTTGGTATGATTATGTGATTTTTAAAGTGTTATATTTTCTAGTGACTTTCCCTTTAATTAAACTTACTCAAATAATATATGTATTTATATACATTCTACACATATATTTTACAATAATCAACAATTATAATTTAGACTTTAATAATAATTGCATTCATAATCATAAAATCTATTACAAGGGCTTTTGGAATATTACATTCTCCTTCCTTATAAGGATTCTGTTCGCAGAGTCCCCAGTACTTACTCAAAAAGATGTGGGTAAGTTTTCTTCATTTATCCTCTAGCTCCCAATGGACCAATTTCTCCATATTACCTTCACCAAAGGTATTATTTTGTTTATTAGAACTTACTCTTTTCTGTCCACAATTTGAACTGGGTCTTTTTCATAGCGTAAGTCTTTCTCGACTTGTATTGGCTCATAATCTATCAGATGTTTACAGTCCGGTTTTTCAGGACGCAAAACAAAAACGTGAAATACATTATCTATGTGTTCCAGTTCTAGAGTAACACTATATTATAGGCTGCTTCGCTTACTTTTCTAAGTACCTCAAATGGTCCTATAAAATGAGGACTAAGTTTCCCATTCTTCCCAAATCGCATTTTTCCTTTCCATGAGGTTACTTTTAGAAATACGTAACCGCCCATATCAAATTGCTGATCTTCACGCTCTTGGTCTGCATACTTCTATTGGTGATCTTGAGCCACTACGAGTCTTCCTCGTATGGTTTTGACGATATCTACCATCTGTTGCGCACCAATTCTGGTCTGAAAAGTTGTCGTTCTCCAACCTCGTCCCAACATACTGGAGTTATGCATTTTCTTTCGTTCAACGCTTTGTAAGGCGACATTCCAATGCTAGCGTGATAACTGTCGTTGTACGCGAACTCCGCTAATAGTAGATGATCGTCCGGGTTACCCTTGAACTCCATGGCCCAAGCTCTAAGCATGTCTTCTAAGGTTTGAATTGTCCATCCGTTTAAGGATGGTACACGGTGCTCAACTTGATTTGAGTTCCTAGTTGATCTTGGAGACTTTTTCAAAAATTTGATGTAAAACATGGATCTTAATCGGACACAATCAATACTAGAACTCCGTGTCGAGAGATAAGTTCCTTAATATAAAGCTTTGCTAACTGCTCTAAATTAAATTTTACGTTTATCGATAAGAAGTGGAAAAATTTTGTAAGCCGATCTACAACCACCCAGATAGCATTAAAGCCTTTCGGTGTTGTTAATAGTCCCACCACAAAATCCAGTATAATGTGCTGCCATTTCTACTCCGGAATTTCTAAAGCTTGTAAAAGTCCACTCGGTCATTGATGTTCTGCCTTAATGTGTTGACAAGTTAGACATTTACTAACCCATTATGCAATGTCTTTTTTCATACCTAGCCACTAGAAATTCTGGCGAAAATCTTAATACATTATCCTACTGCCAGGATGAATTGAATATCTCGCACTATGCGCCTCTTGTAAAATTTCTTCTTTTAGTTCCAACACCAGAGGTATCCAAAACCTCGCTTCAAATCGGATTATACCGTTCTTATCAAGTTTAAATTTTTCTTCTCTTTTTTCTTCTATCATTCTCCTAATCTACACACATTCTTCGTCTTTGTTTTGAAATTCCTTAACTCTTTCATGTAATGATGGTTGAGCTTCTATTGCATATAATTTTCCCATTGGTTTGCTAGAATTCCTCACCTCAATTTCGAATTTCTTAAACTCTCTCCTCAGCTCTTCTTGAGCAGTCAACATATTCAATATTTCTTGATTTTTCTGGCTTAACACATCTGCTACGTCGTTAGCCTTTTTCGGATGGTAAAGGATTATACAGTCGTAAACCTTTAACAATTCTAGCCACCGCTTATGCCTCATATTCAACTCATTTAGTGTGAAAATATATTTTAAACTTTTATGGTCTGTGTATATTTCACACTTTTTTCTGTAGAGATAATTCCTCCAAATTTTAACACAAACACCACAGTCGCTAATTCCAAGTCATCGGTAGGGTATCTCTTCTCATAATCTTCCAGTTGTCATGATGCATATGCAATCACTTTTCCATGCTGCATTAGGACACAACCTAAAACACTATGTGAGGCATTGTTATATACTGTAAAACGTCCAGTATTATTTGGTAAAGATAACACTGGTGCCGTGCTCAACCTTCTTTAATTCTTGGAAACTTTCCTCGCATTTCTCCATCCATATGAATTTTACCCCCTTCCTAGTTAAGTTAGTTAGACTTCCAGCTATTTTTTTAAAATCCTGAATAAAACGCCGGTAATAACCTACTAACCCTAAGAATTTCTAACTTCTGTTAGGTCTTTGGTTGTTCCTAGTTCATTACCGTTTCTACTTTGTTGAGTCCACTAAAATTTCATCTTTATCAATTACATGACCCAAAAAATTCACTTTCTCACATTTTAAAAATTTTGCATACAACTTCTATCTCCTTAATATTCCTATAACGATCGCGAGCCGTAATACCTTTGTAATTTGGGTTTTATTAATATTAAATGAATGGATTAAATTTTTATTTTTATGTGATGTGTTTTAAGATTATTTAATAACCCGGATGATGTGAATTTATGATTTTTATGTGTTGTGTCTCGTGGGAGTGAATAAATTGATTTCCCGAAAAATCGCAAAATCACTATTCACTGGGCACTTTTCCCGAGGCACTATTCACGCCCGAATATTTTTGCGTCTTTTTCGATTTCTATTAATTTCGTTAAGACGTGTATGCGAAAGAATAATTTTTTCAAGTGTCGGAAATTTTATTTGAGCTGCTACGTGATTTAATCCGTATCCGAAATGTATTATATGGGTGTTCCGAATAATTGGACAAATCCCATAATAATTATTTTTACCCATCCCAATATTTTATGGGAGTACCCATTTTAATTTTGGGTAGAGTTATTTACCAAATTTGGTACAAAAGTGGGAGTATTCGGATATATTTTTGTGTTATGCGGTACTTATTGGGAAGCATTGGAGCAATGGGCCAATAAGAATTAAGCACGGTCGGCAACTTGTGCCGTTGCCGAGCTATTAGCCAAACATTCCCCTCAATTTCCTTTCCAAGATGCTCAGTGTTTGCTGCTTTCTCCTCCCGATTCATTCCTTTCCTTCTCATTTTCCAAGTTGTTCATTGAGAGAGAGAGTGTGACAATCCGGATATTCAGATATTATTAAAATAAGAAAATATTAAATAAATTTCTTATTTTAAAATATGTTAAGTGTGTTTGACTGCATAAATATTGTTGTGCTGTGATTTTTCGTGATGAATTAGATGTGTATAATAACTGTGAAAGTATACATTTATTTGAAGAATTATATTTAATAAATATTAAATGAGTTACCTGAAATTAGCTACATGGCAAAATGAATAAATAATTCATTAATTGATAAATTAGTGAATTAACATGTTTGTTTTAATTAGTTAAATAATGAAATTTATTTAATTAATAATGATAGTTATTTTTATGTTATAATAAGAATTATAACATGAATGATTAAATAATATTTGATGTTTTGTGAGATATATGTACATTAGTAATATAATGTCCAATATTGATGTTATATGTATGTTGGTATCAAAGCTTATGAATTCAAATTTATAATGTGAGTAAAGGGAATTATATATATTTAATATATATATATAACAAAAAAAAATTTGTTGAAAACATTTTATGGAAGAAAGGGGATAATTATATTTAGTCATATAAAATTTAAAAGTATTCATTAAATAAATGATATTAAAATAATTAATTGAATATTATTTATTTTAATATAGTTGGTTCGTCTCACAAAATGTATTATTTTATCTAATGTAATAGTTTCATTTTATTGAAAGGATTAAATAAATATAATACATAAATTAATTTGTGTATTGTAAGTATAATGCATGTAAACTATGTATATATGTAATATATGTATATCCGTAAATATATACTGTAATGTATGTATGTAATATATGTATATATATTATATACTAACGTTAGTATTTAAGGTATTAAACAAACAAACAAGTTGCTGAGTATTGTCTAATGCAAGCAGGAGGTGTCCTATAATAAGCCTACTAAGCATCTATTAAATTAGTTAAACATGAGCTGTCAATTTTGAAGCATTAGACTATTAGTAAGAAAGCTTTGCTTGTATTAAGCAAACCAAGAATAATACTCAGCTCTCTCAACAGAATTCAATAGGTTCCAAATTGTTTTCTCTCTCAACTGCCGAAAATCATTATTTCCCAACCATCTGTCCAACTCTCTTAATCTCGGCTACAACCATCCAGTTTAGCAAGATGATGAGGCTGTAAATTTTAAACAAGGAAGAAATAAAAGACTCATGAGTGGTGCTGTGTAACTGGAATTAAATTAAAGGAGAGCACGAACTCATAAACAAGCAAGCTAAAGGTATTGTAAACTATCCTTGCTATGTTTTTATTTAAGGATGCCAAGCATGAACGAAACTTGGTTATACAATACAATTGATTAAGTGTGGAACTGTTGTTGGTTGAATTAGAATTAAGGAGATAGGTTTGGGTTGTGCGGCGATATAAGGGGGCTGAAATGGAAATGATAGCTTAGTTAAATAGCCATGAAGTGAGTGTTCTAAAACAGTGCACTCAAGGTATTTGATAAAAGTCCTATATGGACTGTTTTGGTTAAAAAGTTAATATTTACCAAATCTGAAGCTAAGGTAAAATATATTTTCATTTTATAATGATAAATACAGAGTTTTGACATAAACCATAAAAGCGAATAACAAATTTAAACCAAAACGAAACATTGGAATGTCGTGTGCCAAGCCAGTTATGAGCACTGTTTTGGGCAGCTTAGAGAGTCCGAAATGGGAGGTTTATAATTTATAAGTATAGTCTTATATGCTATATATAACATATTTCAATTGTGTCGTAATCAAGCATATGAGCTAAAGATAATAAAATCGCGAACTGAGAGGGTTAGGAACAGGGCTGCTGCCATGGCAGCAGCAGAGTTTATGTTTGGGCTGTGGCTGAAAACTTCCTTGGACATGTAATCAACACTGTTAAGTTACACAAGTTGTTTAGTTAATGTGTTTGAAGAATAATTGAGTATATTACCTACATCATAGCTAGAATTTAATATAAAAGAATTAAAGATGAGGGAAATAAAAAAAAAGTTATCAAACCAATAACAAGAAGAAGGGTTGTTGCCTATTGACAGCAGCAACTAACAACAAGCAGCAGAAGCGAGAAGCAATTCTATTATGAATGGGTTAAAGCTTCGCATTAATTTGCTAGTTACTTGTCAAACCTAGCTTATACCATTTTTAGTTATATTAGACAAGTAAAATATTAATATAGTTACAAGGTATTATAATTGAATAAATTCAAACTAAAAGCTAAGTCTAGGACTGTTAAGCCAGTAAAGGGCTATTACGGTTTCAAGGGGCTGTTTGGCTTTATATTAAGAGACGATACTAGTTACTAGTTAACATGATATTCACAATGTTAAAGATATATATTGCTACGGGAACTATAATTTATTTATACAAATTGTTATCGCACTCAATACATAAAATATGTTATGAAGTTACCTTGTACATGTAAAATATATATATATATATATATATATATATATATATATATATAAAGTATGGAATACTCATGTATTACATTATGGGTAGTTATAAACTGAGTTTATAACATAGTTACATACTAAAAACACGTTGAAGTTGAAATCCAGTAAAGCGAATAGTGAGTTGTAAACTAAGGTTCTTAATGTACTCACATACTACAATCACAACGAAGCTTACCAAAAATGAAAACTGAATATCATTAGCTAATAACGTGAACAATGTGGATATTTAGTATATAGTTATATAAGTGATATATTATGAATATATGGCTAATGCACTCATATAACTATGGTTGTGTAGGACCCGTAAAAGCAAATTTAGCTGAATTGATTCCAATAGCCAACAGACAAGGCAAGTATCCTGATCTTGTTTATTTTTGAGCAATTATCTCAATTCCTTTATCTTCAAACAAGTTCCCTTACCTTGAGCAAATGTTTCACAATCATATATGAATAATATAATGATATATAATTTTATTCCAATCAGCTTCTAAAAATAATGAAGGTAAGATCATGTGTATTTGATAAAATTCGATACACATTTGCAGTTTAAATGAATGTCTACGCTGTTTGTTCTAGCTAGACCCCAGATTTAACTATTTCAATTCTTTCATACTAAGTCTTGAAATCGTTCCAAAATTTATAAAGCTGTTCATCCTGTTTGCTTTTGGGTTGAACTTCAAACTGAGTAGAACATCCCTAACTTGGGAACATTTTATATTGCGTCCTGGGGACGGTGAAGATGGACACAAGTGTTGTTCTAATAGATAGTATTGATCAATACAGGGCATAACGGGCTGATCACCCACCGTGCCCGTAAGACCAGACGGTTCATAGATGGATTTCTGATAAAACCTTTTCAAGAAAAAAAAATAAACGTTCATGGTCTTGTGACCACTCAGTATCATAATTCAGTATATCATTTCAAGAATATAAATGAGTTATACTGTTGTTTAAGAATTGTTCAGTTGCTTTCTGATATTTACTCTGCTATCAAAGCATATCTCAAAGAGAACATTTATTTCTTGATATACGTGTTTATCAATTACGATTACTTGCTGAGCAATCAAATGCTCATTCTTGCTTTGAATATAAATGTTTTCAGTTAAGCCAGAACGCATAGAAGGGTCCGGAAAGGATAAAGGCAAGGGGAAGCTACATGAGTAGTTCTAGATGGCTGTTGTAATAGATAGACTTTTGTTTTAAAAATAAAATATCTATCATGTAATAAAGATACTAAAGGTCTTCATACCTGGGATAGATACCTCTGATGTAATAAGTATTATTATCTTTTATTATAAGCAGTTTGTATGAATGGTATCGTGTAGCACCAAATACAGGTTTTAAGTACCCGGATTTGGGGGCGCCACAAGTTGGTATCAGAGCTGTAGGTTAGAAACCTTAGGATGGGATACCTTGGGCTATAACCTTAGACCAATTAGATAAGCAGAAAATACATAACTCATATAGAGTTTAAAGAAGATGGATTGTATAAATTCATCAGCAAATGAAATAAAAATATAACTTAAATAACAATGTTATTTGTTGTGTGTATTTATAACTTGTATTATGTATTAATCAAATTGTTTATTTACGTGTAGATGTCAGGGGAAGAGGTTCAGCTGGATCCAATAGAACCAGTCTCACCTCCTATTGTACTATATCCAGCACCAGAGCAAGTGCCAGTGATAATAATAGATAGTGACTCTGAGTCTGACCCTGAGGAAGAAAATAATAATGCCAATGTAGAGCCTGCCATCATAAATATTGAGTCAGATGAAGAGCAAGATAACCCTGAGACAGGTAATGCCTTGACACAACTAGAGGCAATGGTTCATAAGCTGATGAATCAGAATGCAGATTTAACTACTAGACTACAAACTTCAGAGAACCGTGCCCAGTATTATGAGACCCAGTTACATGAACTGCAGGCAGACTTTCATGAGTTGAATAATATTAGGGACGTGGAAATTCAGGAGCAACAAATGTTCGAGGAACATGCTCGTACGCTCCAAAATGAGTTGAGAAACTGCAAGGAGCGAATAAATGCAATGAATCACGCGTATACTAATTCCATGTGACGTGTACAGAAAGCAGTTTGGGAGTATCGACAGGAAATATGCCAGTTTAGTTAGTCCATCTCTCGTGCCCGAGTCATAGCTATTATAGAGGAAGAACGTGTGAACACTACTACTATTGGCCACACTTAGAAAAGAAGTTTGTTGGTGAAACTATGTTGTAAATATGTGTACATATTTGTATATATGTTGTAAATAGTTCGTAATGTAGGTATGATCTAGAAATCCCATCTTTTGTTATAGTAATGGGATGTCTTTTGAGGATCCTAACTTTCTGATAGTTAAGGATTAAGGATCGAAAAATCTTTTGATATAAAGATAGAAAGAATATAGCTACTAAAATGCTATATGTAAGAGACTAGCCAGAGGAGCTAGTAGAAAAGATGTGTACAGAGTTCAGATGTATTAAGAAGCACGTTTAATATAATATTAAATATGTTTTGTATGATTGTGTGTTAAGCATGGAATGAAATTGTTTGACACCTATATTAGTTTAATAATAATAATAAGATTATTAAATAAGAAAGAGTAGTATATAGCAAATAAAGGCTATAAGCAAAGAAAAACATGATTAACATGAAAAAGATGATTAATTATGTTTTGTTTTAAGTGTTAGTATTAAGCATGGTATTAGAATACCTTAAAAGCAAAGAAATTGTTTAATAATAATCAATTTTATTAAACAGAAAATGCCACCAAAGTGGAGAGGAAGAGGAGTACATAGAACTCAGAGAAATGAAACTGAAGAATCATAAAGTGAGAATAGAAATAGAAATGAAACTCAAGAAAACCCGATGCAGCAATTTATAGACTTGTTGGTGGGAGCTATCCAGAATAGGAATCCCCCTCAAACCAATACAAATGTAGATCCACCAGCAGTTCATATCGCTAGCTTTAAAGATTTCAAAACTGTGGGACACCCGGAGTTCAGAGGAACCACTGAACCTATAGAGGCACAGTCCTGGATTAAAGAGATTGAGAAGCCTTTGAGATAGCAAGGGTAAACGATGAACATAAAACTTCATTCGCTGCCTACATGCTAAAGGGGGAGGCAAATTTCTGGTGGGAAGCAAACAAGACCAGAGCCGGTGTAGGTGTGATTAGTTGGGAAAGATTTAAGGAGATTTTCTTTGAAAACTATTTCTCTCTTGGTATGCAAAGTAGAATGGAAGTACGATTTCTGGAACTCAAGCAAAATGAGATGACGGTAGCTGTAACGCCCCCCAAAATCAGGACCAACTTAATCAAAATTAGGACTAATTTTGATTAAGTTGGTCCTGATTTTGGGGGGGCGTTACAGTTGGTATCAGAGCTATGGGTTATAAACCTTAGGTAGGTATACCTTAGGCTATAACCGTAAACAAGATAGATGAAAAGGAAGATGATGTTAAGCATAAACCTAAATGAGGGTTAAATGATATTAAATGAATTTAGAAAATTCATAAAGAATGCGTTGGGGTATGTCGCAAAGATTCAATGACGAATCTAAAAGAGCTATAGGATCAGGGAACACCTGATTCGAACAGTCATAGAAATATGATTAAAGGGGAAGATAAGAATATCGTTAAAGAAAACGATTATAAGATAGAAAAAGAATCGTTGTATAAACCAATTATCAAATAAGATCACTACGTGATCTGATCAAGTCAGAGAAGGACAGATAAGGACTAGGAGTTATTTGATTCTGATAATAAACAAGATGAATGATGATAAATAGACGGTGTCTATAAGGTGAAAAGCATAAGTGGAATCATAATATATGATTAAAGAAGAAACAGAAGATCTTACGACACAACGATCGTAGGATAAATGAGGATTGTGAGGTAAAACAATGACAAGATAGAAAAGAATTGTAAAACGATTATATGATAAGATCACGACATGATCGGATAGTAGAAGGACAAATGATTAATCGAATTATTGAATTATTTTTTTAGCTAAATGTTATAGAAAGAAGGTACTATGAGATAGTACAAGAGAAACTCAGAAAGAGTTATAGATGATGGAATACGGATTAAAGAAAGTTCGTATTCAGCAAAGAGTAAGCTAGAATTGGGTGGGATTTCAATTGAGGACTCATGTGATAGCTGAGTTGTACACACCTTTGTATGGGCAGGGGTTTTGTGCTTGGTTTAACGACCACTTAGTCTATCACATTGATAATCATTGATATGTTGGTGTCACGTTATCGGTATATATATGGTGAGAAGGTGATTCTTTTCTCATATGTATATTTGATAATTAGATAATAAAATTAGGTGCGAGTTCTTAAAACTCATGCTTATGGTAAGTTTGTGACTCATAATCATATGGTATATTTTGAACCCCTAAGCGTATGGACAGTCCCTGATTGGTTCTTGGACTACGTATTGCTAGGACAAGTTCCTAAACTCATGTTATTATGGAAAGTTCCTAAACACATAATGTGTGTAAGTTTGATGAACTATACTAGGATATAGGAATATTATCGAATAAGAGCTAATTATTTTGAGTCTATTGAGCATTGATGGTGCTAAAGATAGATAAAATTGTTTCATAGTGAGATAATGGAGTAAGTTGAAGTTACTGGAGAAAAATGGATATTCCAAATCTTCTAGCTATGCTAGATTTTCGAAATTTATTGACATCGTGCTGATATTCGCAATTTTGTATTCTCAAAAATATATTGGGACAATGTTTGAACCAATAAGTATTAAAAAGGTGCTATTATTCATAAGTCTATGATACTCGCCTCAGCTAGACAAATTCGATTTGAAATTATCAAAATGTATTTTAAAATCGTCAACGCACCACTGAAAGCATGGTGTGGATATGACAAATGATGGAATCATCAACGCACGGTGACAAGGGTGTGGATGTGGACTTAGAGCCACTAACACATCGTTACCTGACGCTGTATGAAGAAGTCATAAAATGATTTTTCAGTTTACCTGAGCTATTTTATGGAGTATGTCTATGCTAATTGTTTTAGCTAGACAAGACTTGTTTTGAAAAACTTCAAAATGTATTTATGAGATTGTCACTTACCATTAAAGCCACGGTAAGGAGATGATAATT
The DNA here is from genome assembly GCA_034770075.1 of Aralia elata. NCBI lineage: Eukaryota > Viridiplantae > Streptophyta > Magnoliopsida > Apiales > Araliaceae > Aralia > Aralia elata. Next base: position 74,348,470 of record CM068388.1, on the reverse strand, counting down.
GATGGAGTCATCAATGCAGCTTAACCTAGTGTTGGATGTGATTTAAGGATCGTCAGCCCACTATGGTATGATGTAGTATGATAAAGTCATAAAAATGACGGCATCCTCAACGCACTGGTAAAACAGTGCGGTACTATGCGTCATAAAATGATTTTCAATGTTTTGATAAAGATAGAAGTGTCAAATGCCATTTGAATCGGCTAGACACAAATTCAGATATCGCTTATATTAAGTTTTTGAGTTATCCAACTAAACCATTTTGGTTTTGACTCCAGATTTTTAAAATCCCTTAATTGGGAAAGTTTTCAGAGCACCAGATCGATGGTGGCACAGATGAACGTATATCGTTCAAATTGGCGCCTAACGGCGGCCACTCAGATAATGTTGATCAACACGGAAAATTCCAGAATTGGGAAATTCTGTTTGCGCGAAATAGCAGCATAGATAGCAGAGATCAACACAGGGCATAACAAAGGCTGATAACCTACATGCCCGTAAGACCAGACGGTTCACAGATGAATTTCTGATAGAACCTTTTCAAAAATATGAAAAAGAAAGTTTGTAGTCTTTATGACCTTCAGATTGATACAAAAAGCCATTCCAAAACGAATCTTTGAAATTCCTTAATTATTCATATTGTTTCACAATTATTGATTAATTGTGGAGAATTTCAATTCTGGTAATTGAGTATAGAAGGGATGATTTTTCCGAGAAAAGAAGTAGTCGTGAAATGCGATGAGTCTAGATGTATTCTTGAGAAAGAATGGCATAAAGAAAGAAGAGAAAAGATGTACGAAACGTACAATAAATTCGGAAAGATCTCTAGAAGAGAAAGTTGGTCAAAGAACTCGATGCGTGAACTCGATGAATCGAATGACTAAAGACTAGTAAACTGAAATTTCGAGGACGAAATTCTTAGAAGAAATGTAATATCCCGAAAGTTTACGAGACTAGTAAATCACGAGTGGATTGCATTAATCCTTAGAAAAGATGTAGATGAGTTAAAGAGTGGTAATACTCGCGGTGTATCGAGTTAATAAAGGTTGGGTAATAAAACCCATAAAGAGTTGTGGAGAAAGCATATGAGATAGGTAATATAATACCTATGATAACACAACGCGTTGAGATTATTCAACGATAAAGAATTTTGAAAGAAGGTTGATGTGAACCGTGTAAGCATGGTTCGGTATTGTGATTTCGGGGACGAAATCCTTATAAGAGGGGAAGAATGTAATGACCCAAATTTTTAGAAAAATATTAAAATAAGAATTTAATAAATAAAATTCTTATTTGGTGATATGTGATATGATATTATATTGCATAAGTGAATAAATGTTATGCAATATGTGATTTTATGAGTAATCAATATATTATTATTATATATTTATTATTTCATGTAAATAAATTGTAGAATCAATTTATTAAGAAGAAATGAGATGGGTAAAATTTATGATGAAGAAAATTATTAAAATAATTTATAATATTAAATTATTTTAATAGGAATATAAATTGTTAGAAGTAATTTATAGATGGAGATTAAATTTAAATTATATTATGAAATAATATAATTTGATTATGAAGTCTTGTAATGAATTCGCTATGAATTAAATTTCACAAGCAAGTTAATTAATTCACTTAATTAAATCGGTGAATTAAGGTAATATTTAAATTATGGTTAAATATATTAAAGTAATATATTTAATGAATAGAACTAAATTGTTGAAGACAATTTATGGGAAGAAGATGCTTAAAGTTAATTATACAAAATTTGTTGTGTATATTAAATAAGTAAATTAAAATAATTAATGAAATATTAATTATTTTAATTGGTCCGTTACGTTAAATATGGTGTATTGAAATAATTCATTGTAATAAATTATTTTAATAAAGTAAAGTTATTGCATTAAATAAATTATTTCTATTTAATGTATAACTTCCATTCTTATGAAAAAGAGTTATGGATATTTTGTCATGATATTTAAAATATATCATGTATATTTAATATACATAATACTTGGTGCGATAAGTACGGAAGATATTAAATTGTATATTTTTAATATAAATAAGTTGTTGAAAACAATGTATAGAAAGGAAAAAGAAATGATCGAATATATTATTATATATAAATATATTCGGTGTATTAAATAAATTGTTTAAGAACAATTTATGGAAAGAAGCAAGAAAATTTAAATATAATATTTAATGAGCTATTTAAATAAGTAAAGGAGTAAATATTAATTGATTCATTCCTTTATAAGAGTTTATTTTAATTATGAAATTTAATTTCATAATTAGTGAAGAAATTTTTATACATATTATAAATGTATAATTATCCAATTTTGATTAATAATTGGATTACATGTAATTAATGTGATGAAGTTATAATGGATGTAATGTAATACAAGCATTACGTGTATATATATATATATATATATATATATATATATATATATATATATATATATGTTATAGAAATGTGAAATGAATAAGGGTATTATATGTATAAAACATATATATGTATGATACATGTGCTGGAACTTAAAGTTAAGACTTAAACAAACCAAATGAGTGTTGAGTCATTTAGTCAAGTAGGAGGTGTCAAGCTAACAAATCATCAGTAGGACACTAAGCTATTCAAGCAAGCATGAGCTGTGATCCCTTTTGCTCATTATTCATTCTTTGGCCCTTCTATTCCGTCGAAGAGTAAGAAAGAAAATAGACTAGCCTGACCATTCCATTTACATCCGTTCCAAAAGAAGGAAAGAAGAAGGAAAATTTTGTTAACTCCTAAACCTTTGTCAAAAAAAAATTATGGGTTTCGACAATTGCTATTAAATTCATTAAGAAGATAAAGTTATAATCCAAATTGGGAAGGATTAAGAGCAGCAAGAAGATGAATGCATCCATTATCAAGCTAGGATTCAAGGAATTTATTACATAAAAGGTAACTCACTTGAAATCCACTAAAACCCTGAATCTATTGTTAATTGTTAATTGAATGCGGTTTAGACAAAACCCAGATCAAAAACATTGTTTCATTTGTACCTGCACTTTTATTATTAAGCCGGACAAGACCTTAAACCCAAATTTAAATATCTGCTAGACGATGGCTTATATGGTTCTCATTTGGTTAAAGTAATTTGTATATTGGTAATGCCTTGATTGATAGGTATGCAAAATTTAATGAGTTGGATAAGACACTTAAAGTGTTTGAAGAAATGCCACACACAAATATTGTGTCTTGGAATAGTTTGATTTTAGGGTATTGTTCAAATAGATATTAGAAGAAAGCACTGGTGATATTTCAGCAATTAGGAATGGCTGGGGATCAAGTACTCTGATAAAATTTCTTAAATCAATTGGTATAAATGTGAATGATGATTTGTCACAACATGATGTGACTGCTAGCATAAATGACTATATTAAGAAAAGAAACGTTTCCACCTAGAGAAAAAGAAACTGATCGTATGTGATGAAAGTCTTCAAAAAATTATGAACAAACATAAAATATATGATTACTTGGATCCCCATTTTGCTGAGAACCAGCAGTCATCGGAGGAGGATGAGATTGGGTACAATTCACAAATTAATAATAATAATAATTAAATTATCAGAAAAATATTTTGAGCTGAAATATTTTTACAGAAACTTTATAATATCATTTTATAATTTCTGTAATTTTTAGACGAACTATTGAAGAGCAGAAATATTTATTGAATTTTTAAGCTATTTAAAATTAGTTTAAAAATTAGTGAAAATTCATAGAAAACTCTATGAATGGTTGAAAATTATGAAACTTGGTGAAAAATCTTATAATAATATATAAGATTAATATTGAAGGTGTTTTGAGGAAATAAAAGTATATTAAGTTATTATTTCTATTTTGAAGCTATTAAATGATAGTTTTTATAAATGGAAATAATTGTAGAAGATTGTCGGATAATCTGAAAAATGTGAAAATGGGTTAGAAAGTCTAGAATAATATTCTAAAGACTTTAGAAGTGTTAGTAGGCTCATGTGATGTTGAGACGCCATAGACCGTGTGTTGACTGACTAATAGACGTAAATGGTTAAGTAACGAAGGAAGTTACGATAAATAAACACAACGTCTGTTAAAGATTAAAACGAGTTTTATAATTCGTTTTGAAATGAAGGTTTTGGCATAAAACTAATCTTGATAAATCTGAGGTGTAGTTATTTCTGTTTATCTTTGTGTTCAACGAGGTACTGATAAAAGATTCACATATAAGCATGGATGAGGTATTTGAAAAATGTCAAGACTCTATCCGTTCATTCTGGACGAAAAAGAAAGTTGGTCATCTGTTCAAGAGAGTTGAATTATCAGTCAGGTTATTCGAAGGGCGAATTAACGTAAAGTTATAAAGGACCGAGGCAAGTCTTTCAGTTCCTATGTGTTGTACGAACTTGTTGTTGAATATATAAGGTGATTTTCATGAATATGATGAATTACATGCTATGCTTTATGAAATGTGAAAGTCAACTATGACTAAATTGATTGAGTTATGGAACTCAGTCTATATGTGATAAGTGATAACTTAGATATATCAAGCATATGAAATTGCATGGCTTAGAATTATGATATATGTATGTTATGCATAGTAGAATGATTATGATGTATGAGCTGAGCATGAAATTATGTGCTACGTGAAGCATGAAAACTGCTAGATTTGTTGAGCTGTCGAGCTCAGACTTGCAAAACCCAAATTTTGCAGGATAAAGATGCAGGGCGATATTATCTGCTATCTGGGCGATAAAGATTAGAAGTCGTACAAAGAAATTGCGTTTCTTTAATTAGAACTTGTATTGAATCATGGCAATGATTCTTGATATATGTAACTGACTGGTACGTAAAGTTCGAATTATTCAATATACAAAGAATATTTGTTTTAAATATATTGGGATGAGTATTCTATAAAGAAAATCAATATAGTGTTACTACTATATAATAAAGAATTTGAATGTAGAATTGAGTTGTATATACTCATATCTACTTCAATGTATAATCATAAAGGTTGCGATTTCAGGGAATAGAAAGAAAGATATAAAAAAGTTTTTAATTATTCCGCATTTTGAGCTATTATTTCATCTTAATATGATGTAAAGCTGAATTAAGATAGTATTTAACGCACATGGTCGGGATTAAAATTAGTCCTAATTTTGATTAAGTTGGTCCTGATTTTGGGGGGCGTTACAGTAGCCCAGTACGCAGCAAGGTTTAATGAGCTGACATGATTTGCTCCACATCAAATGGACACTGAGGAAACAAAAGCAAGGCGATTTGAGCAAGGCTTAAAACCTTGGCTTTACAACAAATTATCGATTCTACAGATTGGATCATTTGGTGCGCTCCTTGAAAATGCAATAATTGCAGAAGGAGGAAGTGAAGCAATGAGTCTTTTCCATAAAGAGAAGAAACATAAGAGAATGATGGAAGGGACAATCAAGATGGAAACAGGTAGTGGAAGTGGAAATAATAAGAAAAGAAAATGGAACAATGTGGGAAATACAGGAAATATTCAGAGGAATTAATAGAATAAGAAATTTGAACCATGTAAAAACTGTGGAAAGAATCATACTGGAGTGTGTAGGAAAGGAAAGATGGTATGCTACAAGTGTGGGCAGGAGGGACATATCTCTCCTAACTGCCCCAATCCAAGAAAGACTTTCGGATGCTTTATCTGTGGCTCAGTGGATCACTTGGCCAGAAACTGTCCAAAGAAGGGAATAGAGGGAGGAAACAGTAACAAGGGTAACAACAGCGGGAAAACAACTACAACAGGACTAGCTCCGCAGAATAGACCAACCGCCAGAACTTTTAATATGATGGCGCAAGATGCAGTTGCTTCAAAAGATGTAGTTTCAGGTATTGTTCCGATCAACAATATAAATGCTTATGTGTTGTTTGATTCAGGAGCAACCTGTTCTTTTGTATCACATGAATTTGCTAAGCGTTTGAATATCCCTTTGGTAAATTTAGAAACCCCCATGAACATAGAAGTCGCCAATAAAGACGTAATTCTTGTAGAGCACATCTATAAGAATTGTTGCGTTAAGATAGGAGATCACAGGTTGAACATAGATTTAATTCCAATTCAGTTGGGGGAGTTCGACATAATTTTGGGAATGGACTGGTTATTTAATCACGGAGCGGTGATAGATTGCCAAAAGAAGTTAGTAAGCCTCAAACCTGCAAAGCAATCGCCGGTAGTATTTCACGGTAATAAATCGCCAAGACAATCTCGTTGTTTGACGATGATGCAAGTGCAGAAATTATTACAGAAAGGTTGTGTGGGATATCTAGCATATGTGATAGATACCCAACAAGTGGGAAATTGTAGTGGTGAATGAATTCACGGATGTTTTTCCAGATGATTTACCAGGTCTTCCACTAGACAGAGAAGTTGAGTTTGTTATTGATATAGTGCCTGGTACAGCACCAATATCCAAGGCACCATACCGAATGGCTCCAGTGGAAATGAAAGAATTGATGATACAATTGCAGGAATTGTTAGACAAGAAGTATATTCGACCAAGTACATCACCATGGGGAGCACCGGTATTATTTGTGAAAAAAAAGGATGGATCATTGAGACTTTGTATTGACTACAGGGAGTTGAACAAAGTAACAATTAAGAATAAGTATCCATTGCCCAGGATCGATGATCTCTTTGATCAGTTGAAAGGGTAAGGTACTTTTCAAAGATAGACTTAAGGACTGGATATCACCAGCTGAAAGTAAGTGATGAAGATGTTCCAAAGACAGCATTCAGAACTCGGTATGGTCATTACGAGTTTTTGGTAATGTCTTTTGGATTGACAAATGCGTCAGCCGCATTCATGGACATGATGAACAGAATATTCAAGCAGTATTTGGATAAGTTTGTTGTAGTATTCATAGATGATATTTTAATCTACTCCAAGACATAGGATGATCATGTAGTACATTTGAGAATAGTGTTGGAAACACTAAGAAGAGAGAAGTTGTATGCAAAATTCTCTAAATGTGAATTTTGGCTGGAAAGAGTTCAATTTTTGGGACACGTGATCGATAAAGATGGTATATCTGTGGATCCGGCAAAAGTAGAAGCAGTAATAAACTGGGAACAGCCAAAAATGCCGACTGAAGTACGTAGCTTTCTAGGGTTAGCGGGTTACTATCGGAGATTTATTCAAGATTTTTCAAAGATAGCTACTCCGTTAACTAATTTGACAAGAAAGACGGTGAAATTTGTATGGTCGGAGAAATGTGAACAGAGTTTTCAAGAACTCAAGAAAAGACTAAGTGAAGTGCCAGTGCTATCATTACCAGATGAAACAGGGAATTTTGTTGTCTATAGTGACGTGTCGCATAAAGGACTAGGGTGTGTGCTTATGCAACACGGGAAAGTCATTGCTTACGCATCACGACAGCTAAAAGATTATGAGAAGGGATATCCTACTCACGATCTAGAATTGGCAGCAGTAGTATTTGCCTTGAAGATTTGGAGACATTATCTGTATGGAGAAAAATGTGAGATATATACAGATCATAAAAGTCTGAAATATATCTTCACACAAAAAGAGTTAAATATGAGACAGAGAAGATGGTTAGAGTTGATCAAGGATTACGATTGCGAAATTTTTTATCACCCAGGGAAAGCAAATGTAGTGGCAGATGCTTTAAGTAGAAAAGGTCGAGAAAAGTTGATGATGTTGACAACTCACGATGAGTTGATAACAGCAATGGAAAGAATGGAACTAGAAGTAAAGTTTCCGCATGAGTCGGAAGGAAAGTTATACATAATGGAAAGTGGTCCAACGTTGTTGGATAAAATCAAAGAAGCACAAATCAAAGACGAGGAGTGTGAGAAGATAAGAGAAAAGATTTCTAAAGGAAAAGAAACAAAGTTTAAACTCGATAAAGAAGGGATAATCAGATTTGAAGGAAGAATTTGGGTTCCGTTAATACCAGAGCTGAAAGAAGAAATTCTACAAGAGGCCCATTATTCAAGGTACGCGATTCATCCTGGAAGCACAAAGATGTATCAAGACCTTCGACAACATTTTTGGTGGCCGAACATGAAAAGAGAAGTTGCAGAATATGTCAGTAGGTGTTTGACCTGTCAAAGAGTCAAAGCCGAACATCAGAAACCAAGTGGGTTACTTCAATCATTAGAAATTCCTGAATGGAAATGGGAACATATCGCGAAGGATTTTGTGGTAGGACTTCCAAATACACAGAAAGGGTTTGATGCTATATGGGTTATAGTTAATCGATTAACGAAGTCGGCACACTTTTTGCCAATCAAGATCAAATATAACCTGGATCAGTTAGCTAAACTCTATATCAAGGAAATTGTTTCCCGACATGGAGTGCCAATTTCAATTGTGTCAGATAGAGATCCAAGGTTCACATAAATTTTTTGGAGAAGCTTACAAGAACACATGGGAACACAGTTAAGATTGAGTACGACATACCATCCTCAGACAGACGGACAGAGTGAGAGGACAATACAGACTGCAGAAGATATGCTAAGAGCTTGTGTTATGGATTTCAAGGGAAGTTCGGACGATCACTTACCTCTGGTAGAATTTGCTTATAACAACAGTTACCACGCCAGTATAGGCATGCCGCCTTACGAAGTATTGTATGGAAGAGAGTGCAGAACCCCATTGTGTTGGGATGAGGTAGGAGAGCGTCGGTTGCTAGGACCAGAATTGGTGCAACAAACTGCAGAAATTGTAAAGTTAATACGTACGAGACTTATCACAGCTCAAGATCGGCAGAAAAAGTACGCAGATCAGCATAGACAGAACAGGAAGTTTGACATCGGATCACATGTATTTCTGAAAGTATCCCCGTGGAAAGGAAAGATACGATTTGGAAAGAAAGGAAAATTAAGTCCTCGTTTTATAGGACCATTTGAGGTTTTAAGAAAAATCAGTGCAGTAGCCTATGAAGTAGCATTACCTCCAGAGTTAGAACACGTTCATAATGTGTTTCACGTGTCGGTCTTACGACCACATAAGCCAGATTATAAACACGTGATAGAATATGAACCTATACAGTTTCAGAAAGACTTAACGTATGAGGAAATTCCTATTCAGATACTGGATAGGAAAGAGCAAGTTTTGAGAAATAAAACCATACTCTCAGTAAAGGTGTTATGGCGAAACCACAATGTTGCAGAGGCAACGTGGGAGTTAGAAGAGAAAATGCGAAAAAACTATCCTCATTTATTTGACTAGTTTTATTTTGCGATTCCGAGGACGAAATCTTTATAAGGAGTGAAGAATGTGACAATCCGGATATTCAGATATTATTAAAATAAGAAAATATTAAATAAATTTCTTATTTTAAAATATGTTAAGTGTGTTTGACTGCATAAATATTGTTGTGCTGTGATTTTTCGTGATGAATTAGATGTGTATAATAACTGTGAAAGTATACATTTATTTGAAGAATTATATTTAATAAATATTAAATGAGTTAGCTGAAAGTAGCTACATGGCAAAATGAATAAATAATTCATTAATTGATAAATTAGTGAATTAAGATGTTTGTTTTAGTTAGTTAAATAATGAAATTTATTTAATTAATAATGATATTATTTTTATGTTATAATAAGAATGATAACATGAATGATAAAATAATATTTGATGTTTTGTGAGATATATGTACATTAGTAATATAATGTCCAATATCGATGTTATATGTATGTTGGTATCAAAGCTTATGAATTCAAATTTATAATGTGAGTAAAGGGAATTATATATATTTAATATATATATAAAAAAAAATTGTTGAAAACATTTTATGGAAGAAAGGGGATAATTATATTTAGTCTTATAAAATTTAAAAGTATTCATTAAATAAATGATATTAAAATAATTAATTGAATATTATTTATTTTAATATAGTTGGTTCGTCTCACAAAATGTATTATTTTATCTAATGTAATAGTTTCATTTTATTGAAAGGATTAAATAAATATAATACATAAATTAATTTGTGTATTGTAAGTATAATGCATGTAAACTATGTATATATGTAATATATGTATATCCGTAAATATATACTGTAATGTATGTATGTAATATATGTATATATATTATATACTAACGTTAGTATTTAAGGTATTAAACAAACAAACAAGTTGCTGAGTATTGTCTAATGCAAGCAGGAGGTGTCCTATAATAAGCCTACTAAGCATCTATTAAATTAGTTAAACATGAGCTGTCAATTTTGAAGCATTAGACTATTAGTAAGAAAGCTTTGCTTGTAGTAAGCAAACCAAGAATAATACTCAGCTCTCTCAACAGAATTCAATAGGTTCCAAATTGTTTTCTCTCTCAACTGCCGAAAATCATTATTTCCCAACCATCTGTCCAACTCTCTTAATCTCGGCTACAACCATCCAGTTTAGCAAGATGATGAGGCTGTAAATTTTAAACAAGGAAGAAATAAAAGACTCATGAGTGGTGCTGTGTAACTGGAATTAAATTAAAGGAGAGCAGGAACTCATAAACAAGCAAGCTAAAGGTATTGTAAACTATCCTTGCTATGTTTTTATTTAAGGATGCCAAGCATGAACGAAACTTGGTTATACAATAAAATTGATTAAGTATGGAACTGTTGTTGGTTGAATTAGAATTAAGGAGATAGGTTTGGGTTGTGCGGCGATATAAGGGGGCTGAAATGGAAATGATAGCTTAGTTAAATAGCCATGAAGTGAGTGTTCTAAAACAGTGCACTCAAGGTATTTGATAAAAGTCCTATATGGACTGTTTTGGTTAAAATGTTAATATTTACCAAATCTGAAGCTAAGGTAAAATATATTTTCATTTTATAATGATAAATACAGATTTTTGACATAAACCATAAAAGCGAATAACAAATTTAAACCAAAACGAAACATTGGAATGTCGTGTGCCAAGCCAGTTATGAGCACTGTTTTGGGCAGCTTAGAGAGTCCGAAATGGGAGGTTTATAATTTATAAGTATAGTCTTATATGCTATATATAACATATTTCAATTGTGTCGTAATCAAGCATATGAGCTAAAGATAATAAAATCGCGAACTGAGAGGGTTAGGAACAGGGCTGCTGCTATGGCAGTAGCAAAGTTTATGTTTGGGCTGTGGCTGAAAACTTCCTTGGACATGTAATCAACACTGTTAAGTTACACAAGTTGTTTAGTTAATGTGTTTGAAGAATAATTGAGTATATTACCTACATCATAGCTAGAATTTAATATAAAAGAATTAAAGATGAGGGAAATAAAAAAAAGTTATCAAACCAATAACAAGAAGAAGGGTTGTTGCCTATTGACAGCAGCAACTAACAACAAGCAGCAGAAGCGAGAAGCAATTCTATTATGAATGGGTTAAAGCTTCGCGTTAATTTGCTAGTTACTTGTCAAACCTAGCTTATACTATTTTTAGTTATATTAGACAAGTAAAATATTAATATAGTTACAAGGTATTATAATTGAATAAATTCAAACTAAAAGCTAAGTCTAGGACTGTTAAGCCAGTAAAGGGCTATTACGGTTTCAAGGGGCTGTTTGGCTTTATATTAAGAGACGATACTAGTTACTAGTTAACATGATATTCACAATGTTAAAGATATATATTGCTACGGGAACTATAATTTATTTATACAAATTGTTATCGCACTCAATACATAAAATATGTTATGAAGTTACCTTGTACATGTAAAATATATATATATATATATATATATATATATATATATATATATAAATGATGGAATACTCATGTATTACATTATGGGTGGTTATAAACTGAGTTTATAACATAGTTACATACTAAAAACACGTTGAAGTTGAAATCCAGTAAAGCGAATAGTGAGTTGTAAACTAAGGTTCTTAATGTACTCACATACTACAATCACAACGAAGCTTACCAAAAATGAAAACTGAATATCATTAGCTAATAACGTGAACAATGTGGATATTTAGTATATAGTTATATAAGTGATATATTATGAATATATGGCTAATGCACTCATATAACTATGGTTGTGTAGGACCCGTAAAAGCAAATTTAGCTGAATTGATTACAATAGCCAACAGACAAGGCAAGTATCCTGATCTTGTTTATTTTTGAGCAATTATCTCAATTCCTTTATCTTCAAACAAGTTCCCTTACCTTGAGCAAATGTTTCACAATCATATATGAATAATATAATGATATATAATTTTATTCCAATCAGCTTCTAAAAATAATGAAGGTAAGATCATGTGTATTTGATAAAATTCGATACACATTTGCAGTTTAAATGAATGTCTACGCTGTTTGTTCTAGCTAGACCCCAGATTTAACTATTTCAATTCTTTCATACTAAGTCTTGAAATCGTTCCAAAATTTATAAAGCTGTTCATCCTGTTTGCTTTTGGGTTGAACTTCAAACTGAGTAGAACATCCCTAACTTGGGAACATTTTATATTGCGTCCTGGGGACGGTGATGATGGACACAAGTGATGTTCTAATAGATAACATTGATCAATACAGGGCATAATGGGCTGACCACCCACCGTGCCCGTAAGACCAGACGGTTCACAGATGGATTTCTGATAGAACCTTTTCAAGAAAAAAAAAATAAACGTTCATTGTCTTGTGACCACTCAGTATCAGAATTCAGTATATCATTTCAAGAATATAAATGAGTTATACTGTTGTTTAAGAATTGTTCAGTTGCTTTCTGATATTTACTCTGCTATAAAAGCATATCTCAAAGAGAACATTTATTTCTTGATATACGTGTTTATCAATTACGATTACTTGCTGAGCAATCAAATGCTCATTCTTGGTTTGAATATAAATGTTTTCAGTTAAGCCAGAACGCATAGAAGGGTCCGGAAAGGATAAAGGCAAGGGGAAGCTACATGAGTAGTTATAGATGGCTGTTGTAATAGATAGACTTTTGTTTTAAAAATAAAATATCTATCATGTAATAAAGATACTAAAGGTCTTCGTACCTGGGATAGATACCTCTGATGTAATAAGTATTATTATCTTTTATTATAAGCAGTTTGTATGAATGGTATCGTGTAGCACCAAATACAGGTTTTAAGTACCCGGATTTGGGGGCGCCACAGAGAGAGAAGACAGAGCTGCAGATGGAAGAAGAAGAGAAGGAGGGAAGCCATTTGAGCCAAACCAATCCCTCTATTCTCCCGAATCATCTCCATTTCTCCTTCACCAAGCTGCAGTTCAGAAGATAGAGAGAGAAGAGAGAATATATTTATATAGAGAGAGATACATACAGTAGAGAGAGAAGGAAAGAAAACAAAGAAGAAAGAAGAATAAAACTACACGGGGGAAGAAGGAGCACAGGAACAAGAGGAGAAAGAAGAAACCTCCTAGAAGATTTCATAACAGCATAAAAACGTCAAGCAAGAGGTAAAAATCCAAACCTCAAGCTCATTTCCTCCATTTTCAACTTTTGTAAGCTTTTGAAGCATTCTCTATGGGTTTGAGCTTTTCTTGAGATTTTGGTTGTTATTGTTGGTTATGTTTGGTTTATATTATTTTTAAGACACTTTGTAAACCATTAATACCTTTAAAGTGGAACAAAAAATGAAGAATGATCCGAACCTTGGCTTAATGGATGAAACTTTGGACATTTTTGGATAAAAGGACCTTCAGACGAATTTAGAGGACTGTAAAGCCTTAATTGTCTAGTTGTTTGGATTATTTGTTGTTGTGTTATTGTAGTTCCATGGGTTATCTTCATAACCCAGTTGGAAAGGAGTTAAAAGGAGTTAAAACAAAGTTTTAGAGTTGATTTTGGTGAAGAACACCAAGAACAGAGTATGAACTCTGTACTTTAGCTTAGGATTTAGACTTATTAATGATAATGGGTAGCTCTATATTTTTGATATGTTGTAGCCCCATGAGTTAGGAGTCCATAGAGTCCAGAATGGACCAATTTGAATGTGTATTGAAGGAGTTATGGTGATCGGAGCGGAGAAAGGTCGAACTGCACGGTTGAAAAATCTGCAGAACCCAGTTCCTGGATGTCGGCGCTGCAGCGCCGTTCATAAGAACAAATCTGGCGCCACATCGCCGGACACGTGGCGGAAGACGGAAACAAGTTGGCGCCGTAGCGCCGATGCTAGTTCAAATTGGGCGCCGCAGCGCCGGGTCTACCCAAACTGATAGGAGGAATCGGGCTGGCACCGCAGCGTCACTGTCCAGGCCAAACCAGGCACCGCAGCGTTGGGTTAGGTCGGCGGGTCGGGTCGGGTCAGGCTTAGTAAACTTTTCCAGCAAGACCAGAATGTAGGTTTTCTTTTAATGATGTTATATACATCTTATATTTACCTCATGACCCTATAGGGTAGCCTTAGAAGCGTAATATAAGGTTATATTTTGGACATAGAATGATTCGACACGTTAGTTATTTATAACGCGACTAATCGTACTTTACGTTTAGCTTCTAGGGGGACCCCCGACTACCTTGTCGTAGTGGTCATTGATGTAGTCTAATGATGTAATGACTGTAATGAACCCAGTCTTAATGTGACTAATTATTATGTGTATATGTATTTACATGTGTAGGATATTAAGGAACGTGTATTGTAATATTATAGTAAACGTTTGAGGTAAGTTCCCTAACTTAATTCTTTATATATTAAATGCAAGTACCCTAATCTTACTCAATTTACATTTGAGCAAGTTTCTTAAACCGTACAACTCTTATATATTGTGCGAGTTTCTGATGTTATATAAATTCTAAGCTTTCACAAATTATTATTGTGCAAGTACTCTTACTTTTATTCAAGATATCTAGTTATGCTTTAATGCATGTTATTGGAGCCTTAAAGTTCTATATTCTATGAACTGCTGAGATGGTTATCTAAGCCAATTATTTCGGCTAAACATATATTGAATTACTTTGTTGATTTAAGAATAATTCATTAAGATATTGTTGATATTTATTGTAGCTATACAATCAAATTGTTTGACTTGGATTTCCTTAATGTAAAGCTGAGAAGAACAACCCTACTATTGGGGAATTATTTTGGTCGGTAATACCGATTGACCCTATATGGGTGATAACCAGACGCTTAGACGTTTACATAAATGTTGTACAACATAGGGTATGATAAGCTGATCCCCTAAAGTGCCAGAGGAAAAATGTTCAGTTGATAGTTATAAAACTATTAAACCCTTTGATGAAAGAAGAAAGTTCAAGGTCATTTGACCACTCAGTATGTTGTTTAGAAATGTTAGTAATATAAAGGAATACCTTGTTATTGCTCCTATTTATTCGACATGTGTTCTCAATTATTGTTCAGTTGTAGAACTGGAAGCATGATTCCTGATGTTATTATCATGTACATGTTATACTTGTTGGGCAATTGAATGCTCATTCTTGCTTTAAATTTCATGCTTTCAGCTAAGGCAGAACAGGCAAAAAGTTCCCGCAAGGACAAAGGCAAGGGAAAAGTTACCGAGTAAAGGATATTATATCATATCCACTTTTGTAATAGTTTATGCTAGGAATGTGTGATCATTCTGGATTGTATTAATTATCCTAAGATGTTGTGTACTTATGTCAAAGTCTTAGAACCTAGGATTCATAGAGTAAGACGTTGTGTAATATTTAGTAATTACATTTATGTCCTTATGTTGATGATGAATGGGTAGAATAGATGATAGATGTGTAGTACCGTGAGCACCGAGTCTGTGGGTAAAGAGACCCCGGATTTGGCGTCACAATTCCTAACACCCTTCTAAGATGCTCAGCGTATTCCTCTTTTGTTTGAGAGTAAATTAAAATATCGTCAATAAACACACCACGACAAACTTATCCAAGTAATTCTTGAAAACCATATTCATTACGTCCATAAATGCGGCAGGGGCATTTGTAAGTTCAAAGTGCATCACCAAATATTCGTAATGCCCATAACATGTCTGAAATGCTATTTTCAACACGTCATCTTCCTGTATCTTCAATTGATGATATCCCAACCGTAAATCAATTTTTTAAAAATATTTAGCTCCCTTCAGTTGATCGAAGAGATCATCAATCCTAGGCAACGGATATTTATTTTTAATTATCACATTGTTCAGTTCACGGTAGGTGATACGGAATCGTAACGACCAATCCTTCTTTCTAACGAACAATATTGGTGCTCCCCATAGAGACACATTTAGCCTAATGAATTTCTTATCCAATAGCTCCTGTAGTTGAACCATCAGCTCTTTCATCTCTACTAGAGCCATTCGATATGGAGCTTTTGAAATAGAGGTAGTTTCCGGTACGAGATCAATAACGAATTCTATTTCTCGATTGCATGGGAGTCCAGGCAGTTCTTTCGGGAATACATCCATAAATTCTCTCACCATGGGTATCTGTTCTAACTTTGATTTATTTTGTTGAGTATCTAATATGTAAGCCAGATGCCCAACACATTCTTTCCTAAGCAGTCTTTTTACTTGCATCATTGATATGGAATTAGACTGTCTAAGATTACGATTTCCGTAAAATACTACTTTCGCCTTATTGGAAACCTTAAGGTTCATTGTCTTCTAATTACAGTCGATCATCGCTTCATAGTTGTTTAACCAATTCATCCCTAATATAACATCAAACTCCCGTAATTGATCAATGGTGATGATTTCCTTGTTAGTAACTTTTATGGTTAAGGGATGTTCAAAATCTCTAGGAGTTAAATTGAAACGATGCACAAAATTATGTGATATAAATGAACATGTAGCGCCTGAATCAAACATAACATATGCATCGATCGAATTTATTGGTATGATATCTAGCATCACATCCCTTGATGTTACCACATCCGTGACAGAAAAATTGAATGTTCGGGTCGTTGGTCGCGCCGGTGGAGTCGGTCTCGCTATCTGAAGTATATTATTATTTTTATTCCCCCTTCGTTTATCTACCACCACCCTTTTTAGATAATTTTGTGCTTGGTGGTCCAAAACACCACACACAAAGCACGCACCACTCCTTGGATTGGTATAATTGAGAGCCATGTGTCCCTCTTGTTCACATTTAAAACATACATTTCTTTCTTTCAAACAAACTCATGTGTAGTTCTTACCACAATTTCTACAAGCCTCCGTCCTTTTCTTTATATTCCCTTCCCTTCCTCCCTTGTTGTTCTAATAATATAAAGTTGACGGTTTACTAAATAATAAATCAACCTTGGTTGAAATTTAGGAGTATAAAAATGCATGTTTTTTTCACTACCCTTGAATATATATAATAATAATAGGCTGCCAGTGGGAATTAACAATCATAAAGATAGAAATTCATTGAAGGACCAAGTACAATTATTCAATATATACCGTAACATAGTCTTAAAACATAAGATAAGATTCGTTGAAGGACTAGGTACAATTTCAGACTTTATATAATCATCAATCAACCAATTAAAGAATATAAAACTACACCTGAAGTTGGTCCCTGCCTGTTTTGGTACCATATTTTGGTACCAAAATATGGTTCTCAGTCACCAATTTTTGTATTTAATGCTCACTTTAAAATTTATTAAAAAACAATATTAAGAGTAATAACATCAATGGTGTTGTGAAATGATAGATATAATAAAATGTATATCAACAAAAATGTATATTGATAAACTCTTGTATTTAAGTGGTCATCCACAATTCTTTTGATATCCCTCACAATCTCTTGGATGAGTGTATCACATTATTCCTTTACGCTTTCGGATGTATCACTCTACATTTTCACTTCTTCTATTCTTCTGTATCTTTCTGCTGGGAGTATATATAAGCATGTGCAGAGAGAGAAACATAACCTTTTCATTTCTCAACCTTTTCATATTCCAATACTTTATTTCTAACACTCCCACTTGGATGACCACTTTCTAAGAATATGCCTCGTTAAAATCCTTACCAAATAAAACCCCTTGTGGGAAAAATTTTGGCTAAGGAAAAGAGTACAATATTCTTGTATATCTTCTAGTGCCTTAGGATTGCCTCATTAAAACCTTGCAAAGGAAAATCTAGTGAAAAAAAACCTTAGCGAAGGAAAAAGAGTACAATCAGCACATATCCTTCAGAAAATTTACTCCCCCTCATGAGTACACTGTTCATGGTAAAAATATCCTTAAGTCTACGCATGCCAATGTTGTGCACCATCTTCTTAAAAATTGCAGTTGGTAGTGGCTTAGTGAATATATCAGCTAAATTATCACATGATCTGCTTGACATCAATATCGCCCCTCTTATAGAACTCATGTGTATAAAAGAATTTTGGTGCAATATGCTTCGTTCTATCACCCTTGATATAGCCTCCCCTAATTTGAGTGATATAAGCGGTATTATCTTCGTATAATATTGTTGGACTATTTATGATTGATGATAATCCACAGTTCTTACGAATGTGTTGAATTACCGATCTCAACCAAACACGTTCACGACTCACTTTATGAATTGCGATAATCTCTGCATGATTTGAGGAAGTAGCAGAAATTGTTTGCTTAACAGATCTCCATGAAATAGCAATATTTCCATAAGTAAATAAATATCCTGTTTGTGATCTGCCTTTGTGTGGATCAGAAAGATAACCTGCATCAGCATATCCAACTAACTGTGGTTTTGTTCCATTTGGATAAAATAATCCCAAATCAGTAGTACCACGAAGATATCGCAAAATATACTTAATTCCATTCTAATGTCTTCGAGTTGGTGCAGAACTGTACGTTGCTAGTAAGTTAACTACAAATGCTATATCAGGTCGTGTGAAATTTGCAAGATACATCAAAACACCAATTGCACTAAGATATATGGTACTTCAGGACCAAGAGTTTCTTCATCATTTTCTCGTGGTCGAAACAGATCTTTCTTGATATCAAGTGACTGACCTATCATTGGAGTGCTCAAAGGACGAACTTTATCCATGTAAAAGTGCTTCAAGACTTTTTCTGTGTATGTTGATTGATGAACAAAAATTCCATTTGGAAGATGTTCAATTTGCAGGCCAAGAATTTTTTTTGTCTTACCAAGATCTTTCATCTCAAATTCATTCTTTAAACAATTTGTAGTTTTTTGTTAACTCTTCTGGAGTTCCTACAAGATTAAAATCACCAACATATACTGTAACAATAGCAAATCTGGATTCTAATTTTTTATTTTATTTTTTATAAAAATACATGGACAAATTAGATTATTCTCAAATCCTTCTTTCAAAAGATATTCACTGAGGCTATTATACCACATGCATCCAGATTGTTTTAACCCATATAAGGATCTTTGTAGCTTAATAGAATACATACTTGGAGATGTAGAATTCTATACTTCAGGCATTTTATATCCTTCAAGAATTTTCATGTAGATATCATTATCTAATGATCCATACAGATATGCTGTAACAACATCTATTAATCGCATATCCAAATTTTCTTTTGCAACCAAGCTAATTAAAAATCTGAATGTAATTGCATCCATTACAGGAGCATATATTTCTTCATAATCAATACCAAGTCTCTGCGAGAAACCTTGTGCTACAAGTCGCGCTTTGTACCTTATAATTTCATTTTTCTCATTTCGTTTACGTACAAATACACATTTGTATCCAACAGGCATTACACCTTCAGGTGTTCGGACTATAGGTCTAAAAACTTCACGTTTATTTAGTGAATTTAATTCTACTTGAATCACCTCTTTCCACATTGGCCATTTTTACGTTGACATTCTTCAACGGTTTGTGGCTCATATTCATGATCATTACTTCTGGTAATATGAAGAGCAACTTTATATGAAAATATGTTGTCGACAATAATTTTATTTCTATCCAATACTTCTCCTGAATGTACATAATGTATCGAGATCTCGTTATTTTTAGGTACCTGATCCTCTTCAGGGGATAACTCTTCAAGAGTTTTATTTTCAAGAGATTTTTGCTCATAAGTTTTGGATATATCAGTTATTTCTGTGGCCTGTTTCATGGGTATAGCCTCTTTATAGGCTGCAACTTGTTTTTCTTGTACTTTCCTCTTCTAGAAAATTTTATCTTTAACACCGATCGGTCTTTCACACTTCAGGTGTGGTTTTGATTCATTTACTGCTGTATTAACTGATTGTCCTACAGGGACTTCAATCTGTGTTGGAGTATTAGCAGCTGGAATGTGAGATTTCACTATTTTCTTATTGTCGGTGAATACGTCCGGTAATTGATTTGCAATTCCTTGCAAATGAATAATCATTTGAACTTCTAGTTCACATTGATTTGGATGAGGATCAAGATGAGATAACGTCGAAGCATTCCATGTAATCTCTCGTCATGCTTCAAGCAAATTTTGTGCTTCAGGCAAACGTCGTGCTTCAGGCAATAACTTTTCTCCTCCTAATGGTAGGAAGATTTAAGAACATGCACTACATGGATAATCAGTAGGTAAAAGAATCTTCTAGTCCTTTAAGTGATGTTTATGGGAGTTTTCAATAATTCGACGCATCATTATTAATCCTGGATGACCAATACGATCATGCCAAAGCATAAAAACCTTTGGGTCTGAACACTTCTGGTGTATTGCAACATTTGTTTCAATTGTTCTCATTGTATTATAATATTACCTAGAAGAGAAAATAGGCAGTTTTTCTAGTATGAGCTTCTGGCCCGATACTATTGAAGTAATATAAAGAAATTATTCACTGCCTTCGTTATTAGTTTCAACATGATAACTATTATAACATATATCTTTAAAGCTGAGTAAATTTCTACTTGACTCAGTAGAATACAAAGCATCATTAATATAAAGTTTTGTGCCCTTTGGCAACATTATAATCACTCTTCCGGAGCCTTCAATTAAGTTTTGATGAATAATAGCTCTTTTAGAGCTTTCAACTAAGTTCAATAAACCTGATATGGTATTGACATTGGCTTTGAATAAATGTAAATTTTGAAAATATTTTTTTATCTTTAAAGATCGTATGAGTTGTTGCACTTTCTGCTAGACAAAAATCTTCCCTAGTCATCTTGGAATTGATTTTAGCAGTAGAACCCATGCAGCTTCATATATGTAAAACATTTAAACTTTATTACTTGAAACATAAATAAAACATATCAAAATAAAAATACTTATTATAATGAAAGAAAAATAATTAATTGACATAGCCATTTCTATTTGGAAAGTCAAGATAATTCATGTGATCTTCAAGATCATTATGATCATTCATGGGATCTTCAAGATCATTATGATCAACAAAGTTTGTTTTAATTCCCTTTCTCTTTTCTTTTATGGAAGCTTGGTACAAATCTACCAAATATTTAGGAGTACGACAGGTACGTGACCAATGATCTTCCATTCCACACCTACGACCACGACCATAATTTCCTTTATGTTTATCAAATGAGGTTCCATTCACTTCAGGGAATGGAGTAGAACCGGTCGGGCGAGATTGGTGGTTTTTCAGCAAAAGCTCATTATTTTGTTCAGCCACTAGAAGACATGATATCACTTTAGAGAACATAGTTTCCTCTATCGCTTCAGGGAATATTTTGTGAACTTATGCTCTCGATATTGCTACTGCGGAAGCATATTTGAGGCATAAAATGTAGTTAATATTTTCTCTAACATGTCTTCATAAGTGAGATGATGGAAAATAAAAATAATTAATTTTTGCATGATCCTGCAGAGATGCATGATTTCCAACCTTAATTGTATCTTCAAAATTCTTTGCCTTTAGATGAATCTCAGCATCAAGAGTCCAGACAAATAATTCTTGCTCAAGATATCAAGGGTAGCAAATTCAAGTTTTGTAAGGTTCAACATTTATATAAATATATAGCTTGATTTCTAATGTAGTATGAATCTTTCCTTGTCACTACTTTAACTTACTAAAACAATTAAATATACACGATCAAATTTAATTGTAATGAAATAATACTTACAATGAGTTGAAAGAACTTCCTTTTCAAAATTGGGTAAAAACTCGCGCCGATAATGTGTTCTGAAATGATAGATATAATAAAATATATATCAACAAAAATGTATATTGATAAACTCTTGTATTTAAATGGTCATCCACAATTCTTTTGATATCCCTTACAATCTCTCGGATGAGTGTATTACATTATTCCTTTACGCTTTCGGATGTATCGCTCTCCATTTTCACTTCTTCTATTCTTCTATATCTTTCTGCTAGGAGAATTGCTGGGAGTATATGTAAGCATGTGTAGAGAGAGAAACATAACATTTTCATTTCTCAACCTTTTCATTTCCCAACCTTTTCATATTCCAATACTTTATTTCTAACAAATGGTCATATTCCTACAGTTTATTTTTACCAAAATAAGGTTCTCAGTCACCAACTTTTATATTTAATGCTCATTTCAAAATGTACTAAAAATAAATATTAATAGTATTTAATTTTCACTTCAAAATGTATTAAAAACAAATATTAAGAGTAATAACATCTTTGGTTGATATTATTACAGTTTATTTTTAACAAACAATGAATCATTCGTATACCTGGTGGTGTCCAAATCGTTTAATGCTAACTCCTAAATGTATTATTAACAAATATTAAAAATAATAATGTCAACGGTTCATATTCCTACTGTTTATATTTAACAAACAGCGAATCATTCATATTCGTGGTGGTGTTCAAATCCTGATGACAAGTGTCATATTCTTGATAATAACATAGAGACCAACCGAAATACATTGTTATATACCAAAAATGGAGAAAAATAATAAAAAAAAATTATGTAATATTATTACACGGTTGAGATATAAACAACGGAAGTTGGGCAACCAAGTCGTAGCAAACAAGTCTGACATAGGGAAGTTTGTTTGAAGTGTATATATACTGATTGTTTCCCCTTACTGTATAATTTGGTTCCATATTTTTGTCGCTTGTAATTTCTAAAGTTGTTGAATGGTCGTCCTAGAGTGATATTTCCAACTCTGCATAAACAACATGTGTACTATGCTTTTAGAATAGTTCATAAGTTAATTTTTAATATTTGGTCAGTGAGCACTTAATTGTCTTTTTCACCTAAACACCCTTCCATTTAAAAAATAATTACTTATAATATAGTAACGATTAAATTCCAAACAAAACATATTGTTTCTCTTTTTAATGTCAAATTCTGTTGTGTACTATTGAACCAACTTTTATAATTATTAAATAAAATAATTATATTATAATAATAAATCTTTTATCAATAATTTTTTTTGGCAAATATTATGACACGTTTATAATTATTAAATATAAATTTCAAAATAAATTACAAGGTAAAAACAGAAAATTATACAGATATAGAACTAACAAAACCCAACAACAAAAAGCCCAACATCAAATAAAAAATTAATAAATTAATATGAATTAAACTATAATTATGCAGAATTAAAATTTTAAAAATCGTAATATAAAACAACATCCTTGCCTCTGCACGGGTAATAAAGCTAGTTTTGTATAGCTTTGATACGAGTGCCAAAGCCTTTCGTCTTGTAAATAAAGTCTTTATATATCATCGGTTGAAAACTTTAGCAGGTTGTACTATGACAATCCGAATTTTCGGAAAGTATTAAAATAAAGATTTAATAAAATAAAATTTTATTTTGACAATATATTATATTGCATGGTATGGGTGATTACGTGCAGTGTAATATGTGAGCGTATGTGATATGGAAAATATAATAATTTATATTTACTATATTTAATAAATTGTTAAAACAATTTATAATGTGAAAGGATAAAAATTATTATTTTATTTTATTTATTATACTGTTTTTATGAATAATTGTTGTATAATATATTTATGGAATGCGATGTGATAAATATAATTGTATATATATTTATTGCATGTATTTGTTGATAATGGTGTATAAATAAAAAGGAGATAATTACAGTTATGTAAACCAAATTAGTGTATACATTAGATAAGGTGTATTAAAATAATTTATGATATTAAATTATTTTAATATGGTGAAATTATTGCATTAAATAAATTATTTTATTTAATGTATAGCTTTCATTTTATTGGAAAGATTTAATGGTTATACATTAATTGAAATATTTATTACGCGATAAATACGGAGGGGTATGTAATATATATTATATTATGTATTGGCCAAGCAAAACAAACAAGCTGGGCAAGAAAATTTCGTGAAGGACAAGGATATTAAGGGAGTAACCTCCAAGCAAAATAAACCAAATAAATTTAAATCAAATTACTTATTTGATTTAGTGGATAATTTATTTGTGTGGATATTGGGACTATAGTGTGTGTGTGTGTATATTATAATACATTTCGTTATGTGTGTGTGTAAAATATGTAAAGGTATTGAGAATGAATCATAAAAGCTAAGTTGCAAATGCTGAGTTAATAGTATTAAGCAGGAGGTGTGAGTCAATTACAAATGATAGAGTACACTAAGCAACTAACGGACGAATATGGAAGGGCTAGGAAGGCTTAAATAATATAATTTGTTTCCTCCCTTGCTCTCTACTCTCTTATTCTCTTCTGTGCTAAACTATTCTCTGCCTAACTCTTCATACCTATAACTACTAACCCAAGAAGCTAGCAATTCTTATTAAAAAAAAACTCTACTAGAACTATGAAGTGTTGAAATTACAAGTGAAAAATCAAGCCTCTAACAAAAATTGAGCAAGTGATCAAACAAAGGAGGTAATTCATGAATCTCTTAATAATTCCATGAAAATTAAGTTAAATAATATATGATTGTTGTGAATTGGTTGTGGGAAGATTTAATTGATGGGGAACCATGAAGGGTTCATAAGAGATAAGGTGAATTGGTTATGGAGGAGGTTTATATATACATTGATTTCATGAAATATGGAGTTTCTATGTATGCATGTAAGGTATTTGTGAAAATGCCTAAGTGAAGAATTTGGTTAAATCATGAAATGTATAAACATCATTTTGGTATGGCAGCAGTATTCATGTAGCAATATAAAGAGGAAAGCATTGATATTGGGTACTGCTTTTAGGAAGACTTAGGTTGGCTGGTATATTGAATGGGTGGGCAGGGCATAAATTTCCTCTAATGTTTTACCTTGCTTTGTGCGATCCTTGATATCTTACATCCACTCTGCTCCACCTTTAAAGCTCAATAGCTTTAAATGAATTGAAATATGTTTAATGTATTCATTAACCTATACAAGGTTTGATACATCAAACATGATATATGAATTAAGATTAGGAAACTAATCTAAATGAAATTGAAATGTCGCATGAGAGTATTGAATATATTATAACTTGAATATATATAGGTTATACGGTGAAGGAAAATGAATGGAATGTTGATGCATTATATATATATATATATATATATATACACATTTCATAACTTGAAATTTTAAACATATTGAGGTTTAAATTACCTTAGTTATGGAATAATGAAACTAATTGGGAAATTTAATTAAAGGTTAGAAATTTGATCTATAAATTTGATCTATGTGGTGTACAAATTTCTTAACAAAAGTTGAAAGCGTACGATGTTTTGTAGCTACGTAATAACACGGTTTAAATTACGTAGATTATACGACGAAGAATAATGTGCAGTGAATGATAACCATCAGATAACAGTTATACAAAAGATGTATGATAAGAATATAACGTAAATGGGCGAACGAACGTGTCAGGACTAGTTAGCCGGGCGACGCGGAACTTAGCTGCCATGGGCTGTTTTAGCAGTCGTCATTCCGGATCGCTTTTGAGCTAAAATCTAAGCAACATAACACCTAATGAAGTACCAAGATGGAAGTATAAATGGTATATAGTAACTTTATGCCACGAAAACTCATTTCAGGCATATAGAATGCAATAAAAATGTAATGTGAATATAAGTTTATATATTTACGCAAACGTTGGCATGTAAAATGGTTATGTAACAAAACAAAATGCATGAAACCGTTTAAAATTTTAATAGTTATGAAATGGATAGTATAAATGTTTCCAGGGTTCGAAACGAAGATTTATATTATAGTATTTATATACTAAAGCTATGAGAGAACCTTTTTAGGCATAAAAGGGTTATAAAGGACAAAAGTTTCTAGTAAAACGTTGAATGGTTTTAAGACGAGAACAAAAGGATTATAGTTAATGTAAATAAAATTAGTTTACATTGAGTATGTGAAGTTAGTATGTGAAACTAATATGTGCATGTACGTATCCTCAATTTGTGTAGTATCATCAAAAAGCAGATAAGTTATAAACATTAAACAATACCCAATGCAAGTTTTTCAATTCTGTTATATTTCTGGATTTAATGTTGTTTATGTATCGCATTAAATATTCATATGGGTGTTTAAGTATATATCATGCTCTATTATTTGCCAAAGTCAAAATATGACTAAATCAATTGGGTTATGGAACTAAATTTATATGTGATACGTGATGGCATATATGGTATGTTGTAATTTGATATTTTGAGATATAGAATTTATGTGTTGATGCATTGTATAGAATTTTATGATGCATAAATGATATGCATAGTAGAAGAATTGTGTTGTGTACAGTGCATATAAAGTTGTGTGCTATGTGAAGCATGATAGACTGTCAGACTTGCTGGGTCGTCGAGCTTAATCTTGCAAAAATAAACTTTTTGCAGGTTAATGATACAATGCAATATTACTTGCTATACGGATGATGAAGGTTGATCGACGTACGAAATGAATACATTTTCTTGAGTTAGAAATTGTATAAAGCTATGATTGATGGTTTTGATATATGTAACTGGCAGCTATGTATAGTTTAAAATATTCAATAAAGAATATTTGTTCTGGATGTATTGTAATAATTACTTTATAAAAATAAAGTGATATATGGACATTACTATATAAGAACGAATTTGTATAGAGGATATGAGTTATATATATTCGTATCTACTCTGATGATTTAAATCGAAAAATGAATTTGATTTTGAGATAAAAGAGAATCGTAAAGGTTGCAATTCAGGGAACGAATGAAAGAAAGATATAAAAAGTTTTTATTTATCCGTATTTTCAGCTATTATTTTATCTTTGTATGATGTAAAGCTAGAACAAGATAGTATTTAACGCACAAGGTCGGGATTAAGTTAGTCCCGATTTTGGGGTCGTTACATGTACAATACAGTTTAGAGAAGGATTAACGTTTGTGGCAATTGATATCCTAGCTTCATTTGGATTTGTCATTGCTTGATGGTCGCGACTTCTTAACTTCGCGTTACTAATAATCTACACCGACAAAACAAATTCAATAGTTATAGAACTATATAATTTGGATTCGCTTTTCACGAAAAAATGTCAATACTTTATGTATATAGAATTATATTCTGAAGTATAAGATTACTGACTCTTTTTTTTAAAATCAGGAACAATTGAACTCCGCGAACCCAAATTATAATCATGCAAAAAATACATACAATTGCCTACGTTAACAACAAATGCACTAGGGATAGCCCCAACACCAATCCATTTGCATCCTTGCACGCTTGAAGGTCACATACATGCCCTTGGTAGACAATGGTTATGAGGCTAGGGTCATGGTGTCTCAGTATTCTCATGGTTAAACTCAGATTAGGGCATGACTTATAACTATTTGTTGTCAGTATTTGAACTTCACTAATTTCACCTAGGTAAGCAGCTTCAAGTCCCAATCCTTCATAAATCAGCTCCAAAATTCTCAAGCTCAACTTCCTTATTTCTGCAAGATATGTTACAATAACATCCCTGACAAACATTAATACATGCATGACAATAATTAATCAAAAAAAGACTCCACTATATTCTATTTCACCTTAAGCTAGTCATGAAAATTGGAATTGAGTGTAGGAATGTTAGCAAATAAACCAAATTTATAAATATTTCTAGAATGTTCAAGAATAATCTTAATTAATTAATACATGAATTCGTGATATCTAAGTACATGTATGTACATGAATGTATTTAAAATGTATTAGAACATGTAATGGTTAGGTTCATGTACATGAATGTGGTCATGTAGTAATTATTATGGTAGCTCTAGAAGTATCCTATGAGTACTATAAATAGTCATGTACTTGGATCATTTCTAGCAAGTGAAATCAAAGTGTTCTCAAGTGTTTTCCAAAGTTATATTTCACTTCCTCCCTAAAATATATTCTCTTCATAATTATCCATCAAATTGGCATCAGAGCCTATCGGAAAAAAAAGACTTGGAGTCTCAATTGGCAAATAACAAGTCAAGGAAGTCTCAAACAACGTCGTGATGGCAAATTCAAACAATCTAGTCTCTCTAATTACTCGCTTCAATGGAGAAGACTTTGATTATTGGAGCCATAATATGAAGGTATTATTGAAGTCCTTTAAGTTGTGGAGTATTGTTGAAGATTGCTAAGATGAACTGGAAACTGAAGATGGTTTGTCACAAGTTCAGAAAAATAGCCTAAATGATAAAAGAGAGAAGGATAACAAGGCGCTCTTCCAAATTTATCAAGCAATTGAAAGGCCAATTTTTGATAAAATTTCAAAGGCAACAACTTCAAAGGAAGCTTGGGATATTTTGCAATCAATATATAAAGGTGAAGAAAAAGTAAAAAAAGGTACGACTTCAATCTTTCCGTTTAGAATTTGAAAAGTTGCACATGCAAGAAAATGAGACTATTGCTGATTATTTTTCAAGAGTTACTTCAATTGTTAATCAAATGGAAACTAATGGAGAAGTTTTACAAGATCAAAAAGTTGTTAAGAAAATTCTTCGGAGTTTACCACAAAAGTTTGATTTTATAGTGGTAGCTATCGAAGAGTCCAAAGATGTGTCAAAACTTTCTTTGGAAGATTTGCAGGCTTCTTTAAAGGCACATGAGTTTCGTGTTAATCAAAGAAATCCACCTTCTAATGATCAAGCTCTCAAGTCTGAAATTGCGGGAGGCCGAGGTGCTCCCCATGGTCGCGGCCGTGGAGGAGGTCGTGGACGTGGAAGAGGTGGCTTCCAAAGAAACAGGGGTAGAGGCTCTAACTTTCGTGGAAATGGAAGAGGATCACCAGGTAACAATAATTATTTTAAGGAAGAGTCATTTGAGTATTCAAATAATTCTCAAAGAGGAAGAGGTCGTGGTATTAATCAAAGAGGGAGAAAAGGCTATATTGAATATTTTCATTGTCACAGGCCTGGTCATAAAATTAGTGAATGTTGGATTGCACCATCTAACAAAAAGGAATCTGGATTAGTGCATGAAAATGAATCAGTTGAGAAAGATTGTTCAGAGTCATTGTTAATTGTTTGTCAAGAAAATAATAATCATGTTTGGTATTTGAATAGCGGTGCCAACAAACATATGACAGGTAATAAGGATTTATTTTCTGTCCTGGTGGAGTCAAATTTTGGGCAAAAAAAATTGGAGATGCTAGAGCCTATACAATTAAAGGAGTTGGAGAAGTCATTTTCAAACCTAAATTTGAAAAGTTTGAAAAAATGATTGATGTTTACTTCGTTCCAGGCATCAAAAGCAATTTGCTAAGTACTGGACAACTTTTGCAAAAAGGATTTGATATATTCTTTCATGATAAATTATGTACTCTGTCAAAAAGTAATCAGGTAGTGGCAAAGATTCGCTTGGCGGAGAATAATTTATTTCCACTTCCACTCCAAGTGGAAAATTTTCATTGTTTTGCTGGTTTTAATGAAGAAGTTTCCAAGTTATGGCATGACAGGTATGGCCACTTGAATTTCGACAGCCTAAAATTGTTAGCAGTGAAAGGAATGGTGAATGGATTACCCCAGATTAATAAAATGGAGGAGACTTGTGAAACATGCCAGTTGAAAAAGTTGCACCGTAATCCATTCCCCTTAAAATCTTCTTGGGGTGCAAGGCAATTACTTGAACTTGTTCATTCAGACTTGTGTGGACCTATGACAGTATCATCTTTTGGAGGTAATAGATATTTCATTTCTTTTATTGATGATTACACAAGAAAAGTGTGGACTTATTTTCTTCATGAAAAATCTGAAAGTTTTCAAGCTTTTAAAAATTTTAAAGCAGAAGTTGAAAAGTTTTCTGGTTATCACATAAAGACTTTGAGAACAGATCGAAGGTCGGAATATCTTTAAAATGATTTTCAGAATTTTTGTAAAGATAATGGTATAAGGCATGAACTGACAGTTCGTTATACACCACAACAAAATGGTGTTTGCGAAAGGAAAAATCATACAATCATGGACATAGTTCGGTGCATGCTGAAAAGAAAAAGGTTGCCACGCCAATTTTGGGCAGAAGCTATTTCTTGTTCAGTTTATTTGATCAACAGGTCCCCAACAAAAAGTTTAAAAAATTGTAGTCCTCATGAAGCTTGGTGTGGGAGAAAACCAAATGTCTAACACTTGAAGATTTTTGGAAGTGTAGCGTTTGCTCATGTGCCAGATGCAATAAAAACTTAATGACAAGGCAGAAAAATGTATTTTTGTTGGATATAGTGAAAGGTCAAAAGCCTACAAGCTGTATAATCCAAAATCAAAGAAAATTGTTATTAGTAGGGATGTAACATTTGATGAAAAATCTTTTTTCAATGATGCTGACACAAACACTGCAGATGAGGCACCACTGCTTATGGAGGATTTGGATGATTGTAGCAGCCTGCCAAGTGAAGATGTTCTATCCTTGAACCCATCTGATGTTCCATCTTCCTCAACAGGAGAATCTTCTGGTAGTAGCCCCGAAGGAATCAAGACAAGGACTATGCAGGAGATTTATGATACTACAGAGCTGGTAGATGCAGGAGCTATTTTCTTTGCTTTCTATGCAGGGGAAGATCCAATTTCCCATGAAGATGTAGCAAAAGAAGAAAAATGGAAACAATCCATGAAGGAAGAAATGATGGCTATTAAAAGGAATGACACCAAGGAGCTTGTCAATTTACCACCAAACAAAAGACCCATTGGAGTTAAATGAATTTTCAAGACAAAGTTAAATTCAGATGGCTCTGTCAATAAGTACAAAGTGAGGCTCGTTGCAAAGGGGTAAGCGCAGAAGGAAGGAGAAACTTTTAATGAGGTATTTGCACCTGTTTCACGACTTGATACTGTTCGTTTAATTATATCTCTTGCAGCTCAAAATAATTGGAAATTGTTCCAAATGGATCTCAAATCGGTATTTTTAAATGGGTTTCTTGAGGAAGAGATCTATGTCGACCAACCACCTGGTTTCATGAAAAAAGGTGAAGAAGATAAAGTTTACAAGTTAAAGAAGGCTTTATATGGTCTGAGGCAGTCACCAAGGGCTTGGTATAGCCGCATCAATTCGTACTTTGAGAAGAATGGTTTTCAAAAATGTCCTCAGGAGCATACTTTATACACCAAAATTGATTCTTCAAAAGGAAAGTTTATGATGGTAAGTCTCTATATTGATGATCTCATTTTTACTGGCAATGATATAGAGATGCTTAATGATTTCAAAATTTCAATGAAACAAGAGTTTGACATGACTGATTTGGGAGAGTTACATCATTTTTTGGGCATTGAAGTTACCCAATCCAGTAAGGGAATTTTTATTTCTCAAGGGAGATATGCAAGGGAAATTTTGAAGAAGTTCAAGATGGAAAATGCTAATTCTTTTTCAACTTCATGTGTTACTAGACTTAAGTTAAGCAAGAAAGGTGAAGGAAAGCTTGTGGATCCAACTATTTACAGGAGTTAGGTTGGAAATTTGATGTATTTAACTGCCACAAGAACAGATTTAATGTTTGTTGTTAGTATGATTAGCAGGTTCATGGAGAAGCCTCACTCAGAACATTGGGAAGCGGCAAAAAGAATTTTGAGATATGTGAAAGGCACAGTTGATTATGGAATTTTCTATGAAGCTGGAGTTCCAGTTTGTCTTACTGGATTCACATATAGTGATTTTGGAGGTAGCATTGATGATAGCAAAAGTACTTCAGGCTATGTTTTCAATATTAGAAGTGGAGCTATTTCTTGGAGTTCAAATGTAACAATTCAAATTCCCGGATAAATAATAAAATAAGGATTTAATGAAATAAATTTTTTATTTTATTTATTTCTTATACGTGATACTACATATGTGATATGTGCGATGGAATATAAATGTCTGCAATGAAGTGAATATAATGTTATATAAGTAAATATAATATAATATTATATATATATATATATATATATATTTACTGCGTGTAAATAAATTATTTAAGAATAATTTATAGATAACAAGAAAATAATTGGTATGTATACATAATTTATTGTATACACTAAATAAAAGATATTAAGATAATTTATGGAGTTAAATTATTTTAATATAAGAAAGTTATTGTATTGTATATATTATCTTAAATTGGAAATGAGATAATGATAATATACTAACTAATATAAAAAGAATGTATCTATAATATATTATTTTTGTATAATATATTATAAGTATGGGAAATAAGTATTTATGAGGAAATAAATATATTATTATATATATTTATTCATAAGAATAAATCATTGAAAGTGAAGGTTTATTATATATGAAATATATTAAAATAATTTATAAAATTAAATTATTTTAATATATAGAAATGATTACATTAAGTATATTATTTCATGTATAAGGTTCATTTATGTGTAAAATAATTGGTAGTATATTATTTATTATACTTGCATTACATGTTAAGTATAATATAATATATATTATATGAATAACATCTGAGATAGCCAAAGTCAGGAAAAAAAAAAAAACAAACCAAACTGTTTTAGCAGGAGCTGGAGTTTTGCTAGTTAGTAACGATGGAAGCAGGAGCTGGCGCTAGTAAGGCAGCATAGGCTCTAAAGCTCATTAAGCCTATTAAGTAGCTATCTAGGAAAAGGCTTGGAGAGCAATTATAATTCGTGGGCAACAAGTATGGCTGTAGTATAAATTAAACTGAGTTGCTCTTGCCTTCTTCCCTGTTGCTCTGCCTCGGCTCTCTGCCTACCTTCTCCCCTGCCACTGCCCAGCCATCCGACACCCTCTCCCCTGCTCCTACCTGTCGAACCCTCTTCCCTGCTCACAGTTCAGTCCACCCGAACCAACCCCAACCATTTAGACCAATCGTAGTTAATTGAAATAAGAGGTAAAAGCTTACAAAGGAATTATTTGCAACAAAACTGCAACCAAGCAAGAGAAGGTATTATCATTCATTTATATTATGTTTTATGCCTATGTAGTTAGTTGACTAGCAAATTGACTTGATAAGCTAGTTGTGACTGAGAATTTATAGTTGAGACACTGGGTAATTGATTTTTACTGAGTATGGATTATATTTATGTAGTATAAGTGTAATGTCCCGGAGTTTCATAAAATATTATTAATAAGAATTTAATTAATAAAATTCTTATTTAATGATATGATATGTGATATTGCATTATGTGTATACGTGCTATGTAATATGAGATTTTATGAATAATAAATATATATTATTAATATATATTTAATACGTGTAGATAAATTGTAGAATCAAATTATTACGAAGAAATGAGATGAGTAAGGTTAGGAGGGAGGAAATTATTAAAATAATTTATAATATTAAATTATTTTAATATAGTAAATTGGTGGTATTAAATATATTTAATGACCTCCATTTTATTGAAAGAATTTTTGTAGTAATATTACATTGTTGAGTGTACTGTATGCAAGTTTTAATATAATGAATATATCAATATATATTTACTTTAGTTAATTAAATTGTGAGAAAGCAATTTATAGAAAGAAAAGAAAATAATTGAAAAAACAAACAAACAAACATTATATATTTAAGTTGGAAATAAATTGTGGGAAACAATTTATTTAAAGTAAGAGATAGCTTTAAAGATACAAACTTTTGTAAATATCAATGAGCAAATTAAAATAATTTATAACATTAAATTATTTTAATAGGAATATAATATAAATAAATAGTTAGAAATAATGTGCAAGATAAAAGAAAATAGAAAAGAATTATTTAAGTATACAAATCTTATTGTATACATTAAATAAAGTGCATTTAAATAATTTATTAAATTAAATTATTTAAATATAGAGAGATTATATATTAACAATATTAGTTAATGTATGATTTTCATCTTGATGAAAAAGGGAATAATTAATTTATGTATACCAAAATTAGTGTGTACATTAAATTAAGTGAATTAAAATAATTTAGTATATTAAATTATTTTAATATTGTAAAATGAATTCATTAAATAAATTATTTTATTTAGTGAGTGACATTAATTTTATGGAAAGAAAATAAGAGACATAATATATATGCGTAATATATTATATGTATTAAGTAATATGTATAATATATTAAATATATTATGTAATATGTAATATGTAATAAGTATTATATATTATATGTTATATAATATATTAACTGTATGAGTAGCCTTCAAGTTAGAAAAAAAATCAAATAAGAATCAAGTAAGCAGCAAGTCGGTCAAATAGAAAGAGACGAGCAAGTCGGCTAAACATA
Organism: Aralia elata; assembly: GCA_034770075.1. Lineage (NCBI taxonomy): Eukaryota > Viridiplantae > Streptophyta > Magnoliopsida > Apiales > Araliaceae > Aralia > Aralia elata. Next base: position 74,314,037 of record CM068388.1, on the reverse strand, counting down.
GAAGAAAACTCAGCAGATTTTTTATGGAGGCCAAGGAAAATTGTGACACCCCCAAATCTGGATTACCTCAAACCACACAGATTTGGTGTTCACTATCCATATATAACAACTATCTACCCATAAATAAAAGAAATTTAAACAAAACAACTCAATTAGATAAAAAGAACAATCCCTCATAAAAGGGTTACATATCTCTTCAAAATATGTCCCAGGCTTTCTAACCTTTATTACATCTTTAAATGTGGAAACAAAAATAACTATTAAGTCTTGATTACACAACCATATAAATAAAAGTAAATCGGTCTTCATATCACAGCGAATCACAGTCACTTGTTCATTTTTCCTTTTCCTTTGCTAGTAGACGGCTCACTCGATATCTCAACTTTAGCTGCAAGAGTTTAGTATGCAAGGGTGAGCAAAACAAGTGCCCACCAAAATAACAATGAACACCTTTCAAACATAATTTAATTTGTACGGTATAACTTTTCTGCTGAGTAATAGTTAAGAATTGAAACGTCTGAAAGCTCAATAGAATATAAATAGAACATCAAGATATACTAAGAGTGATATACTGAGGGTCACAAGACCACGAACCATGTCCTAGGTTAACAGATAAATTTGTTGTAACCTTTAACAGTTTAATAAACTATAACTGGACTATCTATCTCGTACTCAGGGTGATCAGCCCGTTGTACAATGTATTATGCACAACCATTCAACGCTTTCGCGTAAGTATTCCCCTATACTAGGGTTGTTCTTCTTAGTTTTGTCATCCAAGAATTCAGTTCAACAAAATAGAATTTAAACAACTTAGATTATGATCAAAGATCAACAACAGTGATATACATTGATATAGATTTTGTATATCCAAGATATTAGAATAATGACTTCAATTAACTTGAGCTTTGAATAACAAAAATCCAAAAAGTCAGAAGTTTATGACATGCAATAATAACTTGCTAAATGAGAAAATAGGATTTAGAAACTTGCATATTTGTAAACAAGATGTGAATAGAAAGCTTGCATTCACTGAAATAAAGGTAAGATAAGGAAACTTGCGTTAAGTAAATTTAAGATTGAAAACATGTTTAGTGTGAAAGAGTTGAGAATAAGAAACTTGCCTCGTGCGTAGTTTTCCTAATTACAAACCACGTACAATAAATAACCTACATATTCCGTTTGTATAGCAACAAAGATGATTAGTTACAATATTCACGTACATTAACACTCCAATCCTCATCTCAATTTCCAATTAATTTCTGATTATCAATTCTATTTCAGAAGCTACAAGCTTAGCTACAACAATATTACACTTTAAGAATTTCCAAAACTTATCTTTAAGTTAAGGTACATTAACTTTATATTTAATCATCATCAAGTATTCACTTAGAATCCATCTTAACATCTTGGTATTCATTTAATACATTAACTTAAGTTTTAATCTTGCATAGAGTAGCATATCATAAGAAAAAGAATTAAATAATAATAAAAATTTCATTCTCTACAATTCCCGCCGGGGCGAGAAAATTACAGCACAAAACGCTCGCCAGGGCGAGAAACTTAGTTCAGTGAGCTCGCCGGGGCGAGGAAATTGGCTTGGTGAGCTCGCCGTGGTGAGCTCCCTGGATTCCAGTTTCTGCAGTTTTGGCGAACTGCAGACTTCCAACCCAAAAACACTAATTTTAAAGCATCTGACACAAAATCAAACATACCCAATTGTCATGAACTTCTTAAAAACATTATTAAACATCTATATATCAATTCCAACAACCTAAAACAATCAAAACAACAAAACCCAAAGGTTTTAAATCAATTTTTGTATATTTTTCCAAAACTCATATATTAAGTGAATCAACTCACCATTTGCACAACTTTTAACCAAATCAGACCACACTAGTTACATTGTTTTCGTTTTTAAACATAACATCATAAACAACTCTCAATTTACAGATAAATACATGATTAAATCATCAATTTTAGACCCAAATTAGACCAAAACACATATACACCTCAAGAACATAAATTCCCAATTAAAACTTGTTTTACCACAATCTAATTTCTGAAAATCGTTTGTAACTTACATACAATGAATTATAAACACCTTTCAACATACATATATAGCAATCATTCACAATTCATCCATTAAGAACCCTAATTTACAAAACTCAAGAACACAAAAAAATTAAGAACAAAAGGGTTAAATTATACCTTAAATTCTTGTTTTGTGCTTGTGTAGATGATGAGAAGATGATTGAAATTGCTCCAAGATTCTCTCTTGATTCACAGAACTTCTAATTCTTTTTAATCTACTCTCCTCTCTCACTCACTGATACAAACTCTGGCCATATAAAATACGTAAGAACTTATATGGGTTATCAGTTAAACAAGACCAAAAGGTTTTGTCAGTTCAATAAACCAAAGGCCACAAGGCCATGTTTGGTAAAACCAACCTAGAAATTACTAAATTATTTTTATATTCTCTTATTATATAGTCACATGTCACACCACTTTAAATTCTAATTAAACTTAATTATTATTAAATCTAATTTAAACTTTATAAACAAAATTATTATAAGTTTATTTAATAAATTTTACTTAATAAATCACTTTGTTACCAAATCATTCTAATTTAATTATTTTAATTAAATTAGAATATTACTAACCAGTGTAATAAAAGCACACACAAAAATATAAATTATCTAATATAACTTTAATCAGCATATTCACACATAATTAAACTATTATGTAATAACCCTCATGATTTATTTATATATTTTACTCCATAAATAAATCAGTTAAAATATTTATTAACTCAATAAATATTTTAAATTATTTACAAAATTCACAATCGTTACAAAAATTTTGTGCAAGACAAGAAGAGTTTGGCCTATAAAAAAAAACCAAGTCGACAATTAGAAAGAAAAGAGCAGAGTCGGCATAAGCTTAGAAAGAAAACTCAGCAAATCAAATTCTTGGTGAACAAGGAAATTGCTTGGGAGCCAAGAGGTGTGAGCCTATAAAAAACCCAACTTTTTTTTTCTTCTTGCTGCTGGTCGAATATACTCCCTCCTTTTCCCCGTTCCAGCCGAGCCTCTCTCTAAAATAAATTCCGAAATTGTTCAGCTAAACCAAGAATTGAAGCTAAGGAAGATTAATTGGATCATAATCTAGCTCTCTAAAAGGTATACATGGAATTGTGTATGTGTTCCTTAATCGTTTTATGGAACTAATATGTGATTTTGTAATTTTGTTAGTAAATGAATTAGTTTTGGACTGCGTTATTATTTTTCATCATATTATTTGGCAATTGGGGTTGTAATATTTCATGATTAGTATATTAGAATCAAAGGAACTAAGAATTGCAAAGTTAGTAAACTAACTAGTGATAGTTAATGGTATATATTGGAATTTACTATGTAATTGATTTCCATTGATTGGAATTAGAAATATGGAGCTAGTGTGTGTTGTGCGGTGTTACAAGGAGGAAAAACATTGGCGGAAACCTAATTAAATGGCTATGAAATTAGTCCATGAAATGGACGCTCGCGATATGTTCGATTAAATTCCTAAAAGAGATATTTTGCCTAAAAATCCATAATTAGGCGAAGCTAAGACCCGAGTTGGTTTCGTATGTATTATACATAAATAATTAATGGGTATGGGCGAATTGAATCAAGAAAGGAAGTATTTTTGAGACAAAAAAAAAGTTAAAAACTGTTATGGAGGGGCATTTTCGAGGCTTGTTATGGGCTGCCTAAAAGACCCAAAATGGGTGGTTTATATTTTTAAAAAATAGCCTAGTATGGTGTTTATAACATATCAAATTGGTTGCAATCCGTTAAGCGTGGAAGGAATTAAAATTACATGAAGTAGGCTAGAAGCAGCTGAGCAGCAGCAGCGCACTGCCCAACCGCCGCATGGGGCGCTGGGCGGCAAATTGGGGCACTGGGCGACGCGTTGAGGCGCTGGTCGCACACTGCCGATGCTGGCTGCACGCTGCCGACGCTGGCCGCACGATGCCGCACGCTGGGGGCGCGCTGCCGACGCTGGCCGCACGATGCCGCACGCTGCCGACGCTGGGGGCACGCTGGACTTGCTGTGCGATGCCAAATGATGCCGAACAATGTGATGTACTTCGGGGCGTGTTGGGCGACGCCAAGCGGCGTCGTGTATGTCGGGCATGTCATGGGCGTGTCACCGTGGCGTTTCGCGACAACATGCGATATTTTTGGACACCGTTCCAAAAATGTTCTAACCTATAAAAGTTAAATATCATAAAAGGTATATTGATGAATATAAACCATTGTAGGGGGCGATAAGTGGGTCGTGGCATTCCCGAATGCCACAACGCCGTAAGACGTACATTTTTGAAATGTTATCGCGTTAGTTAATTTATAAAACGCGAATAACATAAAATAAGTAATGAAATGAAAGTTTCCGGGATTCAAAATGAAGATTTTGAACGAAGAATTTTACAAGTGTATATATATTTAATATATATACGAAGCGAGAATGCGAATTATTCGCGAGATAAAATGCGAAGCTATGTTATTAGTGAAGTAAAGCATTCGCGTACGAGGCGATAGCATGGTTTAACTAATGAACCATCGAAAAAATATAAAAATTATGAAAATTTAAGAAATGATGTAGTAAGGCCATGTTTATGCGTTAAAAGTTATTCGTAAACCATATGGTCTCAAGTTTATAAATAAAGATAAGAAATATCCGTAAAACGGGTTGTAAATAGTTTATAATTTGAAACGTATAATATTTATATACTAAAGCCATAAGAGAACCTTTTTGGACATAAAAGGGTGATAAAGAACAAAAGTTTCTAAGTCTTAAGACAAGAACAAAAGATTATAGTTCATGTAAACCAAGAATGTGGTCTATGTGGTTATACAATTTACATACATGAGTACATGTTATGTGACATGATTTGTTACCTAATATATGTACATATGTGAACACAATTGTGTAGGACTTGTGAAGAGAAGTTAAGCTAAAAACTATAAATGTAATCAACTCGCAAGGCAAGTCTTTCAGTTCTTTTGTGATATATGAATTTGATATTGATTATATGCAATCTTTATCGCATTATGAATGAAATCTCCAGAAGTATGCTAAATTTTCATACTACGCTCTATGAATTATGAAAGTCAAATTATGACTAAGTTGATTGAGTTATGGGACTCAATCTATATATGATGTGTGATATATTAAGCATATGAAATTGTATTGTTTAGAGTTATAATGCATGTATGATATGCATAATAGAATGATTATAATGAATGAACTGAACATGAAATTCTGTGCTACGTGAAGCATGAAAATTGTTAGATTTGCTGAGCTGTCTAGCTCAGACTTGCAAAACCTAAATTTTGCAGGATAAAGATGCAGGACGATATTATCTGCTATCTGGACGATAAAGATTAGAAGTCGTGCAAAGAAAATTCGTTTCTTTAATTAGAACTTGTATTGAATCGCGACAATGATTCTTGATATATGTAACTGACTGGTACGTAAAGTTTGAATTATTCAATATATAAAGAATATTTGTTTTGAATATATTAGGATGAGTATTATATAAAGAAAATCAATTTAGTGATAATACTATATAAGAAAGAATTTGAATGTAGAATTGAGTTGTATATACTCATATCTACTTCAATGTATAATTGTACGATTTCATGGAATAGAAAGAAAAATATAAAAAGTTTTTAATTATCCGCATTTTCAGCTATTATTTCATCTCAATATGATGTAAAGCTGAATTAAGATAGGATTTTAACGCACACAGTCGGGATTAAAATTAGTCTTAATTTTAGATTAAGTTGGTCCCGATTTTGGGGGCGTTACAATAAGCAATGAAAATTTAAATTTTACATACGAGAATCAAAGAAATTAAAAGTTAGAAAGTTAGTAAACTAACTAGTTTATAAATTAGTTGTATATTTGTATAAATTGGTTGTGTAATTAGTAGCTATGGACTAAATTAGAAACAAAGGAGCCTAGTTGTTGTTGTGCGGAGTAATAAGGATGGCGAATTCGGGTTAGAACGTAAACGAATTTATGAAATTTGGCTATTTAAAAGACGCACATAATGTGTTCGTAAAAAGTCCTATTAGGACTGTTTTGAATGAAAAATGAGAATTTAGCGGAACAAAGTACAACAGCATGAATGCGTATGATATATGTAACTAATTAAAGGGTTGGAGCGAATTGAATCAATAAGGAAAGCGTTTTTAAAATCAAAAAGAAAAGTCAAAAGTTAGTACGTCAGGCCATTTTTGAGCTCTGTTATGGGCTGTCAAACAAACCAGAAATGGGTGAGTCATATTTTTTAAAAATAGTATTGTATACCGAGTATACCATATTCAAAAATGAGCCCCATTCAATAAGTGAGCTAGGAATTACAAATTCGCAAAATAGCTACGCAATGAAGAGGGCTGGCTGCCCAGTAGCAGCAGCCACATAGCTGTGCTATGTGGCAGTCCAGTTGTCCCCTTTTTGACACGCTCTTGGCTCGCTTCAAATGTCCAAAACGCATGTATTATATTTTTTAAAAATAGGTGAATATACCACCTATAATATATTTAAAATGGGTCGGAATCAAATTAGTAATTTAGGAATTAGAAAATTGGAAAGAGGGTTACACGACTGTGTCGTTGGGCTGGCCAGGCCGAGCCTGGCAGCGCGCAACAACAACAGCAGCAGTAGCAACAGCTAGGCCATGCCTAGTTGTGGACTATTTTGATTTGCTTTGAGTTTTTAGTGGTTTTGATAATTTAGCCTATAAAAATAACCCGATATGAATGTATAATATAGTATAGTAACTATATAAAGTAAAAATTTATTTAATATGAAAAAGGAACTATATATAAACATGTTATGTAATCGCAAAGTTGCGTATAGAATATGAAACGTCTATATGAAATGGGTTATGAATGGTGTATAAACTCAAAGACATAATAGTTTTATATTTCATAAGCCGTTTTGAAATTTTTAATCTAAAACTATTATATCAAATAAAAATTTCAAAAAGATTCGAAACACAATGGTTTTCGAAATACAAAGCAAGGGTTATGAAAAGCGAAATCAAGAATTCATTATATGGCATATATAATCGTACATGAGTAAATGAGTATATATAATCGTGGCTATGTACCAACTAAGAAAATGAAAAATGACTTTATTTTGCATTGGAAATTATAAAGAATATGTATACTTTATTGGCACGTAAATATATTTAAGCATGTAAAGATAGTATGCATGCAAAATAGCATTCAAGTTACTCGCAAAAGCAGAGTTAAGCTATAATTACGCAAAGAAAGACATGGATGCACTATATAACTATAAGTTTACATATAGATACATGCAAAGTCTGTAAATGCATTATAAAAGGTTTATAAACTACAAATGCAATGTATTGACATTCTAAAGGCCATATTAAAACTTTTTGAGCAAATAATGGCTATAATAAGCCAAAACCCCAAAGATTCTAAAGGAATATGGAAGTTTTTTTTTAAAAGAAAAATAAAAGATATTGATATGGGTTATGTGAATGTTTAATAACTATACATGTTATGTGATATGGATATGTGGCTAATATGTGCATACCTGTGAACATAACTGTGTAGGATTCGTGAAGAGAAGTTAAACTAAATCTTTTATCAATAAACACTGTGCAAGGTAAGTCTCTTCACTTAATCTTCTATTATAGTTGAGCAAGTATACTAACGTTGAACTCATTTATAATTTCGCTAGTATCTTAATCTTATTGAGGATGCAAGTTTCTTTCAACTTTGTATTAAATTCATGATGGTGCGAGTGTTCTAGCCTTGCATAGTATTCCTGTACAAGTATTTTAACCTTTACAGTGGTCTTTCTATATGAGCAAGTATCTTGAACTCATTTATCTATGAGCAAGTTTCATTCATTAAAATCCAAGTTTTCTATATTACCTTCGAGGTTTATATTGATAAGTTATGTTAAGAGACATGATTTTCGTTCTTATTGAATATGAACTGTTTAAACATCAAGTCTAAGCCTTTGTTACGCCTAGACTAATGTCCTCTCATTTGCAAGTCTTTACACATTATTGAGATTAGGTAGAACTTTCCAATCAGATTGTTTTGATGTGGAACTCAAGTCTGAGAATGAACATCCCTTATTTGGGAAAACTTTTAACTGTGCCTAAAGGCAGTGAGAATAAGGCACGTAGTATTGATCAACGCAAGGCATAAAGGGCTGATCACCCACCGTGCCCGTAAGTTCAGTCGGTTCACAGATGAATTTCTGATAGAACCTTTTTCAGTAAATGAAAATAAAGTTCTTGGTCTTTTGACCACTCAGCATCAATAGTCAATATGTTGTTTCAAAAATGTGAATGATTTGATATGTTATTCAAAATTTGGTTTCAATTACTTCACAACTATTAATTCGTTGTAGAAGTATCCCTCAAAGAAAACATTTAATCCTTTCATATGATGCTTATTGTCTGTTATTACTTGTTGAGCACTTGAATGCTCATTCTTGCTTTGAAAATAAATGTTTTCAGTTAAACCCGAATGAGTAGAAGGGTCCGACAAGGACAAAAGCAAAGGAAAGCTACAGGAGTAACTAGAAGTCGTTATTTGTATTAGTTTTAGTTTTATTTTATGATACTACGTCATCTATCATGTAATAAAGTATTTAAAGGTTTTCGTACCTGGGATTACAAACTCTAATGTAAACTTTTTTTTATTTAATATAACAAGCAGTTTGAATGAATGGTATCGTAGATGGATATGAGGCAAAGGTTGGTATCGTGGAACACCAAGTACGGGTTTCAGGTACCCAGATTTGGGGACGTCACATCAAAGAAACAACCAATTGTCGCTCTTTCAACAACTGAAGCTGAATATATAGCGGTTGCACATGTTGGATGTCATCTAGTTTGGTTAGAAGGAATTTTGAAGTATCTCAATCAAAAACAAGAAGCTGATCCAACATTGTTTTGTGATAACACTTCAACAATTTCAGTTTCCAAAAATCCAGTTCTTCATGGAAAGACAAAGCATATTCGCATTCGATATCATTTCTTAAGGGAACTTGTGAATGATGGAATTATTAATATCAAGTATTGTGAATCTGAGGAGCAGCTAGCTGACATTTTTACAAAGCCTGTTTCTGAAGAAGTTTTCAAGAGACAAATCGCTAAGCTCGGAGTGAAGAATAAATTTGGTTTACAGGAGGCCTTGTTAGCAAATAAACCAAATTTATAAATATTTTTAAAATGTTCAAGAATTATCTTAATTAATTAATACATGAATTGGTGATATCTAAGTACATGTATGTACATGAATGTATTTAAAATGTATTAGAACATGTAATGGTTAGGTTCATGTACATGAATGTGGTCATGTAGTAATTATTATGGTAGCTCTAGAAGTATCCTATGAGTACTTTAAATAGTCATGTACTTGGATCATTTCTAGCAAGTGAAATCAAAGTGTTCTCAAGTATTTTCGAAAGTTATATTTCACTTCCTCCCTAAAATATATTCTTTTCCTAATTATCCATCAAGGGATGACAGTTTAAACTGAAGCTGATTAGAAATCAGTCGAACCACATTGAACAGGCCGATTTTTATCCGAACCGTAGACCTCACATGTACCTATACATGATCATGAGTTCGATACCTGACTTCACAAAACATTTTCTGCACCACAAAAAAATATACAGGAGGATCAAGAGTCGGTCCAGCACACCGCTGGCCAAAGGTTCCACACATGATACCTGCAGTTCAAACTAGTTATAAAACAAACATACGGAAATCCATATGACATGAAATTGCAACATTACACCTCCCATCCAGTTTGAAAATAATGTTCTTTTTAGAAAGACTAGTGAATAGTGTATTTTTACCCAAAGCAAAAAAAACACCCATGTTCACTTCAAGTACATATTCCAAAATTTGGAATAAGGGTTCATCAAGGGAATGGTTAATAAATACAATTCCTAAGTTGGTCAAAATCCCTACAAAACATGAAAGAGAAACACAGACCATCGATATGCTCATCCCCAAAACCTACTTATAAGTATTTCTAGTGAAAATTATTATAGACTTGTAGAAAATTGACTACATAAACATACTAATTTTGGACACATAAAGCTATCAGATGTATAATTAAAGTTGGGGGAATACATACCTAAATCAAGTGGTCTAACTATTTTGGGACAAAAACCCCAATCATCATCGGCAGGTAAGAAAGAGGATGATTAGTTATGAGCTTGAGAGGCTTGAGCAAAGCAACAATGGCGTCGTACACGAACTTGCAACTTCGTTAATCAATCACATTGTTGCAGAATAACATATGGGACAAATATATATATATATATATATATATATATTGGGAGGGATGGGGGAAAAATTTAAGTCAAAAGAATTTTGAACTGGAAAAATGCCATTTGGGGAAAAAATGTTAACCTCAAAATGAAACCCTTACCTTGTAATTTGGGCAAAATCAAAAAGAGAGGGAGGAGATTAATCACAGACAAAGGAGAAGGAAAAAGAGGCCGGGGAAGAAGAGGGACTAGTGGCGGCGACTAGAGGGCGATGGTGACTGGGAGGGCAGTTGGCAACGGCAAGGTTTTTAACCTGATGGAGCTTCACGCAGGTCAAGTAGGGGGGAGAGAAGAAAAATACAGACGAAAAAAGAAATGGGAAAGAAAGAAAATGAATCTTTCGTGGGCATCAAACTAGATATATTTTAAGATAATCTCGACGGCAACACTGTCGATAATGCTCCCGTCGACAATGACACTACTCTCAACGACCGTCATTTTTTATGCTAGTCCGTCAGCCCAGTTTTTCTCTCAAGCACAAAATTCTAGCGCCAAAACAAAAATTCCAACCTCGACGGACCATTCTCATTCTCGACGGGCTTGTCGTCGGCCCAAAATAATTTCCCGGTCCAATTTAGTTATTATTGACGGATGTCTTTCTCTAGACGGATTTACCGTCGAGATTGAGATAAAAGGCGACCGTATTTAGTCCGTCGGTAATGTGTCCGTTAGATTATATATATATAGGGAGCATTTCAAGAGCAAAACTCTTAAAAATCATAACTAGCAGAACACCTTTAGCGACGGACCGAGCGACGGTTTGATCCGTCGCCATAGGTCCGGTCCGTCGCTATAGCTTTTAGCGACAGGTCTGTCGCTATATGTTGTCCGTCGCTAAAGGCTGTAGCGACGGACCGGACCTATGGCGACGGACCAAACCGTCGCCCGGTCCGTCGCTAAAGGGTGTTTTGTTAGTTATGCTTTTTAAGAGTTCTGCTATTGATCCTTACTCTCTCTCTCTCTCTATATGTGTGTGTGTGTGTATATATATATATATATACGGTAAGTTTCTCAATCCGTAGCAGTTCCCTATGTTAGACTTGTTTGTTGTGACTTAGTTGCCCGACTTCCACTGTTTATATCTCAATCGTCTAATAACATTATGCAATTCCTTTTTATTATTTTTTACCATTTTTGGTATATAACAATGTATTTCGGTTGGTCTCGATATCATTACCAAGAATATGACACTTGCCATCAGGATTTAAACACCACCAGAAATATGAATGATTCACTGTTTGTTAAATATAAACCGTAAGAATATAAACCATTGACATTATTTCTTTTAATATTTTTGTTGTTAATACATTTAGGAGTCAACGTTAAAGGATTTGGGCATAACCAGTTATACGAATGATTCATTGTTTGTTAAAATAAGCTATAAGAATATGAACCATTAATGTTATTACTCTTAATATTTGTTTTTAATACATTTTGAAGTGAGCATTAAATACTCTTAATATTTGTTTTTAATACATTTTGAAGTGAGCATTAAATACAAAAGTTGGTGACTGAGAACCATATTTTGGTAAAAATAAATTGTAGGAATATGACCATTGATGTTATTACTCTTAATATTTGTTTTTAATATATTTTAAAGTGAGCGTTAAATACAAAAATTGGTGACTGAAAAACTATATTTTTGGTACCAAAATCGGTACCAAAACAGACAGGGACCAACTTCAAGTGTTGTTTTATATTCTTTAGCTGGCTGATTGATTATATAAAGTCTGACATTTGAGTTACCTTAAAATGGAAAGATATTTTGAATAATTGTACCTAGTCCTTCAACGAATTTTATCTTATGTTTGAAGAGTATGTTATCTATTGAATAATTGTACCTAGTCCTTCAATGAATTTCTATCTTTATGATTATTGATTCCCACTGCCAGCCATATTATTACTATATATATTCAATGCTACTGAAAAAAACGTGCATTTGTATACTCCTAAATTTTAACCAAGGTTGATTTATTATTTGGTAAATCGTCTACTACATCATTTTTTTCTTTCTTTCTTAGTACATACGTAGTATTTATAATTGGAAACATTAATATAATAAGCAAATTTGAGATAACAAGTAATCACGCGTAATGGGTCCAATTATCAATGACTCGTATTTCCAATTTGGGGCCCAACTCAAAAAACCACTGGTACTCTTATAGAATTTCCAGTTGGGGACACTATTGTTAGGATTGACTCAAAATTCTGTCGACCCGACGAATGACCTGATTTTGAGTTTGACTAATGTATTAAGTCTCATGGAATTGAGCCCATGTTATAAGAGTTGGAGTTTCTAGTGACTGTAAAAATATTGTTTGGTGTGCGTAACATATAAAGTGTGTGAAGCTGCTAAATGAATATATCAAACAACCAGCACTAGCCAAATTGGTGAATCTGAGTAAATTTGTGCGTTTTTTTATTTTTCCGTTCTTTAATTTTTGTGTGATTGCTTGTGATATCCGATCTTAAATCTAACACTTTTGGTGAGGAGATTTTGAATTGAATGGAAAAGATGGAGAAGCAATTAGCTAATTCACGCTGGTTTAGTGTTGAAAATGTGCCTGGCAGGGGAGCCCATTCCTATTTGTGATGCCATTCCAGTGACCGACCTTGGAAATAATGCAATGGGTGCACAAAAACTGCATACTATTCATCATATCATGGAAGCTTCTCAGGAATTTTAATTGTTCTAGGTAATTATTTAATTATTTCAATTTAATTCCTTTTAATGCTGCTTATAGTAGACATTATACAAATCCAAGTGAAGCTAGGACATCAATTGCAACACATGTTAATCCTTCTCCAAACTGCATTGTACAACCTGCTAAAGTTTTCAACCGACGATATACAAAGACTTTATTTATTTACAAGACCAGAGGCTTCGGCCCTCGTATCAGAACTATACAAAACTAGCTTTCTTACCTGCGCAAGGTGTAATAACCCATATTTTTGTGAATAATTAAATATTAATTGATTCCATTTATAATAATATAATTGAATTGGAAAAGGTAAGTTACTAATTTTTTTTATTTCCTTGTTTTGTTTGGAAAGTTAAATTCTTTTAGTAGATAATTAAATAATTGATTTAATTAAAATTGAGTAGTCCATTAGGGTTTTGGTAACTCTCATATTGATTCCTATTTATATTTAAAGAGTAATGATGTAACCCTAAGCCTATTCTAATTTGGTTAGTTGAATTCCCGCGTAGAATAATCATACGCACTGCAGCTCATTAGAAAAATCATAAATAATTCATCCGATGTCGGAATTGAGTGAATCCAAAGCCTATTTCTTCAGTTTTTCATTCTCTACAATTCTAAAGAGTTAGAAGAGTTATTTGACATCATATTCATGTCTGAAATTACTGAAAACCACAATCTGTTCTAATTCCCGCGACTATTTTAAACCCTAGTTTTAAAAATTCGCAACTCAGTCATATTAACTCCGAATCGAGTGATTCTTGAGTCTATTTCGTGTATCTTTTCGAGAGCTACAATTTTCATGAGACATGAAGAGATTTTAAAGATTATAAAAGACCCACAAGTCAGATTCTTTACTGCTGCGTATTGAAGAAAGGTGAACAAGGAAGGTAAATATTATTTCGTATTTTGATTTCAAGTTTAGTTATGAGAATTTTTAAATTAATGATTATTTTTAAATAACATATAGACATGAAATTAGATATCATGATAATCGGAAAGAGGAGATAAATTTATACAGAGGAATATAATTTGATTGAACGTAAACGTTAAAATCTGAAAATCAGTTTTCTATATTTTTAGGTATAATTGTGTGGCTTTTATCTCTTAATCCGACCATTGGATCGTTATAATTTTTGGATATGTTATACATATATAAGCTTAGAATATATTCACTAATTTTGAACTGTTAAAGATTAACGTATGATTTGTTATGAATTTTAAGAAAAGGCTGATCCAAATTTTTTGTAGCAGAATTTTCAGCAACAAGTTCTAATATTTAAAATTGTATGATTTAATGATTTTAAATCCGATTTGGATGATTCTTGAGGCTAAATTAGAATGTTTGAAGTCTAATTTCTATTAAAATTAGTTAATTTGACAAATAAGTTTTAGTTAATGGTGATAAGATCAGAATAGCGGACTAACGTATTAAAAATAGTTGCTATATTGGGGTTTTAAGATTTCTTAAGTTTTATTATTGACTTTTAAGTTTTGAAATATTAATAGTGATCTAAGGCGATAATTAAAGGTATCTTAAGTGAGTTACGAATTATTATGGAATTATTAGTTTGGATTATATTTAATTCGAGGCGAATATATTTAGGTGGTGATTAAGATTTCGTATTTGATATCGTTGGCATTGGAGGTTAAGATTTTGTGGAGTGTGATATAAGTGATTTTGCATATCAGGTACGGATTCCGTACTCCACTCCTCTGATTATTGATTCTATATATCTGGTGATATCTCGTTATCCGTTACATTTTGCTTATATTTCTGTTGACGCTCTTGAATAGAAGTTTGATCTTCGACATCTTCACTTTATTCTATAATTTGAACTCTTTTCCTTCTATTATAATTTAAAACATATTCCATATTTCTTCAGCGATACTCTCATCATGTTGATTTGTTTGTTTTGCTAATCGTTCAGAATTTGGTGCTCGCTTAATTGTTTCGTTTCTAATCAAATTCTTATTTTGCTTTGGTTTGATCTAGATGTTCCAAACTTCATATTTTGTAATCTTTTGAATTTATTCTTCATGCATAAAACTTATTGATCTTTGTAGAGCGGTACATGTTGTTACTTTCTTTTGGAGACATTGTGTTTATGATTTGGTTTGGTTCAACATGTACGTTTAGAACCCTTTGTTGGTATTATGTTGCATGTGTTGTGACATCATATCTTTGTAGAATAAGCGATAGAGTATACCTGAGCTATAACCACCTGTGGGGGTACCACAGGCATGTCGTCTCGGCACGAGAGACATGACACTTTCCGTGGCGGTGTGATCAGTCCACGGCGTCTCCATTTTGGGCTCCGGAGGAAGTGGGCCATTTGGTGTTTTTGTTGTGGGAGGCGTATGGGTCGACCCTAGTTTTTGTTCTGCGGATTGGTGATGTTGTGCCACACACACCTTCCGATTTTGCATACATTTGGATCTGCAGTCCAATGTGTGATTTGCCTATGTGGGCATTATTTGACTTGCCTATGTGGCAAGATATATTTCTGAGCTCGGTATGAAACAACACTCAGCTATTTGATTCAGCCTATTATTTCATTGTGTTAGTTTTGTTCGTTTCAATTCAATTCATTTAATTGAGTTAGATATTTGAGTTCATTATTTCTGTACTCTTCGGTTTGTTTCGTTAATTCTGTTGATTCAGATATATTCTATTCAGATCTTGGGAGGTTATATTTTTTTGTTCCCTCTCAACCTTGTTCAGTATTTTGTCTCAATTGTTTCCGTATTTCAGTTGTAAATCTTTGCATATCTATATCCGTACTGGGCATTTGGCTCATGCTGTGTTTTTCTTCCGACAGGTTTGCAGGGTTGGTTCAGGGCTAGTGTGATGGGAGAATTGCCGTTGACCATCTAGGTTTATTTGATTTTAGGTTTTGATTATTTTGTCTTCTTTTGGAGAATGGTATTCAGTTCATCATTGATGGTGTGTCATTATTATATATTTTGAAGTTATTAGTGCTCTGGTTATTAATTTTGAGGTTTGTTGTGTTTTGCACGTGACCTCTCTTTCCTGTTTCGGGAAGGGGGTGTTACAGAGTTGGTATCAGAGCCAGATTATGAATCTGTAGATTGCCTTTAGGCTTGACCTGTGAGTTGTGGGTAAACCATTGGGTAGACGTAGGAGTTTGTTTCGATTCTGGTAATTGAGATAGAAGGGGTGATGTTCCCTAGAAAAGAAGTAGTCGTGAGAAGCGACAAGTTTCGAAATATTCTTGAGAATGAATGATAAATTCAGAATGATCTCTAGAAAGAGAAAGATAGACATAGAATTCGATGAATCGAACAGTGGAAGGCTAGAGAATTGAATTTCGAGAACGAAATTTGTAGAAGAAGAGATGGATGTGATATCCAAGAAAGTTAATGAGCTTAGTAGAACATAAGTTTGAATGTGGTAATCCTGATAAGAGGATGTTGATGGATAAAGAAAGGTCTTTCTCGGAGTGTATCGAGTTAAGGAAGGTTATGTGATAAAACCTGTAAAGAGTTGTGTAACACCTATATTAACACGACGAGTTGAGATTATTCAACGGTATAGAATGTTGAGAGAAGGTAGATGTGAACCGCGTAAGTGAGGTTCGTTAAGGTGATTTCGGGGACGAAATCCTTATAAGAGGGGAAGAATGTGATAACCCGGATTTTCAGAAAAATATTAAAATAAAAATTTAATAAATAAAATTCTTATTTGGTGTTATGATATGTTGTATTATATTGCATAAGTCATTACATGCTTTGCAATATGTGATTTTTGTGAATAACAAAAATCTATTATTATTATATATTTATTATTTCATGTAAATAAATTGTAGAATCAATTTATTAAGAAGAAATGAGATGAGTATAGTTTATGATGAAGGAAATTATTAAAATAATTTATAATATTAAATTATTTTAATATAGTAAATTGGTGGTATTAAATATATTTAATAACCTCCATTTTATTGGGTGAAATGTATGCATGTTATGAAATATAGTGAATATATTATTATATTTGCTATAGTTAAATAAATTTGTGAGAAAATAATTTATAGAAAGAAAAGAAAATAATTGAATATATTATTATATATTTGTTTTGATTTGAGATAAATTATGGGAATCAATTTATTTAAAGAGGCGGACAACTTTAAAGATACAAAACTTTTGTATCTATTAATGAGCAAATTAAAATAATTTATAATATTAAATTATTTTAATTGGAGTATATTGTAAATAAATTGTTAGAAGTAATTTATAGATGGAGATTAAATTTAAATTATATTATGAAATAATATAATTTGATTATAAAGTCTTGTAATGAATTCACTATGAATTAAATTTCATGAGCAAGTTAATTAATTCACTTATTTAAATTGGTGAATTAAGGTAGTATTTAAATTGTGGTTAAATATATTAAAGTAATATATTTAATGAATAGTAATAAATTGTTAAAGACAATTTATGGGTAGAAGAAGATGATTAAATTTAATTATACAAAATTTATTGTATATATTAAATAAGTGAGTTAAAATAGTTAATTGAATATTAATTGTTTTAATATAGTTGGTTCGTTACATTAAATGTGTTATTTTATTTAATGTATTAATTCCATTATTATTGGAAGGACTAAGTAATTTAAGTACATTAATTGGTCTATGTACTAAAAGTATAATATGTATTATATAATATATATTATATAATATGTATGAGAATATGTATATACGTATTATATATATGTATTGTGTACTTATATGTATATATAATAAGAATGTTAAATAAATGTGTATTGTAAATATATGCTGGGACATGAGAGTTGGCATGTATGCTGAGTCAATTAAGAAAGTTGGAGGTGTCATCCTAGTATTTAAAGAGAGGACACTAAGCATTAGAATGAGAAGTAAAGGACTAAGTCGGTTAAAAAAAAAAATTTATTTGTGGAGGAAAGAAAAAGTTCGTAGAAAACAAGTGAAGTAACCTTTAAGCAAAAGGAAATGAATACAATCCTCCTACTCCCACCCCATCCTAATGTTCGGCTGAAACTAAGAAGAGAGAGAGAATTAAGAACCAAAAAAAAAAACGTGAGAGAGAGAGAACCAAGAAGAGAAGTAGAAACGGGAATGAGGAAGGAGGAAAACAGCTCTGAGAGGTAATAATTTTACCGTGTTCATATTAGTTATTCTGTATATATGCATAATCATATATATAGAGATGGAAGTAGAAGAAAAACCATGCCGGAAAGTAGTATTTCAAGAAATGTAACCGGGTGGTAAGATTTCAAATTGGTTTGTTAATTACCGGATTTTAAACTATAACGTGTGCATGTGTATGTAGAGAGAATACCCAGAAAGCTAACTAGCTAAACGAAACGTTATATAGTTGAGAAACTAAGGAGAAATGAAGAAAGAAAACTCGTCGGATAATATTTTCGGGACGACGTTTCAACGTCCAAACGTTAATTATTTTCAAAACTAATCATACGGTCGGACTCCTGGGATGTTAGAGGACTGATCTGGGCAGAAAAGTAATGAAAAATTCGCCGGAAAACTGGTTGGGTCGCCGGAGAAGATGACCGGAAAGTCGCCGCCGGGCGAACTTTCCGGCGAAGCCCGTTTGTGCTATTTTCGGCCAGAATTTGGCAAAACTTTGAACTACAAAGTTGTAGAGAATTAAATTTCATGTGACAGGGACATAGCATTCGTAATTTTCGGATAAAAGAGCTAATTACTATGGTTTTGTTTTAAGTTTCAACACTTTGGAAATTATAATTAAAATTATCAAAAATATTATTTGAGTGGAAATAAATTTACAGAAATCTTATAACATCATTTTAGAATTTCTGTAAATATTTGATGAATTATTGAAAATCAAAACTATTTATTATATTTTTAAGCTATTTAAAGATAGTTTAAAAAATTAGAGGAAAGTCACAGAAAATTCTATGAATGGTAGAAAATTATGAAACTTGATGGCAAATTCTATAATATTATTTTAGAATTACTGGAAAGTTTTGGTGAATTATTGAAGATTAGAAGTAATTATTGAATTTTTTAAGCTATTTAAAGTTAGTTTAAAAATTAGAGGAAAGTCATAGAAAATTCTATGAATGGTGAAAAATTATGAAATTTGGTGAAAAATCTTATAATAATATAAGATTAATATTGATGGTATTTCGAAGAAATAAAAGTATGTAGAGTTATTATTTATATTTTGAAGCTATTAAAGTATAGTTTTTCTAAATAGAAATAATCACAGAAAATTCTCGGATAATTCGAAAAATGTGAAAATTGGTTGAAAAGTCAAGAATAATATTCTAAAGACTTTAGAAGATTTAGTAAGCTCGTAAGGTGTTGGGACGTTATGGATGGTGTGTTAACTGACTAATGAACAAGATATAGTTATTGTAAACTAAATTATCTCGTTAAGTTAATGTGAACTAAGTTGCATGGATTGTATGACTAATGTTTTGTCTATGTGAACACTTAAATTGGTGTAGGATTCGTGAAGCGCAGATAGCTTAAGTGTAATCAACGCGCAAGGCAAGTCTTTCAGTTCCTATGTGCTATATGAACTAGATATTGATTGATTATAATTTGTACTGAAATGAGTATGTTGAATTACCTATGATGCACTATAAATTGTGAAAGTCAATTTATGACTAAGTTGATTGAGTTACGGAACTCAATCTTTATATGATATGTGAAAAACAACATGTATGATAAGTATAATAGAATGTTTATGATGTATGAACTGAGCATGAAATTTTATGCTACGTGAAGCATGAAAACTATTAGATTTGCTGAGCTGTCGAGCTCAATCTTGCAAAAATAAACTTTTTGCAGGTCAATGTTACAATGCAATATTATTCGCCATCCGATGATATGGATTAGAAGGCGTGCAAAGGAATACCTTTTCTTTATTTAAAAATTTGCATTGAATCATGATGATGGTTCTTGACATATGTACTGATAGGTAAGTAAACCTTGAGTTATTCAATAAATAAAGAATATTTGTTTTGAATGCATGAAAATAAGCAAATCAATATAGTGATAATACTATATAATAAAGAATCCGAATGTAGAATTGAGTTGTATATACTCATATTTACTTCGATATATAATCGTAAAGGTTGCGATTCAGGGAATAGAAAGAAAGATATAGAAAAAAATTTTAATTATCCACATTTTTATTAGTTTTACCATTGAATAATGATGTAAAGCTAGTACAAAATAATATTTAACGCACAAGGTCGGGATTAAGATTAGTCCAAATTATGGATTAAGTTGGTCCCGATTTTGGGGGGGAGGGGGTCACAGTTGGTATCAGAGCTATAAGCACGAATGTTGTGAAGAGCCCCGAGCCTCTCGCTGGTGACGACCCGAAAATGGGAAGGCACCGAAGCCAGACTCTCCGTAGGGGACGCCGAGCGAGTCGGTAGCAAACTGATAGGTACCAGTGTGAGGTGCTATGGTTGAAGCACCATATTCGTCACAGGTTGGTATCAGAGCTGTAAGCACGAATGTTGTGAAGAGCCCCGAGCCTCTCGCTGGTGACGACCCGAAAATGAGAAGGCACCGAAGCCAGACTTTCCGTAGGGGACGCCGAGCGAGTCGGTAGCAAACTGATAGGTACCAGTGTGAGGTGCTATGGTTGAAGCACCATGTTCGTTACAGATGGTATCAGAGCTATAGGTTATAAACCTTAGGTAAGAGTACCTTAGGCTATAACCTTAGATAAAGGAAGAAGAAGATGCCAAGCATAAACTCGAATGAGGTTTAAATGATCTTAAAATGAATTTAGAA
Source organism: Aralia elata (assembly GCA_034770075.1). Taxonomy (NCBI): domain Eukaryota; kingdom Viridiplantae; phylum Streptophyta; class Magnoliopsida; order Apiales; family Araliaceae; genus Aralia; species Aralia elata. The sequence goes on along the minus strand of CM068388.1, from coordinate 74,293,150 downwards.
ATTCGTAAAGAATGTGTTAAGATAGTACGCAGAGATTCAAAGAAGAATCTTGAAAAGCTAAAGGATTAGGGGACACCTGATTTGAATAATCATAAAATAATATGATTAAAGAGGAAAGAAAGAAGATCGTAAAACCAAAACGATCATAAAGAAAGAATTGTAATGTAAGACGATTGTAGGAAAGGATCACAACGTGATCTGATTAAGTCATGAAATGACAGATGATCAATCGACTGATTGAAAATTTTATAGCAGAATTATTGTATGAAAGTTGTACTATGAAATTGTACTATGTAAACTCATGAAAGAGTAATTAATGTTGAGATACGGAAATTCGTATTGAGTAAAGGGGAAGTTAGAATTATGTGGGATTTCAATTGAGGACTCATGTTAGTGGCTGAGTTGTACGATTCCTGGTATGGGACGGGAATTTGTGCTTGGTTCGACAACCACTTAGCTTCCTATATTGATAATCATTGAAATATTGGTGTCGCGCTATTGATATATATATAGTGAGAAGGTGATTCTTTTCTCATATTTATATTCGATAGTTAGGGAATATTAAGATTAGGTACGAGTTCTTAAAAATCATACTTATGGTAAGTTCATGACTCATAATCATATGGTACGTTTTTGAACCCCTCAGCGAATGGACGTCTTTGGTCTGATTAGGATAAGTTCCTAAACTCATATGATTGTGGTAAGTTCCTGAACTCATAACGTGTAGTATGTTTAATGAACTATACTAGGGTATAGAAAAGTTATGCATGAAGAATTGAGGATTTTTAGTATAGTGAGTTTTAAGGATGATAGAAATAGATAAAATTATTAAGCAATGGATCATTGGAAAAATTGAAGTTGATGGTGGAGGCATAAGTATTCCAAATTTTCTAGCTATGCTAGACTTCGAAATTTTTAACATCAAGCTAAATTCGCACTGATGTGCCCTTAAAAAATAAAAATAAAATTTTTGTTATCCTTAAAACAAGGTGACAAGGGTGTGTAGATGGACTTCGAGCCATTATCACATCGTTACCTGTTGTGGCATGATAACACCAAAAAAATGATTTTTCAATGTTTTAAACTGTTTAAAGAAGAGTCTACGCTATTTGTTTAGGCTAGACAAAAAAAATGATTTAAAATATCAAAATGTATTTTTAAATAGTCATCAATGCATTATGGAACCTGGTGTAGAATGACAGATGATGGAGTTATCAATGCAGAATTAACCTAGTGTTGGATGTGATCTAAGGATCGTCAGCCCACTATGGTATGATGTAGTATGACGAAATCATAAAATGACGACATTCTCAACGGACTGCTGAAAACAGTGTGGTACTATGCGTCATAAAATGATTTTCAATGTTTTGATAAAGATAGAAGTGTTAAATGCCATTTGAATCGGCTAGACACAGATTCAGATATCGCTTATATTAAGCTTTTGAGCTATCCAACTAAACCATTTTGGTTTGGACTCCAGATTTTTAAAATCCCTTAATTGGGAAAGTTTTCAGAGCACCAGATGGTGGCACAGATGAACATATATCGTTCAAATTGGCGCCTAACGGCGGCCACTCAGATAGTGTTAATCAACACGGAAAATCCCTGAATTGAGAAATTATGTCTGCGCGAAATAGCGGCATAGATAACAGAGATCAACAGAGGGCATAACACAGGCTGATCACCTACGTGCCCGTAAGACCAGACGGTTCACAGATGAATTTCTGATAGAACCTTTTCAAAAACATGAAAAAGAAAGTTTATGGTCTTTATGACCCTTAGCAAGATACAAAAAGTTTCCTTAAGCGATTGTTTTTGAAATTCTGAAGTTATTCATCTTGCTTCACAATTATAAATCAATTGTGGAGAATTTCAATTCTGGTAATTGAGATAGAAGGGGTGATGTTCCCTAGAAAAGAAGTAGTCATGAGAAGCGACAAGTTTCGAAATATTCTTGAGAATGAATGATAAATTCAGAATGATCTCTAGAAAGAGAAAGATAGACATAGAATTCGATGAATCGAACAGTGGAAGGCTAGAGAATTGAATTTCGAGAACGAAATTTGTAGAAGAAGAGATGGATGTGATATCCAAGAAAGTTAATGAGCTTAGTAGAACATAAGTTTGAATGTGGTAATCCTGAGAAGAGGATGTTGATGGATAAAGAAAGGTCTTACTCGGAGTGTATCGAGTTAAGGAAGGTTATGTGATAAAACCTGTAAAGAGTTGTGTAACACCTATATTAACACGACGAGTTGAGATTATTCAACGGTATAGAATGTTGAGAGAAGGTAGATGTGAACCGCGTAAGTGAGGTTCATTAAGGTGATTTCGGGGACGAAATCCTTATAAGAGGGGAAGAATGTGATAACCCGGATTTTCAGAAAAATATTAAAATAAAAATTTAATAAATAAAATTCTTATTTGGTGTTATGATATGTTGTATTATATTGCATAAGTCATTACATGCTTTGCAATATGTGATTTTTGTGAATAACAAAAATCTATTATTATTATATATTTATTATTTCATGTAAATAAATTGTAGAATCAATTTATTAAGAAGAAATGAGATGAGTATAGTTTATGATGAAGGAAATTATTAAAATAATTTATAATATTAAATTATTTTAATATAGTAAATTGATGGTATTAAATATATTTAATAACCTCCATTTTATTGGGTGAAATGTATGCATGTTATGAAATATAGTGAATATATTATTATATTTGCTATAGTTAAATAAATTTGTGAGAAAATAATTTATAGAAAGAAAAGAAAATAATTGAATATATTATTATATATTTGTTTTGATTTGAGATAAATTATGGGAATCAATTTATTTTAAGAGGCGGACAACTTTAAAGATACAAAACTTTTGTATCTATTAATGAGCAAATTAAAATAATTTATAATATTAAATTATTTTAATTGGAGTATATTGTAAATAAATTGTTAGAAGTAATTTATAGATGGAGATTAAATTTAAATTATATTATGAAATAATATAATTTGATTATAAAGTCTTGTAATGAATTCACTATGAATTAAATTTCATGAGCAAGTTAATTAATTCACTTATTTAAATTGGTGAATTAAGGTAATATTTAAATTGTGGTTAAATATATTAAAGTAATATATTTAATGAATAGTAATAAATTGTTAAAGACAATTTATGGGTAGAAGAAGATGATTAAATTTAATTATACAAAATTTGTTGTATATATTAAATAAGTGAGTTAAAATAGTTAATTGAATATTAATTGTTTTAATATAGTTGGTTCGTTACATTAAATGTGTTATTTTATTTAATGTATTAATTCCATTATTATTGGAAGGACTAAGTAATTTAAGTACATTAATTGGTCTATGTACTAAAAGTATAATATGTATTATATAATATATATTATATAATATGTATGAGAATATGTATATACGTATTATATATATGTATTGTGTACTTATATGTATATATAATAAGAATGTTAAATAAATGTGTATTGTAAATATATGCTGGGACATGAGAGTTGGCATGTATGCTGAGTCAATTAAGAAAGTTGGAGGTGTCATCCTAGTATTTAAAGAGAGGACACTAAGCATTAGAATGAGAAGTAAATTAAGGACTAAGTCGGTTAAAAAAAAAAATTTATTTGTGGAGCAAAGAAAAAGTTCGTAGAAAACAAGTGAAGTAACCTTTAAGCAAAAGGAAATGAATACAATCCTCCTACTCCCACCCCATCCTAATGTTCGGCTGAAACTAAGAAGAGAGAGAGAATTAAGAACCAAAAAAAAAAAAACGTGAGAGAGAGAGAGAACCAAGAAGAGAAGTAGAAACGGGAATGAGGAAGGAGGAAAACAGCTCTGAGAGGTAATAATTTTACCGTGTTCATATTATTTATTCTGTATATATGCATAATCATATATATAGAGATGGAAGTAGAAGAAAAACCATGCCGGAAAGTAGTATTTCAAGAAATGTAACCGGGTGGTAAGATTTCAAATTGGTTTTTTAATTACCGGATTTTAAACTATAACGTGTGCATGTGTATGTAGAGAGAATACCCAGAAAGCTAACTAGCTAAACGAAACGTTATATAGTTGAGAAACTAAGGAGAAATGAAGAAAGAAAACTCGCCGGATAATATTTTCGGGACGACGTTTAAACGTCCAAACGTTAATTATTTTCAAAACTAATCATACGGTCGGACTCCTGGGATGTTAGAGGACTGATCTGGGCAGAAAAGTAATGAAAAATTCGCCGAAAAACTGGTTGGGTCGCCGGAGAAGATGACCGGAAAGTCGCCGCCGGGCGAACTTTCCGGCGAAGACCGTTTGTGCTATTTTCGGCCAGAATTTTGCAAAACTTTGAACTAAAAAGTTGTAGAGAATTAAATTTCATGTGAAAGGGACATAGCATTCGTAATTTTCGGATAAAAGAGCTAATTACTATGGTTTTGTTTTAAGTTTCAACACTTTGGAAATTATAATTAAAATTATCAAAAATATTATTTGAGTTGAAATAAATTTACAGAAATCTTATAACATCATTTTAGAATTTCTGTAAATATTTGATGAATTATTGAAAATCAAAAGTATTTATTATATTTTTAAGCTATTTAAAGATAGTTTAAAAAATTAGAGGAAAGTCATAGAAAATTCTATGAATGGTAGAAAATTATGAAACTTGATGGAAAATTCTATAATATTAATTTAGAATTACTGGAAAGTTTTGGTGAATTATTGAAGATCGTAAGTAATTATTGAATTTTTTAAGCTATTTAAAGTTAGTTTAAAAATTAGAGGAAAGTCATAGAAAAATCTATGAATGGTGGAAAATTATGAAATTTGGTGAAAAATCTTATAATAATATAAGATTAATATTGATGGTATTTCGAGGAAATAAAAGTATGTAGAGTTATTATTTATATTTTGAAGCTATTAAAGTATAGTTTTTCTAAATAGAAATAATCACAGAAAATTCTCGGATAATTCGAAAAATGTGAAAATTGGTTGGAAAGTCAAGAATAATATTCTAAAGACTTTAGAAGATTTAGTAAGCTCGTAAGGTGTTGGGACGTTATGGATGGTGTGTTAACTGACTAATGAACGAGATATAGTTATTGTAAACTAAATTATCTCGTTAAGTTAATGTGAACTAAGTTGCATGGATTGTATGACTAATGTTTTGTCTATGTGAACACTTAAATTGGTGTAGGATTCGTGAAGCGCAGATAGCTTAAGTGTAATCAACGCGCAAGGCAAGTCTTTCAGTTCCTATGTGCTATATGAACTAGATATTGATTGATTATAATTTGTACTGAAATGAGTATGTTGAATTACCTATGATGCACTATAAATTGTGAAAGTCAATTTATGACTAAGTTGATTGAGTTACGGAACTCAATCTTTATATGATATGTGAAAAACAACATGTATGATAAGTATAATAGAATGTTTATGATGTATGAACTGAGCATGAAATTTTATGCTACGTGAAGCATGAAAACTATTAGATTTGCTGAGCTGTCGAGCTCAATCTTGCAAAAATAAACTTTTTGCAGGTCAATGTTACAATGCGATATTATTCGCCATCCGATGATATGGATTAGAAGGCGTGCAAAGGAATACCTTTTCTTTATTTAAAAATTTGCATTGAATCATGATGATGGTTCTTGACATGTGTACTGATAGGTAAGTAAACCTTGAGTTATTCAATAAATAAAGAATATTTGTTTTGAATGCATGAAAATAAGCAAATCAATATAGTGATAATACTATATAATAAAGAATCCGAATGTAGAATTGAGTTGTATATACTCATATCTACTTCGATATATAATCGTAAAGGTAGCGATTCAGGGAATAGAAAGAAAGATATAGAAAAAAAAATTTAATTATCTACATTTTTATTAGTTTTACCATTGAATAATGATGTAAAGCTAGTACAAAATAATATTTAACGCACAAGGTCGGGATTAAGATTAGTCCTAATTATGGATTAAGTTGGTCTCGATTTTGGGGGGGTCACAATGGACTTATCAGCCTTGATCGTTACAAAGGACGATACTACGTCTTAACTAAAGTTCATGAATAATTATTCAATTTAAATAAAAATAAAACTTTCTATAATTTATTTGAATTTCGAGGACGAAATTATTTTTAAGAGGGAAAGAATGTAATAACCCATATTTTTGTGAATAATTAAATATTAATTGATTTCATTTATAATAATATAATTGAATTGGAAAAGGTAAGTTACTAATTTTTTTTATTTCCTTGTTTTGTTTGGAAAGTTAAATTCTTTTAGTAGATAATTAAATAATTGATTTAATTAAAATTGAGTAGTCCATTAGGGTTTTGGTAACTCTCATATTGATTCCTATTTATATTTAAAGAGTGATGATGTAACCCTAAGCCTATTCTAATTTGGTTAGTTGAATTCCCGCGTAGAATAATCATACGCACTGCAACTCATTAGAAAAATCATAAATAATTCATCCGATGTCGGAATTGAGTGAATCCAAAGCCTATTTCTTCAGTTTTTCGTTCTCTACAATTCTAAAGAGTTAGAAGAGTTATTTGACATCATATTCATGTCTGAAATTACTGAAAACCACAATCTGTTCTAATTCCCGTGACTATTTTAAACCCTAGTTTTAAAAATTCGTAACTCAGTCATATTAACTCCGAATCGAGTGATTCTTGAGCCTATTTCGTGTATCTTTTCGAGAGCTACAATTTTCATGAGACATGAAGAGATTTTAAAGATTCTAGAAGACCCACAAGTCAGATTCTTTACTGCTGCGTATTGAAGAAAGGTGAACAAGGAAGGTAAATATTATTTCGTATTTTGATTTCAAGTTTAGTTATGAGAATTTTTAAATTAATGATTATTTTTAAATAAAATATAGACATGAAATTAGATATCATGATAATCGGAAAGAGGAGATAAATTTATACAGAGGAATATAATTTGATTGAACGTAAACGTTAAAATCTGAAAATCAGTTTTCTATATTTTTAGGTATAATTGTGTGGGTTATATCTCTTAATCCGACCATTGGATCGTTATAATTTTTGGATATGTTATACATATATAAGCTTAGAATATATTCACTAATTTTGAACTGTTAAAGATTAACGTATGATTTGTTATGAATTTTAAGAAAAGGCTGATCTAAATTTTTTGTAGCAGAATTTTCAGCAACAAGTTCTAATATTTAAAAGTGTATGATTTAATGATTTTAAATCCGATTTGGATGATTCTTGAGGCTAAATTACAATGTTTGAAGTCTAATTTCTATTAAAATTAGTTCATTTGACAAATAAGTTTTAGTTAATGGTGATAAGATCAGAATATCAGACTGAGGTATTAAAAATAGTTACTATATTGGGGTTTTAAGATTTCTTAAGTTTTATTATTGACTTTTAAGTTTTGAAATATTAATAGTGATCTAAGGCGATAATTAAAGGTATCTTAAGTGAGTTACGAATTATTATGGAATTATTAGTTTGGATTATATTTAATTCAAGCCGAATATATTTAGGTGGTGATTAAGATTTCGTATTTGATATCGTTGGCATTGGAGGTTAAGATTTTGTGGAGTGTGATATAAGTGATTTTGCATATCAGGTACGGATTCTGTACTCCACTCCTCTGATTATTGATTCTATATATCTGGTGATATCTCGTTATCCGTTACATTTTGCTTATATTTCTGTTGACGCTCTTGAATAGAAGTTTGATCTTTGACATCTTCACTTTATTCTATAATTTGAACTCTTTTCCTTCTATTATAATTTAAAACATATTCCATATTTCTTCAGCGATACTCTTATCATGTTGATTTGTTTGTTTTGCTAATCGTTCAGAATTTGGTGCTCGCTTAATTGTTTTGTTTCTAATCAAATTCTTATTTTGCTTTGGTTTGATCTAGATGTTCCAAACTTCATATTTTGTAATCTTTTGAATTTATTCTTCATGCATAAAACTTATTGATCTTTGTAGAGCGGTACATGTTGTTACTTTCTTTTGGAGACATTGTGTTTATGATTTGGTTTGGTTCAACATGTACGTTTAGAACCCTTTGTTGGTATTATGTTGCATGTGTTGTGACATCATATCTTTGTAGAATAAGCGATAGAGTATACCTGAGCTATAACCACCTGTGGGGGTACCACAGGCATGTCGTCTCGGCAGGAGAGACATGACACTTTCCGTGGCGGTGTGATCAGTCCACGGCGTCTCCGTTTTTGGCTCCGGAGGAAGTGGGCCATTTGGTGTTTTTGTTGTGGGAGGCGTATGGGTCGACCCTAGTTTCTGTTCTGCGGTTTGGTGATGTTGTGCCAAACACACCTTCCGATTTTGCATACATTTGGATCTGCAGTCCAATGTGTGATTTGCCTATGTGGGCATTATTTGACTTGCCTATGTGGCAAGATATATTTCTGAGCTCGGTATGAAACAACACTCAGCCATTTGATTCAGCCTATTATTTCATTGTGTTAGTTTTGTTCGTTTCAATTCAATTCATTTAATTGAGTTAGATATTTGAGTTCATTATTTCTGTACTCTTCGGTTTGTTTCGTTAATTCTGTTGATTCAGATATATTCTATTCAGATCTTGGGAGGTTATATTTTTTTGTTCCCTCTCAACCTTGTTCAGTATTTTGTCTCAATTGTTTCCGTATTTCAGTTGTAAATCTTTGCATATCTATATCCGTACTGGGCATTTGGCTCATGCTTGTTTTTCTTCCGGCAGGTTTGCAGGGGTGGTTCAGGGCTAGTGTGATGGGAGAATTGCCCTTGACCATCTAGGTTTATTTGATTTTAGGTTTTGATTATTTTGTCTTCTTTTGGAGAATGGTATTCAGTTCATCATTGATGGTGTGTCATTATTATATATTTTGAAGTTATTAGTGCTCTGGTTATTAATTTTGAGGTTTGTTGTGTTTTGCACGTGACCTCCCTTTCCTGTTTCGGGAAGGGGGTGTTACACAAGGTACTAGTGTTGTTTTATATTACGATTTTTAATAATTTGATTGTGCATAATTATATAGTTTAATTCATATTAATTTATTATTTTTTATTTGATGTTGGGCTTTTTGTTGTTGGGTTTTGTTAGTTCTAAATATGTATAATTTTCTGTTTTTACCATGTAATTTGTTTTGAAATTTATATTTAATAATTATAAATGTGTCATATTATTGATAAAAGATTTATTATTATAATATAATTATTTTATTTAATAATTATAAAAGTTAATGTAATAGTACACAATGGAGTTCGATAATAAAAAGAGAGAAACAATATGTTTTGTTTGGAATTTAATCGTTACTATATAAGTAACTATTTTTTAAATGGAAGGGTGTTTAGGTGAAAAAGACAATTAAGTGTTCACTAACCAAATATTAAAAATTTATGAACTCTTCTAAAAGCATAGTACACCTGTTGTTTATGCAAAGTTGGAAATATCACTCAAAGACGTCAATTCAGTAACTTTAGAAACTACAATGGACAAAAATATGAAAACAAATCATACAGCAGGGGAAACAATCAGTATATATCTATACACTTCAAACAAACTTACTTCTGTCAGACTTGTTTGCTACAACTTGGTTGTCCAACTTTCACTATTTATATCTCAATCGTCTAATAACATTACGCTATTTCTTTTTATTATTTTCCTCAATTTTTGATATATAACAATGTATTTCGGTTGGTCTCTATGTCATTACCAGGAATATGACACTTACCATCAGGATTTGAACACCACCAGGAATATGAATGATTCACTGTTTGTTAAATATAAACCGTCGGAATATGAACCATTGACATTATTTCTTTTAATATTTATTATTAATACATTTAGGAGTCAACATTAAATGATTTGAGCACCACCAGGTATACAAATGATTCATTGTTTGTTAAAAATAAACTATAAGAATATGAACCATTAACTCTTAATATTTGTTTTTAATACATTTTGAAGTGAGCATTAAATACAAAAGTTGGTGAGTGAGAACCATTTTTTGGTAAAAATAAACTATAGGAATATGACGGTTAATGTTATTACTCTTAATATTTGTTTTTAATACATTTTGAAGTGAACATTAAATACTCTTAATATTTGTTTTTAATATATTTTGAAGTGAGCATTAAATACAAATAGTGGTGACGGAAAATCATATTTTGGTACCAACATTGGTACCAAAACAGCTAGGGACCAAATTCAAGTGTTATTTTATATTTTTTAGTTGATTGATTGATATATAAAGTATGACATTTGAGTTGCCTAAAAATGGGAAGATATATTGAATAATTGTACCTAGTCCTTCAACGAATTTTATCGTATGTTTTAAGACTGTGTTCACTGCCAGCCATATTATTACTATATATATTCAAGGGTAGTGAAAAAACGTGCATTGATATACTCCTAAATTTCAACCAAGGTTGATGTATTATTTGGTAAACCGTCAACTACATCATTTTTTTTCTTTCTTAGTACGTACGTAGTAGTATTTATAATTAGAAACATTAATATAATAAGCAAGTTTGAGATAACAAGTAATCACGCCTAATGGGTCCAATTATCAATGACTCGTATTTCGAATTTGGGTCCCAACTCAAAAAACTACTGGGTACTCTTATAGAATTTTTGGTTGGGGACCTTATTGTTAGGATTGGCTCATAATTATGTGGACCCGACGAATAACTTGATATTGGGTTTAACTAATGTATTGGGTCTCATGGAATTAAGTCCATGTTATAAGAGACTATAAAAACATTGTTTGGTGTGTGTATCATATAGAGTGTGTGAGGTTGCTAAATGAATACATCAGACAAGTAGTACTAGTCAAATTAGTGAGCCTGGATAAATTTGTGTGTTCTTTTATTTTTCCGTTCTTTAAATTCTATGCGGTTGCTTGTGATATCTGATCTTAAATCTAACACTTTTAGTAAGAAGATTTTGAATTGAATGGAAAAGATGGAGAAGCAATTAGCTAAGTCACGCTGGTTTAGTGTTGAAAATGTGCCTGTCAGTTGCATATTTCCTGAGGGAGATAGACCAGGGGAGCCCATTCCTATTTGTGATGCCATTCCAGTGATTGACCTTGGAAATAATGCGATGGGTGCACAAAAACTCCATACTCTTCATCATATCATGGAAGCTGCTCAGGAATTTTAATTGTTCCGGGTAATTATTTAATTATTTCAGTTCCATATATTTTGGACTTAGATCGATCGGTTATTACTATTAATTACCTTCAACTTTTATGCTCTACAATTGGGGTGTGTGTGTGTGTGTGTATATATATATTGTACTACTTTTGCACATATATGAATGCATTTGTATAATCGGGTAACAACAGGTGACTGACCATGGAGTCCCAGAGCATATAATAAGCGAGGAGACTCTTGAAGGAGTTTTTTGACTTGCCTGAGGAGGAGAAGGAAAACATTCCTAGTGAAAGTGGTTGTGTGTACACTAGCGGCAATTGTTTCGAAAAAGATGGGGTTCATTTGTGGAGGGATTGCTTAAAGCACCCTTGTTATCCTTTGGAGGAGTGCATTTCTCGGTGGGCTGAAAAGCAAACTAGATACAGGTAATTAATTAACGTTATGTTTGACCACTTAATTCCGATGTCTCAAATTGAAATGAAAGCACATTTACAGTTTAATCAGTTAAAAAAAAATTGGCACCCAATTCCAATTTTCATGACTAGCTTAAGGTGAAATGGAATGTAGTGGAGTCGTTTTTTGATCAATCATTGTTATGTATTGTTTGGCAGGGAGGTTATTGTAACATATCTAGCAGAAATAAGGAAGTTGAGTTTGAGGATTTTGGAGCTGATTTCTCAAGGATTGGGACTTGAAGCCGGGTATCTATGTGAAATTAGTGAAGTTCAAATACTGACAGCAAATAGTTATCCGCCATGCCCTGATCCGAGTTTAACCATGGGAATATCGAGACACCATGACCCTAGCCTCATAACCATTCTCTACCAAGGGGATGTGTGTGGCCTTCAAGTATGCAAGGATGGAAAATGGATTGGTGTTAAGGCTATGCCTTTTGCATTTGTTGTTCTCATAGGCAACCAGTTAGAGGTATGTATTTTTTGCATAATAATAATTTGAGTTAACGGGAGTTTAGTAGTTTCTGATTAGAAAAAAAAAGTTTAAATACACTTTAAACTTTTAAATTTTTTGCTTTTTACACTTTCAACATCAAATGTTTTAACTTTAAGTTATTGAACCTCAATGTCTCTATATTTTTATAAACTAAACATTTTGCCTACCGAATTAAGAATTTCTTACCAGAATAAGTCATGTAACTCAAAATAAAGGGTAATTAAGTCTTTTAAGGGTTTATATCGTTTATATTGGCTTCGATTTTTCTTCTTTATCACATACTAACCACGTGACTACAATTTTCGGTACTTTTCAAGATATTTGAGATATTCGATCAATCCGAAAAATTAATTTTTTTAATAGTATATATATCATTTATATTGGATTTAATTTTTTTATTTTTTTCTTCATCACGCACTAACCATGTGTCTATATTTTTTTTGTATTTCTAAAGATATTTTGGAGTAAAATTACCCAAAATACTCTCATTCGGATAAGTTATTACTCGTCGGTGGCCACAAGGTTTAATTTATAAAAATTTAAAGACATGAAGGTTCAATGTTTTAAGGTTGAAACATTAGGGTTTAAATTGTAGAAAGTGAAAAACTTAAAGGTTTACAGTGTATTTAAGCCGGAAAAAAACTGTCAATAATCTTATACTGCACATATATTTACACTATATTTAACTATACATGCACAAAGTACTGATATTTTTTAGTGAATAGCTGATGGAAAATAAGGAAGAGAATATATTTAGGGAGGAAGTGAAATATAACTTTGGAGAATACTTGAGAACACTTTGATTTCACTTACTTGAAATGATCCAAGTACATGACTATTTATAGTACTCATAGGATACTTCTAGAGCTACCATAATAATTACTACATGACCACATTCATGTACATGAACCTAACCATTACATATTCCAAGACATTTTAAATACATTCATGTATGTACTTACATATCACCAATTCATGTACTGAATTAATTTAAGAACAATCTAGAATTAATTTGGTTTAGTTGCTAACAAGGCCTCCCGTAAATCAAATTTATTCTTCACTCCGAGCTTGGCGATTTGCCTCTTGAAAACTTCTCCAGAAACAGGCTTTGTAAAAATGTCAGCTAGCTGCTCCTCAAATTTACAATACTTGATATTAATAATTCCATCATTCACAAGTTCCCTTAAGAAATGATATCGAATGCGAATATGTTTTGTCTTTCCATGAAGAACTGGATTTTTGGTAACTGAAATTGTTGAAGTATTATCACAAAACAATGTTGGATCAACTTCTTGTTTTTGATTGAGATACTTCAAAATTCCTTCTAACCAGACTAGATGACACCCACCATGTGCAGCCGCTATATATTCAGCTTCAGTTGTTGAAAGAGCGACAATTGGTTGTTTCTTTGAAATCCAAGAAATAGCTCCGCTTCCAATATTGAAAACATACCCTGAAGTACTTTTGCTATCATCAATGCTACCTCCAAAATCACTATCTGTGAATCCAGTAAGACAAACTGGAACTCCAGCTTCATAGAAAATTCCATAATCAACTGTGCCTTTCACATATCTCAAAATTCTTGTTGCTGCTTCCCAATGTTCTGAGTGAGGCTTCTCCATGAACCTGCTAATCATACTAACAACAAACATTAAATCTGGTCTTGTGGCAGTTAAATACATCAAATTTCCAACCAAACTCCTGTAAATAGTTGGATCCACAAGCTTTCCTTCACCTTTCTTGCTTAACTTAAGCCCAGTAATACATGGAGTTGAAACAGAATTAGCATTTTCCATCTTGAACTTCTTCAAAATTTCCCTTGCATATCTCTCTTGAGAAATAAAAATTCCCTTACTGGATTGGGTAACTTCAATGCCCAAAAAATGATGTAACTCTCCCAAATCAGTCATGTCAAACTCTTGTTTCATTGAAATTTTGAAATCATTAAGCATCTCCATATCATTGCCCGTAAAAATAAGATCATCAACATAGAGACTTACCACCATAAACCTTCCTTTTGAAGAATCAATTTTGGTATATAAAGTATGCTCCTTAGGACATTTTTGAAAATCATTCCTCTCAAAGTACGAATTGATGCGGCTATACCAAGCCCTTGGTGACTGCCTCAGACCATATAAAGCCTTCTTTAACTTGTAAACTTTATCTTCTTCACCTTTTTTCATGAAACCAGGTGGCTGGTCAACATACATCTCTTCCTCAAGAAACCCATTTAGAAATGCCGATTTGACATCCATTTGGAACAATTTCCAATTGTTTTGAGCTGCAAGAGATATAATTAAACGAACAGTATCAAGTCTTGAAACAGGTGCAAATACCTCATTAAAATCTTCTCCTTCCTTTTGCGCATACCCCTTTGTAACGAGCCTCGCTTTGTACTTATTGACAGAGCCATCTGAATTTAACTTTGTCTTGAAAATCCATTTAACTCCAATGGGTCTTTTGTTTGGTGGTAAATTGACAAGCTCCCAGGTGTCATTCCTTTCAATAGCCATCATTTCTTCCTTCATGGATTGTTTCTATTTTTCTTCTTTTGCTGCATCTTCATGAGAAATTGGATCTTCCCTTGCATAGAAAGCAAAGAAAATAGCTCCTGCATCTATCGGCTCTGTAATATCATAAATCTCCTGCAAAGTCCTTGTCTTGATTTCTTCGGGACTGCTATTAGAAGACTCTCCTGTTGAGGAAGATGGAACATCAGATGGGTTCAAGGATGGAACATCTTCACTTGGCATGCTTCTTCACTTGGCATGCTGCTACAATCATCCAAATCCTCCATGAGCAGTGGTGCCTCATCTGCAGTGTTTATGTCAACATCATTGAAGAAATATTTTTCATCAAATGTTACATCCCTGCTAATAACAATTTTCTTTGTTTTTGGATTATACAACTTGTAGGCTTTTGACCTTTCACTGTATCCAACAAAAATATATTTTTCTGCTTTGTCATCAAGTTTTGTTCTTATTGCATCTGGCACGTGAGCAAAAACTACACTTCTAAAGATCTTCAAATGTTGGACATTTGGTCTTCTTCCATACCAAGCTTCATGAGGAGTACACTTTTTTAAATTTTTTGTTGGGGACCTGTTGATCAAATAAACTGCACAAGAAACAGCTTTTGCCCAAAATTGGCGTGGCAACCTTTTTCTTTTCAGCATGCACCGAACCATGTCCATGATTGTACGATTTTTCCTTTCGCAAACACCATTTTGTTGTGGTGTATAACGAACTGTCAGTTCATGCCTTATGCCATTTATCTTTACAAAAATTCTGAAAATCATTTGAAAGATATTCCGACCCTCGATCTGTTCTCAAAGTCTTTATGTGATAACCAGAAAACTTTTCAACTTCAGCTTTAAAATTTTTAAAAGCTTGAAAACTTTCAGATTTTTCATGAAGAAAATAAGTCCACACTTTTCTTGTGTAATCATCAATAAAAGAAATGAAATATCTGTTACCTCCAAAAGATGACACTGTCATAGGTCCACACAGGTCTGAATGAACAAGTTCAAGTGGCTGCCTTGCACCCCAAGAAGATTTTGAGGGGAATGAATTACGGTGCAACTTTCCCAACTGGCATGTTTCACAAATCTCCTCCATTTTATTAATCTGGGGTAATCCATTCACCATTCCTTTCACTGCTAACAATTTTAGGTTGTCGAAATTCAAGTGTCCATACCTGTCATGCCATAACTTGGAAACTTCTTCATTAAAACCAGCAAAACAATGAAAATTTTCCACTTGGAGTGGAAGTGGAAATAAATTATTCTCCGCCAAGCCAATCTTTGCCACAACCTGATTATTTTTTGACAGAGTACACAATTTATCATGAAAGAATATTTCAAATCCCTTTCGCAAAAGTTGTCCAGTACTTAGCAAATTGCTTTTGATGCCTGGAACGAAGTAAACATCAGTCATTTTTTCAAACTTTCCAGATTTAGTTTTGAAAGTGACTTCTCCAACTCCTTTAATTGTATAGGCTCTAGCATCTCCAATTTTATTTGCCCAAAATTTGACTCCACCAGGGCAGAAAATAAATCCTTATTCCCTGTCATATGTTTGCTGGCACCACTATCCAAATACCAAACATGATTATTATTTTCTTGACAAGCAATTAACAATGACTCTGAACAATCTTTCTCAACTGATTCATTTTCATGTACTAATCCAGATTCCTTTTTGTTAGATGGTGCAAACCAACATTCACTAATTTTATGACTAGGCCTATGACAATGAAAACATTCAATATAGCCTTTTCTCCCTCTTTGATTAATACCACGACCTCTTCCTCTTTGAGAATTATTTGAATACTCAAATGACTCTTCCTTAAAATAATTATTGTTACCTGGTGATCCTCTTCCATTGCCACGAAAGTTAAAGCCTCTACCTCTGTTTCCTTGGAAGCCACCTCTTCCACGTCCACGACCTCCTCCACAGTCGCGACCACGGGGAGCACCTCGGCCCCCCGTAATTTCAAACTTGAGAGCTTGATCATTAGAAGGTGGATTTCTTTGATTAACACGAAACTCATGAGCTTTTAAAGAAGCCTGCAAATCTTCCAAAGAAAGTTTTGACACATCTTTGGACTCTTCGATAGCTACCACGATAAAATCAAACTTTTGTGGTAAGCTCCGAAGAATTTTCTCAACAACTTTTTGATCTTGTAAAACTTCTCCATTAGTTGCCATTTGATTAACAATTGAAGTAACTCTTGAAAATTAATCAGCAACAGTCTCATTTTCTTGCATTTGCAACTTTTCAAATTCTAAACGCAAAGATTGAAGTCTTACCTTTTTTACTTTTTCTTCACCTTTGTATATTGATTGCAAAATATCCCAAGCTTCCTTTGAAGTTGTTGCCTTTGAAATTCTATCAAAAATTGGCCTTTCAATTGCTTGATAAATTTGAAAGAGCGCCTTGTTATCCTTCTCTCTTTTATCAGTTAGGCTATTTTTTTGAACTTGTGACAAACCATGTTCAGTTTCCGGTTCATCATAGCCATCTTCAACAATACTCCACAACTTAAAGGACTTCAATAATACCTTCATATTATGGCTCCAATAATCAAAGTCTTCTCCGTTGAAGCGAGTAATTAGAGAGACTAGATTGTTTGAATTTGCCATAACGACGTTGCTTGAGACTTCCTTGACTTGTTATTTACCAATTGAGACTCCGTGTCTTCTTTTTTTTCGACAGGCTCTGATGCCAATTTGATGGAAAATAAGGAAGAGAATACATTTAGGGAGGAAGTGAAATATAACTTTGGATAATACTTGAGAACACTTTGATATCACTTACTTGAAATGATCCAAGTACATGACTATTTATAGTACTCATAGGATACTTCTAGAGCTACCATAATAATTAGTGCATGACCACATCCATATACATGAACCTAACCATTACATATTCTAAGACATTTTAAATACATTCATGTATGTACTTAGATATCACCAATTCATGTACTTAATTAATTTAAGAACAATCTAGAATTAATTTGGTTTAGTTGCTAACAATAGCGACCGCAAATCCAAATTATATTACTTCAATAACTATTGTATTTGTTTTGTGGGTGTAGATTATTAGTAATGGGAAGTTAAGAAGTTGGGAGCATCGAGCAGTTACAAATCAATGTGAAGCTAGGATATCAATTGCCACACTGGTTAATCCTTCTCCAAACTACATTGTACAACCTGCTAAAGTTTTGGTTGACGAGCTCAATCCCCCGCGTTATCAACCGATAATATACAAAGACTTTGTTTACAAGACCAAAGGCTTCGGCCCTCGTACCGGAACTATACAAAATTATACAAAGTCTGATATTTGAGTTACATAAAAATGGCCTGGAAGATATATTAATGTTGAATAAATGTACCTAGTCAGTCCTTGAACGAAATTTATCTTATGTTTTAAGACTATGCTATGTAATGAGGTTATTTAAGTTTAAGACTATTAAAGGATTATATTATAATGAATTATATATTTGTTTTAAGAGATTGAATTTCTATCTTTATGATTATTAATTCCCACAGCCAGCCATATTATTACTATATATATATATATTCAAGGGTAGTGAAAGCAACATGCATTTGTATACTCCTAAATTTCAACCGCGACACTGATCATTACTATGATAATTTATCTGGTAGAAGGATAACAGAGGAACAAGACCACTTGGACTGGAGGAAGTCTAACAGGTTGTCCCAGACATTTTACATGAATGACTTGGAAGGAGGACAATTTAATATTCCTTTTAATGATATTTATAGTAGACATTCTACAAGCCCATAACCAGATCCCTCGAATCTTGTATGATTGATCGCGTCCTAATTATATGCCCTCTTATTGTTCTTAGATTCTGGTCCTGGCATCAAGATCCTGAAATGTGTATATGGGTTTCCAGATCAGCAAATTTGCTCTTTAGATTAAGGAGGAAGCTCAAAATTCTTTGTTGTATATATATATAGAGGACGGTTCAAGAGCAGTATATATAACCTGTTAGATTTCCTCCAGTCCAAGTGGTCTTGTTCGTCCAGTCCAGTCCAAGGTTATATATATATATATAACCTTGAATATACAAATGCATGTTGCTTTCACTACCCTTGAATATATATATATATATATATAGTAATAATATGGCTGGCTGTGGGAATTAATAATCATAAAGATAGAAATTCAATCTCTTAAAACAAATATATAATTCATTATAATATAATCCTTTAATAGTCTTAAACTTAAATAACCTCATTACATAGCATAGTCTTAAAACATAAGATAAATTTCGTTCAAGGACTGACTAGGTACATTTATTCAACATTAATATATCTTCCAGGCCATTTTTATGTAACTCAAATATCAGACTTTGTATAATTTTGTATAGTTCCGGTACGAGGGCCGAAGCCTTTGGTCTTGTAAACAAAGTCTTTGTATATTATCGGTTGATAACGCGGGGGATTGAGCTCGTCAACCAAAACTTTAGCAGGTTGTACAATGTAGTTTGGAGAAGGATTAACCAGTGTGGCAATTGATATCCTAGCTTCACTTTGATTTGTAACTGCTCGATGCTCCCAACTTCTTAACTTCCCATTACTAATAATCTACACCCACAAAACAAATACAATAGTTATTGAAGTAATATAATTTGGATTCGCGGTCGCTATTCACTAAAAAATATCAGTACTTTGTGCATGTATAGTTAAATATAGTGTAAATATATGTGCAGTATAAGATTATTGACAGTTTTTTTCCGGCTTAAATATATTTTAAACCTTCAAGTTTTTCACTTTCTACAATTTAAACCCTAATGTTTCAACTTTAAAACATTGAACCTTCATGTCTTTAAATATTTATAAATTAAACCTTGTGGCCACCGACGAGTAATAACTTATCCGAATGAGAGTATTTTGGGTAATTTTACTCCAAAATATCTTTAGAAATACAAAAAAAATATAGACACATGGTTAGTGCGTGATGAAGAAAAAAATAGAAAAATTAAATCCAATATAAATGATATATACTGTTAAAAAAATTAATTTTTCGGATTGATCGAATATCTCAAATATCTTGAAAAGTACCGAAAATTGTAGTCACGTGGTTAGTATGTGATAAAGAAGAAAAATCGAAGCCAATATAAACGATATAAACCCTTAAAAGACTTAATTACCCTTTATTTTGAGTTACATGACTTATTCTGGTAAGAAATTCTTAATTCGGTAGCCAAAATGTTTAGTTTATAAAAATATAGAGACATTGAGGTTCAATAACTTAAAGTTAAAACATTTGATGTTGAAAATGTAAAAAGCGAAAAATTTAAAGGTTTAAAAGTGTATTTAAACTTTTTTTTTCTAATCAGAAACTACTAAACTCCCGTTAACTCAAATTATTGTTATGCAAAAAATAAATACCTCTGACTGGTTGCCTAGGAGAACAACAAATGCAAAAGGCATAGCCTTAACACCAATCCATTTTCCATCCTTGCATACTTGAAGGCCACACACATCCCCTTGGTAGAGAATGGTTATGAGGCTAGGGTCATGGTGTCTCGATATTCCCATGGTTAAACTCGGATCAGGGCATGGCGGATAACTATTTGCTGTCAGTATTTGAACTTCACTAATTTCACATACGTACCCGGCTTCAAGTCCCAATCCTTGAGAAATCAGCTCCAAAATCCTCAAACTCAACTTCCTTATTTCTGCTAGATATGTTACAATAACCTCCCTGCCAAACAATACATAACAATGATTGATCCAAAAACGACTCCACTACATTCCATTTCACCTTAAGCTAGTCATGAAAATTGGAATTGGGTGCCAATTTTTTTTTAACTGATTAAACTGTAAATGTGCTTTCATTTCAATTTGAGACATTGGAATTGAGTTGTCAAACATAACGTTAATTAATTACCTGTATCTAGTTGGCTTTTCAGGCCACCGAGAAATGCACTCTTCCAAAGGATAACAAGGGTGCTTTAAGCAATCCCTCCACAAATGAACCCCATCTTTTTCGAAACAATTGCCGCTAGTGTACACACAACCACTTTCACTAGGAATATTTTCCTTCTCCTCCTCAGGCAAGTCAAAAAACTCCTTCAAGAGTCTCATTGTCTCGCTTATTATATGCTCTGGGACTCCATGGTCAGTCACCTGTTGTTACACGATTATACAAATGCATTCATATATGTTCAAAAGTAGTACAATACACACACACACATACACACACACACACACCAATTGTAGAGCATAAAAGTTGAAGGTAATTAATAGTAATAACCGATCGATCTAAATCCAAAATATATGGGACTGAAATAATTAAATAATTACCTGGAACAATTGAAATTCTTGAGCAGCTTCCATGATATGATGAATAGTATGGAGTTTTTGTGCACCCATCGCATTATTTCCAAGGTCAATCACTGGAATGGCATCACAAATAGGAATGGGCTCCCCTGGTCTATCTCCCTCAGGAAATATGCAACTGACAGGCACATTTTCACACTAAACCAGCGTGACTTAGCTAATTGCTTCTCCATCTTTTCCATTCAATTCAAAATCTTCTTACTAAAAGTGTTAAATTTAAGATCAGATATCACAAGCAACCGCATAGAATTTAAAGAACGGAAAAATAAAAGAACACACAAATTTATCCAGGCTCACTAATTTGACTAGTATTACTTGTCTGATGTATTCATTTAGCAACATCACACACTCTATATGATACACACACCAAACAATGTTTTTATAGTCACTAGAAACCCTAGCTCTTATAACATTGATTTAATTCCATGAAACCCAATACATTAGTCAAACTCAATATAGAACTATTCGTCGGATCCACATAATTATGAGCCAATCCTAACAATAAGGTCCCCGACCAAAAATTCTATAAGAGTACCCAGTAGTTTTTTGAGTTGGGACCCAAATTAGAAATACGAGTCATTGATAATTGGACCCATTAGGCGTGATTACTGGTTATCTCAAATTTGCTTATTATATTAATGTTTCTAATTATAAATACTACGTACGTACTAAGAAAGAAAAAAAAAATGATGTAGTTGACGGTTTACCAAATAATACATCAACCTTGGTTGAAATTTAGGAGTATATCAATGCACGTTTTTTTGGCTACCTTGAATATATATAGTAATAATATGGCTGGCAGTGAACATAGTCTTAACACATAAGATAAAATTCGTTGAAGGACTAGGTACAATTATTCAATATATCTTCCCATTTTTAGGCAACTCAAATGTCATACTTTATATATCAATCAATCAACTAAAAAATATAAAATAACACTTGAATTTGGTCCCTACATGTTTTGGTACCAATGTTGGTACCAAAATATGATTTTCAGTCACCACTATTTGTATTTAATGCTCACTTCAAAATATATTAAAAACAAATATTAAGAGTATTAAATGTTCACTTCAAAATGTATTAAAAACAAATATTAAGAGTAATAACATCAACGGTCATATTCCTACCGTTTATTTTTACCAAAAAATGGTTCTCACTCACCAACTTTTGTATTTAATGTTCACTTCAAAATGTATTAAAAACAAATATTAAGAGTTAATGGTTCATATTCTTATAGTTTATTTTTAACAAATAATGAATCATTTGTATACCTGGTGGTGCTCAAATCCTTTAATGTTGACTCCTAAATGTATTAATACTAAATATTAAAAGAAATAATGTCAATGGTTCATATTCCGACGGTTTATATTTAACAAACAGTGAATCATTCATATTCCTGGCGGTGTTCAAATCCTGATGGCAAGTGTCATATTCCTGGTAATGACATAGAGACCAACCGAAAGACATTGTTATATACCAAAAATAGAGGAAAATAATAAAAAGAAATAGCGTAATGTTATTAGACGATTGAGATATAAATAGTGGAAGTTGGACAACCAAGTCGTAGCAAACAAGTCTGACAGAAGTAAGTTTGTTTGAAGTGTATAGATATATACTGATTGTTTCCCCTGCTGTATGATTTGTTTTCATATTGTTGTGCATTGTAGTTTCTAAAGTTGTTGAATTGCCATCTTTGAGTGATATTTCTAACTTTGCGTAAACAACACGTGTACTATGCTTTTAGAAGAGTTCATAAATTTTTAATATTTGGTTAGTGAACATTTAATTGTCTTTTTCACCTAAACACCCTTCCATCTAAAAAATAGTTACTTATATAGTAACGATTAAATTCCAAACAAAACATATTGTTTCTCTCTTTTTATTGTCAAACTCCATTGTGTACTATTACACCAACTTTTATAATTATTAAATAAAATAATTATATTATAATAATAAATCTTTTATCAATAATATGACACATTTATAATTATTAAATATAAATTTCAAAACAAATTACATGGTAAAAACAGAAAATTATACATATATAGAACTATCAAAACCCAACAACAAAAAGCCAAACATCAAATAAAAAATAATAAATTAATATGAATTAAACTATATAATTATGCACAATCAAATTATTAAAAATCGTAATATAAAACAACACCCGTACCTTGCGCAGGTAAGAAAGCTAATTTTGTATAGTTCTGATACGAGGGCCGAAGCCTTTGGTCTTGTAAATAAATAAAGTCTTTGTATATCATCGGTAGAAAACTTTAGCAGGTTGTACAATGCAGTTTGGAGAAGGATTAACATGTGTTGCAATTGATGTCCTAGCTTCACTTGGATTTGTATAATGTCTAATATAAGCAGCATTAAAAGGAATTAAATTGAAATAATTAAATAATTACCTGGAACAATTAAAATTCCTGAGCAGCTTCCATGATATGATGAATAGTATGGAGTTTTTGTGCACCCATTGCATTATTTCCAAGGTCAATCACTGGAATGGCATCACAAATAGGAATGGGCTCCCCTGGTCTATCTTCCTCAGGAAATATGCAACGGCCAGGCACATTTTCAACACTAAACCAGCGTGAATTAGCTAATTGCTTCTCCATCTTTTCCATTCAATTCAAAATCTCCTCACCAACAGTGTTAGATTTAAGATCGGATATCACAAGCAATCGCACAAAAATTAAAGAACGGAAAAATAAAAAAACGTACAAATTTACTAAGATTCACCAATTTGACTAGTGATGCTTGTTTGATATATTCATTAAGCAGCTTCACACACTCTATATGGTACGCACACCAAACAATACTTTTACAGTCACTAGAAACCCTAACTCTTATAATATAGGCTCAATTCTATGAGACCTAATACATTAGTCAAACTCAAAATCAGATCAATCCTTGGGTTCACAAAATTTTGAGTCAATCCTAACAATAATGTCCCCAACTGGAAATTCTATAAGAGTACCAGTGGTTTTTTGAGTTGGGACCCAAATTGGAAATACGAGTCATTGATAATTGGACCCATTACGCGTGATTACTTGTTATCTCAAATTTGCTTATTATATTAATGTTTCCAATTATAAATACTACGTATGTACTAAGAAAGAAAAAAAAAATGATGTAGTTGATGATTTACCAAATAATAAATCAACCTTGGTTAAAATTTAAGAGTATACAAATGCACGTTTTTTTCAGTAGCATTGAATATATATAGTAATAATATGGCTGGCAGTGGGAATTAATAATCATAAAGATAGAAATTCATTGAAGGACTAGGTACAATTATTCGATAGATAACATACTCTTAAAACATAAGATAAAATTCGTTGAAGGACTAGGTACAATTATTCAAAATATCTTTCCATTTTAAGGTAACTCAAATGTCAGACTTTATATAATCAATTAGTCAGCTAAAGAATATAAAACAACACTTGAAGTTGGTCCCTGTCTGTTTTGGTACCGATTTTGGTATCAAAAATATAGTTTTTCGGTCACCAATTTTTGTATTTAACGCTAACTTCAAAATGTATTAAAAACAAATATTAAGAGTAATAACATCAATG
Organism: Aralia elata; assembly: GCA_034770075.1. Taxonomy (NCBI): domain Eukaryota; kingdom Viridiplantae; phylum Streptophyta; class Magnoliopsida; order Apiales; family Araliaceae; genus Aralia; species Aralia elata. The sequence continues at coordinate 74,268,560 of CM068388.1, read as the reverse complement.
GTCATATTCCTACAATTTATTTTTACCAAAATATGGTTCTCAGTCACCAACTTTTGTATTTAATGCTCACTTCAAAATGTATTAAAAACGAATATTAAGAGTATTTAATGCTCACTTCAAAATGTATTAAAAACGAATATTAAGAGTAATAACATTAATGGTTCATATTCTTATAGCTTATTTTTAACAAACAATGAATCATTCATATAACTGGTTATGCCCAAATCCTTTAACGCTGACTCCTAAATGTATTAACAACAAAAATATTAAAAGAAATAATGTCAATGGTTTATATTTTTACGGTCTATATTTAACAAATAGTGAATCATTCATATTCATGGTGGTGTTTAAATCCTGATGGCAAGTGTCATATTCCTGGTGATGATATCGAGACCAACCGAAATACGTTGTTATATACCAAAAATAGTGAAAAATAATAAAAAGGAATTGCATAATGTTATTAGACGATTGAGATATAAACAGTGGAAGTTGGGCAGCTAAGTCACAACAAACAAGTCTGACATAGGGAACTGCTACGGATTGATCTAGATTGGGAACTTTCAATGCCTCCTTGGTGAACTGGTTCAAGTAGTCCCTCAGGAATTCTCCATTTTGTTGACCCACGGACATAAGCAATGCCGAACTTTTGGCATGAGTCTTTCCTCAAATGAACTAATTTACAAACAACTCACTCAATTGATCAAAAGAACTAATTGAGGTGGGAACAAGTTGTCTGTACCAAGTCTTGGCTGGACCCTTTAGGGTTTTTGGAAAACCCTTACACTTTATGGTGAAATGTTATGTAATAATAAAAGTGCATCAAAGGTAAGTATATGATTTGTAGGATCACCTATTCCGTTATACTTATCCATCTGGGTATCTTCAAACCATTAGGGAGATGTTCATCTATGACATCTTGAGTGAATGGAGGAGGTCTTACCTTATATATCATGCGTCAAGGCCCTGCCCCTTGAATTAATTACTTGGGATGGTAAAACTCCTTGTCGTTCCTGGAGACGCCTCTGGACCTCTCTTTCGATCCTTGTCGCCTCCTGCACATTAGGTCTCGAGCTAGCAGTCCTACTACTTTGATGATGCGCTGACCTTTGTGGCTGCCTAGGTTCCGTTTCTAGATCATGTAGTTGTTCTTAGAGATTATTTATACTTTCCCTTAATTGGTTGACTACGTTATCATCTACCCTTAGGTGATCACGCCTATGGGGGTTGTTCCTCCTGTTATGTTGACAGTTATTCTAGATTCGTCTACGCAGATCTGGATCACCATGATTCTGATTGATCTGGGATCGAAGATCTACTTGAATTGGTCTTTGCAAGTGCATAGTATATGGTCCGCTATGAGTGCAGACTGGTTTTTCCTGGATGTGCGAAGGTGGATGATGATGATGAGAGGGTTGTGGAATATGAGCAGATTGTGCTCCTTATTCTTGATTGTTAGGAGGTGGAGGATGTGGAGGGTTGTGACCCCGTGGACTAGCATGAGTATTCACCATGTTGATTTTCAAAATTGTGAGAAAAGATAACTTTTTATTCGATTCCCACAGACGGCGCCAATCTGATGTGTCAATCAGCAACCTGCAAACTATGGTTTTGGTTAACCTACAGATTTTAGCATTGATCTCCACGTAACTAACTCGATCTCAGTGGATTGCCTGCAAAAGGTCCACCAGAGTTGGGGGGGCTTCGGGAGGACTCTCCGTTGCTTAAGTCAAAACGCTAATATGAGGAGAGAGAATTATTGTGGGGTTCATAATTGTGTACCTTGAATATGTTGGAGTATCCCTTATTTATATCATGAGAGTCCTCTCTTTAAGGAGTTAGGAATTAAAATCCTTCATGGATTTAGAGACCTTCTAGGTTGCTAATCCTTAGCTGATTAAACTTTATAAGAATTCTATCCTTTATGGGATTTAATATACTTCTAAAATATTCCACGAGTGAAATTATTTTATTGCCCTTTATTAATAGAGTTCTAGAAATAACAAGTGGCAACTCACCATTAATTAGTTAATTTTACCCACATCATAATAAACAATTGGGAGTGAAATAAGGAAATTTATTCCTTATACAGGATTCACTGGTTCAGTTTATTCCCTATAATTCTTTTTTTTTCTATTGAAAATTAAGCCCAATTCTCTATTAATTTTCAAAGATTCATCAACCTCATCAGTATTTCTTTCTTTATGTATCTTCTTTTTGTTGTCTTCAAGCCTTCTCCTTCTCTCTTTTCTTCATAAGCAATTTTTTGTCTTCACCTTTTTTTCCCTTTTTTCTCCTTCTTTTCTTTCCTACCCTATTGTTGGTTTATATGTTTTGTTTTAATGATGACAACATATTTTGTATGGAGATGTTTTGTGCTTTTCAGGTTTGGACTTTGGGCTGATCATATATGGCTGCTAAATGAGTACTGGATTTCAAGAGGCCTATCGTGTAGAAAGAGTCCATAGAGACACTGCTAGATTTGGTCTCTAGGAAATCAATTAGGAAATCCTGTACGAATTTCTAGCTTAAGCTTTTAATTGCGAGGCAATTTTATTTTGCTGGAAATATCTTTTAAAAACATTTAATGTTTTTTAAATTTCAATTCATTGAGAATTTATATCAAATTGGAAACTAAATCAGTTGAACATATTTTCAATTATAATCTCTAAAGATTTATCAAAATTAGGATCTTTCTAAATAAAATTGGTTGTGCTGATTTTGTTGAAATCATATCTTTGATTGTCCTAATTTCAAGTTGTCTGCGTTCAAAATTCAAAATCCTTCCTTAACAATTTGAAAGAAATTTCTGTTGGGTGCTAATTTTTAGCAATTTATTTTTTCCTTTCCAACGTAATTCTCTTTGTGTTGTTGGACTTCATCTCTATATATTCGTCATGCCAAAAGCTTTAGAGAGAAAGAATTAAGAAAAATCACAGTGCTTTCACAGAAAAAGTTTCTAGCAAATTGTTTTTGCCTTGTTCTTAAATTCTTATTGCTAGAAATTCATAGTTATATCTTGTAATCATATTGTTTCCTGTTAAAACTTATATACAAGCCTAGTTTGGTTTGTGTTTGATCTAGTGGTAGATAGGACTGTACAAAGAAAGCTCTAACAGTTGTAGTAGTGCAAGCAGTAGTAGTTGTGCAAATGGGGCAGTGGTGTCCATCAGTGTTCAGAGCTTATTTGTACAGGGAGTATTGTAATTAATTGAATTATTTATTAAAAAAAAGAGTCTTCAATACCAACTGGTATTGGACGTGGATTAGGTCACTAGAATAGAGATTAGGGGTCGAACCACGTAAAAATCTTGGTGTCTTTATGGTTTGTTGATTATCTTGTTTATCATCCTTAATTCCTTTGCACGTCTTCTAATCCATAGTATCAGATGGCAAATAATATTGCATTATATCCTTGACCTGCAAAAAGTTTATTTTTGCAAGATTTAGCTCGACAGCTCAGCAAATTTAACAGCTTTCATGCTTCACATAGCACATAATTTCATGCTCAGTTCATATCTCATGATTATCATAATTCTAAACAACATAATTCATATGTTTAGCATATCACATATCACATCAAGACTGAGTTCCAAAACTCAATCAATATCAGTCATAAGTTGACTTTCACAATTCAACAAGCATAAAGTATAATTTAGCATATTTGTAAAAATCTCATATAATATCAAGATCACATAACACAAAAGAACTGAAAAACTTGTCTTGCGAGTTAATTACACTTATAACTTTTAGCTTAACTTCTCTTCACAAGTCCTACACAATTGTGTTCAAATTTGTACATATATTAGGTAACAAATCATGTCACATAACATGTACTCGTGTATGTAAATTGTATAACCATATATGCTACATTTGTTGGTTTACATGAACTATAATCTTTTGTTCTTGTCTTAACACCATCCCACGTTTCTCTAGAAACTTTTGTCCGTTATAACCCTTTTATGCCCAAAAAGATTCTCTCACGGCTTTAGTATATAAATACTTTACATATCGAGGCATAAACTATCTACAACCCATTTTAAGAATATTTCTTTCCTTTATTCGCAAATTCGGGATTATAAGGTTAATATATAGCTTTTATAGTAAAGACACAACTATATTAATTCTATAATTTTTCTTATAATTTTTATGCTTCTCCGATAGTTCATTCTTATAGATTATATTCGAGCGAGTACTACTATACCTAGGAGTTGAGATAGCTGCCCCATTTCAGAATTAAATCATGTTATCCCCTCTTACGCGAGTGCTTTACTTCATTAGCAACTTAGCTTTGCATTCTATCTCGCGAATAATTCGCATTCTCGCTTCGTGTATATATATACCGCTATGAAATTCTTCGATCAAAATCTTCGTTTCGAACCCCGGAAACCTTCATTTCATTACCTTCATGACCATTATAATTTTTTAACGGTTTTATACTTTTCGTTTCGCTATAAATTATTTTACATGTCATTTCCGACTTCCACTCGCTTAAGTATGTAAATTTATATTTACATTACATTTTTATAGCATTCTTTATGCTTGGAATGAGTTTTCGTGGCATAAAGTATTATATAACATTAATATTTCCATCTTGGTACTTTATTACGCGTTATGTTACTTTAAATCTAGTTCAAATAGAACCTGGAATGTCGAACGTCAAAACAACCCATGGTGGTTAAGTTCGACGTCGCCCAACTTACTAATCTTGACATGCTCGTTCGCCCAATTTTAATTCACAAACCATTAATCGAATCATGATGAATTTCGGGTATGTTGTAGTCCTTATGTCATAGTACATTCTAGTTGCGAAAATGAGTCCCGGAAGTCGAGCAAAATAACGCGCTAGAAACACACCAAGTACTTGCACCAGCAGCACAACCAGGCGCCGGCAGGTGCTGTCCGCTGCTGCGCGGCTGCTACTGCTTCTCGGCTACTACTGTAGTCCATTTTGCGATTTTTCCACACTTCGCTCGTTTATCGGATAGTTCCCAAATTTTAGTATGTTTTTCATATCATACAGGACTATTTTTAAAAATATAACCCTCCTATTCCGGGTTCAACAAGCTGCCTAATCAGTGCGCCAAAAGTGGACATTCATAACAGTTTTTAACTTTCCGTTTGACATCCAAAACTTGCCTCGACTCGTTCCAACCTGACTCGCTTCCCAAATAAGTCTCATATAACATATTAGGATCGTTTTAAGGTCTCGGTTTCGTTTAATTCCAAGTTTTTAGCCATTTTTACTCTTTATGGACATTAAACGAACATAATGTGTGCATTATCATCTTTATTCGATTTCTTAGCGGTTTGATTGCGGGTATTCCATAATTTCCTTCCTTATAACTCTGCACAATAACAACTATACGTCAAGGCTCTAATTTAGTCCACAAGGATCAATTCAACACATAAACCATACATGTATACACATTTACATAAGTTAGTTTACTAAATTCTAAGTTAAATTTGTCATTTCTAATTTCTTGATTTAAATGCAACCATCATGCAATACCATAATTCCCATACATATAACAATTACCCATAGCCTCAATTACCCATACTAATCAAGCTAAAACTTCTCTTTTAGTCGTTTCTTGTGTAATTTAGCATTTACTAACTAAATCACATAATCATATATTAATTCCATAAAAATTAAAGAACACCTACATAATTCAACGTATACCTCTTAGAAAGCTTGATTATATTCCCAATTAGCTTTCCTTAGCTTTAATTCTAGGTTTATCTTAACTAATTTGGAGTTGGATTTGAGAGGAGGGAGCTCGGTTGGGCTGGATGGGTAAAGAGAACAGAGCAGGGGGAGAAGGAGTCGGGGGGCTGGGGCTTTATAGCCTCACTTTGCTTGTAGCCTACCCAATTTTCTTGCTCTACAAATCAATTTCTTAGCCATTACTTTACTTGGCTTTCACCCTCCTTGCTGCGCACGGATTGCTCTCTTATTATGCCAGCACAAGCTTCTTCTTTTGGGTCGGATGAAAGGCAGGGAATAGATAAGGAGCAGGGGCTTCAACTCTCTCTCTCTCTCTCCCTCCCATTTACCAGATACCAGTATAGCTTAGTGTACTGTTATTAGCCTTATAGGCCTACAATTCATGCTTACCAACTAATGACTCATCATGATATTTTGATAAGTATAAAATATGTTATGTTTTTATCTCTTAATGTCTAATCTTTTATACTTATTTGGCACCTAAATGTACTCACTATTCTAATATTTTGATTTAGGATGCAAATGGAGCTATTAAATGAAAAATGAGTTATTTTCGCACTTTTGGATTATTTTGAAATCAGTCCGTCCACTTGAGGCTCCATTTTGTCCTTCGTCCAACCAATATCTCTTAAAGTTCAAAGAAAGAAAGTTGTAAATCTATTTCTTAGCTTTCCGGATCATCTTGAAACGCCTAAATCAGAGCTCGGGTGAGAAAGTTATGACCATTTTACCAACAGACGTCGAAGCTGAAAATTTTAGATTGTTTGGCTTTTGGACAGATTGACCTCTTGGGCTTCGTTTGTGATTTGAATTGTGTTAGAGTATCCAAATGAGAATATGGTCTTCTTGAAGTTTTTAGTGGACTTCTCAAGTTTCCGAAATGTTATGGTGAGCAAAAATCCGAGTTCATTTGGGCCTCCAAACATTACTTTTTAGACAGCTGATCCGAATCATGCATGAACTGGATTCCTGTTCGGACCAGTTGGAGTATTTGGGCCATAACTTGAGCTTCCCAACTCCAAATCAGGTGATTCAAAAGCCCAAATTCATTAGAAACTCCAGGGCTACAACGTTTGTTCTTTTCCCAAGTCCAAAATCGGTGGTTTGCTAATTCAAAATTGGCTTACAAAGTGTTGATCAGTTTAGTTGTTAGATTTAGACTATTTGCGCATCACATGGAAACATTTTTGGGTGGCTTCTTCTTTGGTTGGTTGATGTACATGAGTAGATTGGGTGTTTAATCTTGACTTATGATGATAGGTTAGAACACCATGAGTTCCTATAAATACCAAGTGAAGCTTGGCTTGTATTGTTGCTAATTCACACATTAATTCACCCATCATTCTCCATATTCTCCAAATTCTAGTGTAATTAGTAGTGAAAGAGGATCACCTCTATAGTGAGGTTGTTGTCCTCACCCCTTTTATAATTTAGTAGGGAAAGAGGATCACCTCCATAGTGAGGTTGTTGTCCTCACCCCTTTTATAAATCAATAAACTATTTATTGGACTTATTATGTTAGGCTAGTTCCTTATTCAGTTCGAAGGGGATGTTGAACCTTGTTTATAGGTAATGGATTGATTAAGTATAAATTATTTATTCCTTCTTACATGAATGTCATTCTTGATAATCTATTTTTAACTGTTGAATGATATTTATTCCGATTGGTTTAATGTGATCGGTTAAGTCAATTTGATTAATCTCATCTGCTAGATTAAGAGACAGTATTACGTGTATTTGATATTGTTCCTAATCATAAGTAGCAATTAGTGATACATAATTGTGGTCAAGCTTTTGAGTATTGCAATGATTATCGGAAGACAAGTTAAGTAATCCGAACTTGTGTGATTGTTGCTTGGATTAGTCTAATTCCCTAGTTCTTAATTCTGCTATTATATTAAATCTATAGAGCTTATTCTAGGTTGTATAATAGTTAGAATCTTGTGAAGAGCTTGTTTCATTAAGTGATAATCTAAGGGGAGTTTCGGGTAGTAGAGCTTGTTACTACCTAGGGCTATTAATTTAATTGAAGGATAAATATTGCTTTACTTAATTATTCTATTATTGTAAAAAGGTGATACTGAACCAGAAGAACTGAAATCTTTAATTAATTGGTTATTTTTATCACTTTAAATTTTGTTCTTGATAATTAGTGAAATCAAATTATAAATCCCCCTCCCCTTTTGGTAAACAAAGCATAAATTTAGACTAATCATTCTCTGTGGAATCGACTCTTACTTGCACTGCTACATTATTATCTTTCGCTGTAAGGTTTTATTTTTGGTTGCTTGCGACAGCACACCAAATTTTGGTATAGTTGCCGAGGAGTGATTTTGGTTTATTTTTCTTTGTTATCATTATTTTTATCTTTATTTATTATTATTTTTTTGTACTCAAGTAATTTGAATTTCATTTGATTGTTTATGTCCAAAACTCGATCTACTAATCAAGGTGATTTAAAGTGTGATCCAGAAATAGAAAGAACCATTCGTAGATTAAGGAAGGTAGCTCGGAAAAATTGTGAAGAGAAGGTCACCATGGCAGAAACCCAAACTTTGAAGGAGCTCGCGGCCCCTACTTTGAATCAACAACCCTTATGCATAACCTTCCCTAATCTAGATACTAATACTCATTTTGAATTAAAATCTGGACTGATACATCTTTTACCTACTTTTCATGGTTTGGCAGGTGAAGACCCTCGCAAACATTTGAAGGAATTTCATGTGGTATGCACAAGTATGAAGCCTACTAGAGTAACGGAAGAACAAATCAAGTTGAGAGCCTTTCCATTTTCTCTAAAAGATTTGGCTAAGGATTGGCTTTACTATCTACCCTCCGAAAATATCACAAAATGGGAAGAAATGAAAAGATTATTCTTAGAAAAATATTTTCCCGCTTCAAGAGCAGCCAACATTCGAAAAGAAATCTGTGGTGTGAGGCAGAATAATGGAGAAACCTTATACGAGTATCGGGAACATTTTAAGAAACTATGTGCAAGCTGCCCCAATCATCAAATTAGTGATCAACTCCTCATCTAATACTACTATGAAGGTCTTTTATCTACAGATAGGAGCATAATTGATGCTGCTAGTGGAGGAGCTCTGGTGGACAATACTCCCGAGGCTGCAAGAAATCTCATTGCAAATATGGCAGCTAATTCTCAACAATTTTACAGTCGGCTTGATTTCTCACCTAGGAATGTGAATGAGGTAAAAGTTTCTGCTATTGAACAACAAATTGCAAGTCTAACTTCTCTTGTTCGTCAAATGACTACAGGAAACATACCAGTAGTAAAAGCTTGTGGTATTTGTTTGTTAACAAATCACAATACAGATGAATGCCCAACACTGCAAGAGGATGATACCATGCAACAGGCAAATGCAGTGGAGAATTATCAAGGACAAATCCAGCGAAAATATGATCCTTACTCTAACACTTACAATTTCGGATAGAGGGATCATCCTAATTTGAGCTATGGAGGTACTAGGCCACCAGTGCAAGGTATTTTCCCAAATGGGCAGCAAAGTTTTCAACCAGCTCAACCACAGTACCAACCTAGACAAGCTGCTCCTATTAATTCTGAAACATCTCTTGAGGACATGTTCAAGGCATTCATGAATCAAACACAATAATTCCATCGGGAGACAAGGACTTCCATCCATAATCTAGAAAATCAAATGAGTCAACTTGCTACAACAGTTGGTCGATTGGACTCTCAAAGTTCAAGGAAGCTACCTTCTCAAACTATTGTCAATCCGAGAGAGAATGCATGTGCCATAACTTTGAGGAGTGGAAAACAATTAGAAGCACCAAAAGCTACTGCTGAATTTGAGGAAGATAAGGCTAAGGAGGATGCAGAAATATCAAAGGTAAAACCTAACACTCCTGTTCAGCTAAAGACTAATCCCTTACATTTTCCTCCAGGAATCCCAAAACTTCAAAGAAGGATGGGCAAGAGAAAGAAATTCTAGAAACTTTCAGGAAGGTAGAGGTGAATATTCCTTTACTAGATGCAATTAAGCAAGTGCCCAGGTATGCAAAATTTTTAAAAGAATTATGCACTAACAAAAGAAAATTGAAAAATGATGAAAGAGTGATTGTTGGTGAGAATGTATCAGCAGTCCTTCAAAGAAAAATGCCTCCTAAATGTAAAGATCCAGGCATGTTTACAATTCCATGTAAAATAGGTAATACTGGATTTGAGAAAGTTATGCTAGATTTAGGAGTTTCAATTAATGTCATGCCATTATCTATTTTTGCTTCTTTAAATCTAGGTCCTTTAAAACAAACTGGTGTTATTATTCAATTGGCTGATCGTACTAACACTTATCCCCAAGGGGTAATTGAAGATGTCTTGGTGCAGGTGAATGAACTAATCTTTCTTGCAGATTTTTACATAGTGGATATAGATGATGATAAATCTCCAAATCCTGCACATATACTTTTAGGGAGGCCATTTTTGAAAACAACAAGGACTATGATTGATATGCACAATGGAACCTTAACCATGGAGTTTAATGGTGAAAAGATACAATTCAACATATATGAGGCCATGAGGTACCCTAGTGATATTTACCCTGTTTTTGCTATTGATGTACTTGACTCTTTAGTGCAGAAGTCTTTTGAACAAACACAAAGGGAAAGTTTGGAGGTCGCCATCACCAACAGCCTGGAATTAGATAAAGAAAAAGAGATTGAGCAGAATCAGGACTTGAAGGAGATTATAGCTACATTACATTCTTTACCTAAAAAACCTCAGCTAAATATGCAGTTTATTCTATTCAATTGCCTAATTCTCATCAAAAGTTATTACCATCTGTTGTGCAGGCCCCAACCTTAGAACTGAAACCATTACCTACACACTTGAAGTATGCATTCTTAGGGAAGAATGAGACTCTACCAGTGATTATTGCTAACAATCTAACCAAAGTATAAGAGGACAAACTACTCAGAGTCCTAAGGGACCATATAACAGTCTTTGGTTGGATTATAGCAGATATCAAAGGTATCAGTCCTGCTACGTGCATGCATAGAATCCTTTTGGAAGATGGAGCCAAGCCCACTAGAGACGCACAAAGAAGACTTAATCTACCTATGATGGAGGTAGTGAAGAAGGAGGTGTTGAAATTACTTAATGCAGGCATAATCTACCTCATCTCAGATAGTCAATGGGTAAGTCCAGTACAGGTAGTATCAAAGAAATCTAGAATCACAGTCATAAAAAATGATGATAATGAGTTGGTGCCCACACGTATGCAGCCAGGATAGAGAGTTTGTATTGATTACAGGAAGTTAAATGTTGTAACTAGAAAAAATCACTTTCCTCTTCCTTTTATTGATCAAATTTTGGAAAGATTAGTTGGGCATGCTTATTATGTTTTCTAGATGGTTTTTCAGGTTATAACCAAATTGTGATTGCACCCAAAGACCAAGAAAAGACCACATTCACATGTCATTTTGGTACATTTAAGTATCGTAGAATGTCCTTTGGACTGTGTAATGCACCAGGTACCTTCCAACGTTGTATGGTAAGCATCTTTTCTAATTTCGTTGAAAACTACATTGAAGTATTTATGGATGACTTCACAATACATGGTGATTCTTTAGATGTGTGCCTCGATAATCTGACTCGTGTGCTAGATAGATGTTTAGAAATTAATCTTGTTCTTAATTGGGAAAAGTGCCACTTTATGGTGGAACAAGGTACAGTACTTGGCCATGTAGTTTCAGCTAAAGGATTAGAAGTGGATAAAGCTAAGATAGAAATTGTTACTGCTCTGCCTCACCCCGTAAATGTGCGGGAGATTCGTTCTTTCCTTAGTCATGCAGGTTTCTATCGTAGATTTATCAAAGACTTCTCGAAAATAGCTTTGTCATTGTGTAAGTTGCTGCAAAAGGATGTGGAATTTCAATTTGATGACGAGTGCAAGGAGGCGTTTGACAAATTGAAGAAATTATTGACCTCGACACAGGTAATACAACCACCAAATTAGAAGTTGTCGTTTGAGATCATGTGTGATGCAAGCAACTATGCAGTAGGAGTTGTCTTTGGCCAAAGGGTTGACAAAGTTGTCCATGCTATTTATTATGCTTCTAAGACTCTAAATGTTGCTCAGATTAATTACACTACAACTGAAAAAGAACTCTTATCTGTTGTATTTGCTTTAGATAAGTTTAGATTGTATCTGCTTAGTACTAAAGTTGTAGTTTATTCTGACCATGCCGCTCTCAGGTATTTGCTAACCAAGAAGGAATCCAAACCAAGAATCATTAGATAGACTCTATTGCTACAAGAATTTGACTTGGAGATCAAGGATAAGAAGGGAGCAGACAACTTAGTGGCGGATCAATTGAGCAGGCTAATTAAGGATGAAAAAGCACTACTATTGCATGATTCTTTTCCAGATGAGCATTTATTTTCCATTGATGAGGCTATACCTTGGTATGCCAATATCGTGAATTACTTAGTGAGTGCCTATGTTCCTAGTGAGTTCTCTAAATTCCAAAAAGAAAAGCTCAAGAGTGATGCCAAATATTATATATGGGATGATCTATACTTATGAAAATTTTGTGCTGACCAGATAGTTAGAAGGTGTGTGCCTAAAAGTGAGTTTTTATCTATTCTAACTTTTTGTCACTCTTATGCTTGTGGAGGCTATTTTGGACCTAAAAGAACAGCTCATAAGGTTTTGGAATGTGGTTTCTTTTGGCCGACTATTTTTAAGGACTCTTATCAGTTCTGTAAGTCATGTGAAAATTGTCAAAAGACAGGAAATATATCAAGTAGGAATCAAATGCCACAAACACCTATTTTAATTGTTAAAATTTTTGATGTTTGGGGTATTGATTTTATGGGACCATTTCCTGCTTCTTATGGTAATGTTTACATTCTTTTGGCTGTTGATTATGTTTCTAAATGGGTGGAAGTTAAAGCCACAAGGACTGATGACTCTAAAGTTGTTGCAGATTTTGTCAAGTCTAACATATTTGTCAGGTTTGGAACACCAAGGGCCATAATTAGTGATAAGGGAACCCACTTCTGCAATAGGATGCTAGTGACACTATTCAAGAAATACAATGAAATGCATAAAGTTTCTACATCCTACCATCCATAGAGCAATGGGCTGGCTGGTATCCAACCGGGAGGTCAAGTCTATTCTAGAAAAAGTAGTCAAGCCGAGTAAAAAAGATTGGAGTCTGAGGTTAGAAGATAAACTTTGGGCCTATAGAACAGCTTACAAAACTCCAACAGGTATGTCACCTTATAGGTTAGTGTTTGGGAAACCATGTCATCTACCAGTGGAGTTAGAACACAAAGCTTTTTGGGCAGTTAGATAATGTAATATGAGCTTAGATTCAGCTAGAGTCCAAAGAAAGTTACAATTACAAGAGCTAGAGGAATTGAGGAATGATGCATACGAGAGCTCTAAAATTTACAAAGAGAAAAACAAAAGCCTTTCATGACAAGAAGATTACTAGGAAGAACTTTGTTGTTGGACAAAAAATTCTCCTTTATCATTCAAGGCTAAAATTATTTTCAGGTAAGTTGCGCTCCCATTGTTTGTCGATTTACCAATCAATAAATACGTGCAAGTGTACACGGTCAACAAGTAATAAAGTGATAAGAGAGTGTCGAACCCACAGAGAATTATTTAATAATAATTACCAAATACTAACTCACAATCAAATTAATTTTATTTAAACAATTCGATAAAAGATTTTAAATTTTGAAAACAAAGTACTAAACTAACTAATTACTAACTACCAAGAATTGAATTCAGATAAAAGGGCTTAAGATTACAATTTCCCTTAATGTTTCACTTGAATTAATATACTTCTTGTTAAGTTATATTAGTTATTCCGGATTGTTAATCAAGAACTCATCAATATTTATAACCATCTCTAGATGTATCATAAACGAATCAACTTAAATCCACAAAAGATAGAATTAAGATGAACACCCTAGTTAACTAATTCAATATATCTCTATGTGAATTACAATTAAAAATGATTTAAAGCACAGGTTCTCTTTTAGATTACATGCGGCGTATAGGTATATCTCTATCCTAAACACAAATCATGAATTCCATCGACAGCAGAATACACAATCACTTGCTATTATGATTAGGTCTAAATCTATAATCCATCTCTCGAGTTCATATAGATTACCACGGTAATTGTTGATCAAACAATTAAGCAATTAATCACAAATCATAATAGACAATCCGATAATAATCAACAATAATTAATAAGGAAGCATATCAATAAAAGCTACGCAATAAGTTCTATTGTAATCTTAAAAAGAAATTAGTTCATGATTGAATCAAAATCCATAATCCACAATTGATAAAGCATTCAAGAATACAAAATAAGAGATTAGGGAAGAGAATAGAATCTGTAATTGCAATCCTTGAGTCTCTCCTTCAGCTCTTGTGATGAATGCTTCTTGCTTGCTCAATTGCTTCAAGCCTCCCTCTCTTTCTCCCAAACTAGGGTTAGCAAAAAGTAGCAAGATCTCTAAACTAGGGTTAGCAAAAAGTAGCAAAATCTCTTCCATTCTATGCCTCACATCATGTATTTATAGGTTCTAGTTAAAGTCCTAAACCAATTAGAAGTTACAATCCTTGTTCCATTCAATTTAGGTCAAAATAAGCTTTTTAAAAACCCGACCTAGCGCGGTCGCGCCCATATTTGGCCTAGGAAGCAGCGCGGCCGCGCCCAAGTGCCAGAAATCATGTTTTTCACTCTGCAGACCAGCGCGGCCGCGCCCAAAATACACTAGGAACCGGCGCGGCCGCGCCCAACTATTTTTTGCTCGGACATCTGTTGGTAAAATGGTCATAACTTTTGATCCGGGAGGAGTTACGGGGCCTGCCACCTATCAAATCGAAGCTCTCGACGAGATCTACAACTTTCCTTCTTTGCGAATTGAGAGATTCGGGCTAGAGAATGGCTGAAATTGAGCTTCAGATGACTGTTATGTAAATGACAACTCCAAACCTTGATCTCTATTGATAAAAATGTCATAACTCTCGCATCCGAACTCCGATTGGGGTGATTCAAGATGTTCCAGAAAGCTAAGAAGTAAATCTACAATAAAATATAAGTTTCAATCCAAGAACATGCATCCATTTTAATGTTAAAAGCCCTGAAATCTTTCCTTTTCGCATTTGCTCGCATGTTGTACTCCAAAAGATGTTCGGATTGCGTTTCCTTGCTCATTCCTACAAAATAACATAAAAACACTATAAATATCTACTACTAACTTAAAATACTTAAGAACTCACAAATTATCAAGCCAAACATATTCAATTCGTAGATGTAAAACCCACTCATCAAATACCCCCAAACTTAAATCTTTGCTTGTCCTCAAGCAAACACTAAGAACAACAACTATAACAACTAATTCTAAATAACAACTCACACGACTCGAGCAATGAATCAATACAAATTTGCATAATAGCCTCAAAGATTTCTTCTAATGTTAACTCAAGAAAAAAATTCTGAAAACATGCAAAGTCTAAAATTTCAACCTAATCATCAGTTCCACAACTACTCATGATCTTTTAAGTGCGTATGTGTACATCCAAATGTTCAACTAGCCATAACTCACACTAGATCATATAATCAAATACTCATAAAAGATTTTCAAATCAACTGTAAAAATCTGCTTTCACATCAGTCTCCGCTAATAAAGGCAAAACACAAAATTTAGAGGATCCAAAAGGATATTTCATACATTTAAGCACATTTGAACCCTTCCCAAGTATTTTAAAACGCAATTTTTCTTTCCTTTTTTTTAGTGAGTGCGTTTTACGCTCCATCTCACTTCCCATTGAACGAGTGCGTTTTACGCTCCATTTCGTTTTCTCTCGCACGAGTGCATTTTACGCTCCTTCTCGTGCATGTGTTTATGGGTGAGTGCGTTTTACGCTCCATTTCAACCCACCACATGATTCATCATTTTAACTCAAGAAGGTTTCACAATTTTTAAAATTTTCAATAACCCAAGATTTCCCCCAAACTTATGTTAATGCCTAAATTTCGCTTTGAATGAAGCTCAAATAAGATTTTAAGGTTTCAATGATATCTTTCACAAGTATTCAACCAAAAAGAATTTTAAGTCACAACTAGCTAAACAGATGGATATGTGCTTTGAAGTTCAAAAAGATCACAAATAGTGTAAACCCAACTCATAAGTCAAAATATAAACTAAGCATGCTTTTCAATTCCCAAGAGTTACAAAAAAAAAATTAATCCATTTTTTTTTATCATTGGCCATAATCAAATTCAAATCAACCCAGTGCTCATCTATCCTAAAACATACTAACTAAAATACAACCTTAATAAACTAAAATAAATAACACAAAACAAGACCACCCCCAAACTTAAACCAGACATTGTCCTCAATGGCTAAAATAGGAAAAAGTAAAGCAAAGGACTTCCCTGAAAATAAAGCAATCTTCCTCCTTGTCTGCTAAGTCTGAAGAATAGGCTAGGCACATCGGAATGAATAAGGCATTGCCCGGCAACGGCGCCAAAAACTTGTTTGTCGATTTACCAATCAATAAATACGTGCAAGTGTACACGGTCAACAAGTAATAAAGTGATAAGAGAGTGTCGAAGCCACAGAGAATTATTTAATAATAATTACCAAATACTAACTCACAATCAAATTAATTTTATTTAAATAATTCGATAAAAGATTTTAAATTTTGAAAACAAAGTACTAAACTAACTAATTACTAACTACCAAGAATTGAATTCAGAAAAAAAAGGCTTAAAATTACAATTTCCCTTAATGTTTCACTTGAATTAATATACTTCTTGTTAAGTTATATTAGTTATTCCGGATTGTTAATCAAGAACTCATCAATATTTATAACCATCTCTAGATGTATCATAAACGAATCAACTTAAATCCACAAAAGATAGAATTAAGATGAACACCCTAGTTAACTAATTCAATATATCTCTATGTGAATTACAATTAAAAATGATTTAAAGCACAAGTTCTCTTTTAGATTACATGCGGCGTATAGGTATATCTTTATCCTAAACACAAATCATGAATTCCATCGACAGGAGAATACACAATCACTTGCTATTATGATTAGGTCTAAATCTATAATCCATCTCTCGAGTTCATATAGATTACCACGGTAATTGTTGATCAAACAATTAAGCAATTAATCACAAATCATAATAGACAATCCGATAATAATCAACAATAATTAATAAGGAAGCATATCAATAAAAGCTACGCAATAAGTTCTATTGTAATCTTAAAAAGAAATTAGTTCATGATTGAATCAAAATCCATAATCCACAATTGATAAACCATTCAAGATTACAAAATAAGAGATTAGGGAAGAGAATAGAATCTGTAATTGCAATCCTTGAGTCTCTCCTTCAGCTCTTGTGATGAATCCTTCTTGCTTGCTCAATTGCTTCAAGCCTCTCTCTCTTTCTCCCAAACTAGGGTTAGCAAAAAGTAGCAAGATCTCTAAACTAGGGTTAGCAAAAAGTAGCAAAATCTCTTCCATTCTATGCCTCACATCATGTATTTATAGGTTCTAGTTAAAGTCCTAAACCAATTAGAAGTTACAATCCTTGTTCCATTCAATGTAGGTCAAAATAAGCTTTTTAAAAAACCCGACCTAGCGCGGCCGCGCGCCCATATTTGGCCTAGGAAGCAGCGCGGCCGCGCCCAAGTGCCAAAAATCATGTTTTTCACTCTGCAGACCAGCGCGGCCGCGCCCAAAATACACTAGGAACCGGCGCGGCCGCGCCCGACTATTTTTTGCTCGGACATCTGTTGGTAAAATGGTCATAACTTTTGATCCGGGAGGAGTTACGGGGCCTGCCACCTATCAAATCGAAGCTCTCGACGAGATCTACAACTTTCCTTCTTTGAGAATTGAGAGATTCGGGCTAGAGAATGGCTGAAATTGAGCTTCAGATGACTGTTATGTAAATGACAACTCCAAACCTTGATCTCTATTGATAAAAATGTCATAACTCTCGCATCCGAACTCCGATTGGGGTGATTCAAGATGTTCCAGAAAGCTAAGAAGTAAATCTACAATAAAATATAAGTTTCAATCCAAGAACATGCATCCATTTTAATGTTAAAAGCCCTGAAATCTTTCCTTTTCGCATTTGCTCGCATGTTGTACTCCAAAAGATGTTCGGATTGCGTTTCCTTGCTCATTCCTACAAAATAACATAAAAACACTATAAATATCTACTACTAACTTAAAATACTTAAGAACTCACAAATTATCAAGCCAAACATATTCAATTCGTAGATGTAAAACTCACTCATCAAATACCCCCAAACTTAAATCTTTGCTTGTCCTCAAGCAAACACTAAGAACAACAACTATAACAACTAATTCTAAATAACAACTCACACGACTCGAGCAATGAATCAATACAAATTTGCATAATAGCCTCAAAGATTTCTTCTAATGTTAACTCAAGAAAAAAATTCTGAAAACATGCAAAGTCTAAAATTTCAACCTAATCATCAGTTCCACAACTACTCATGATCTTTTAAGTGCGTATGTGTACATCCAAATGTTCAACTAGCCATAACTCACACTAGATCATATAATCAAATACTCATAAAAGATTTTCAAATCAACTGTAAAAATCTGCTTTCACATCAGTCTCCGCTAATAAAGGCAAAACACAAAATTTAGAGGATCCAAAAGGATATTTCATACATTTAAGCACATTTGAACCCTTCCCAAGTATTTTAAAACGCAATTTTTCTTTCCTTTTTTTTAGTGAGTGCGTTTTACGCTCCATCTCACTTCCCATTTAACGAGTGCGTTTTACGCTCCATTTCGTTTTCTCTCGCACGAGTGCATTTTACGCTCCTTCTCGTGCATGTGTTTATGGGTGAGTGCGTTTTACGCTCCATTTCAACCCACCACATGATTCATCATTTTAACTCAAGAAGGTTTCACAATTTTTAAAATTTTCAATAACCCAAGATTTCCCCCAAACTTATGTTAATGCCTAAATTTCGCTTTGAATGAAGCTCAAATAAGATTTTAAGGTTTCAATGATATCTTTCACAAGTATTCAACCAAAAAGAATTTTAAGTCACAACTAGCTAAACAGATGGATATGTGCTTTGAAGTTCAAAAAGATCACAAATAGTGTAAACCCAACTCATAAGTCAAAATATAAACTAAGCATGCTTTTCAATTCCCAAGAGTTACAAAAAAAAAAAATTAATCCATTTTTTTTTATCATTGGCCATAATCAAATTCAAATCAACCCATTGCTCATCTATCCTAAAACATACTAACTAAAATACAACCTTAATAAACTAAAATAAATAACACAAAACAAGACCACCCCCAAACTTAAACCAGACATTGTCCTCAATGGCTAAAATAGGAAAAAGTAAAGCAAAGGACTTCCCTGAAAATAAAGCAATCTTCCTCCTTGTCTGCTAAGTCTGAAGAATAGGCTAGGCACATCGGAATGAATAAGGCATTGCCCGGCAACGGCGCCAAAAACTTGTTTGTCGATTTACCAATCAATAAATACGTGCAAGTGTACACGATCAACAAGTAATAAAGTGATAAGAGAGTGTCGAACCCACAGAGAATTATTTAATAATAATTACCAAATACTAACTCACAATCAAATTAATTTTATTTAAACAATTCGATAAAAGATTTTAAATTTTGAAAACAAAGTACTAAACTAACTAATTACTAACTACCAAGAATTGAATTCAGATAAAAAAGGCTTAAGATTACAATTTCCCTTAATGTTTCACTTGAATTAATATACTTCTTGTTAAGTTATATTAGTTATTCCGGATTGTTAATCAAGAACTCATCAATATTTATAACCATCTCTAGATGTATCATAAACGAATCAACTTAAATCCACAAAAGATAGAATTAAGATGAACACCCTAGTTAACTAATTCAATATATCTCTATGTGAATTACAATTAAAAATGATTTAAAGCACAGGTTCTCTTTTAGATTACATGCGGCGTATAGGTATATCTTTATCCTAAACACAAATCATGAATTCCATCGACAGCAGAATACACAATCACTTGCTATTATGATTAGGTCTAAATCTATAATCCATCTCTCGAGTTCATATAGATTACCACGGTAATTGTTGATCAAATAATTAAGCAATTAATCACAAATCATAATAGACAATCCGATAATAATCAACAATAATTAATAAGGAAGCATATCAATAAAAGCTACGCAATAAGTTCTATTGTAATCTTAAAAAGAAATTAGTTCATGATTGAATCAAAATCCATAATCCACAATTGATAAACCATTCAAGATTACAAAATAAGAGATTAGGGAAGAGAATAGAATCTGTAATTGCAATCCTTGAGTCTCTCCTTCAGCTCTTGTGATGAATCCTTCTTGCTTGCTCAATTGCTTCAAGCCTCTCTCTCTTTCTCCCAAACTAGGGTTAGCAAAAAGTAGCAAGATCTCTAAACTAGGGTTAGCAAAAAGTAGCAAAATCTCTTCCATTCTATGCCTCACATCATGTATTTATAGGTTCTAGTTAAAGTCCTAAACCAATTAGAAGTTACAATCCTTGTTCCATTCAATTTAGGTCAAAATAAGCTTTTTAAAAACCCGACCTAGCGCGGCCGCGCCCATATTTGGCCTAGGAAGCAGCGCGGCCGCGCCCAAGTGCCAGAAATCATGTTTTTCACTCTGCAGACCAGCGCGGCCGCGCCCAAAATACACTAGGAACCGGCGCGGCCGCGCCCGACTATTTTTTGCTCGGACATCTGTTGGTAAAATGGTCATAACTTTTGATACGGGAGGAGTTACGGGGCCTGCCACCTATCAAATCGAAGCTCTCGACGAGATCTACAACTTTCCTTCTTTGAGAATTGAGAGATTCGGGCTAGAGAATGGCTGAAATTGAGCTTCAGATGACTGTTATGTAAATGACAACTCCAAACCTTGATCTCTATTGATAAAAATGTCATAACTCTCGCATCCGAACTCCGATTGGGGTGATTCAAGATGTTCCAGAAAGCTAAGAAGTAAATCTACAATAAAATATAAGTTTCAATCCAAGAACATGCATCCATTTTAATGTTAAAAGCCCTGAAATCTTTCCTTTTCGCATTTGCTCGCATGTTGTACTCCAAAAGATGTTCGGATTGCGTTTCCTTGCTCATTCCTACAAAATAACATAAAAACACTATAAATATCTACTACTAACTTAAAATACTTAAGAACTCACAAATTATCAAGCCAAACATATTCAATTCGTAGATGTAAAACCCACTCATCAAATACCCCCAAACTTAAATCTTTGCTTGTCCTCAAGCAAACACTAAGAACAACAACTATAACAACTAATTCTAAATAACAACTCACACGACTCGAGCAATGAATCAATACAAATTTGCATAATAGCCTCAAAGATTTCTTCTAATGTTAACTCAAGAAAAAAATTCTGAAAACATGCAAAGTCTAAAATTTCAACCTAATCATCAGTTCCACAACTACTCATGATCTTTTAAGTGCGTATGTGTACATCCAAATGTTCAACTAGCCATAACTCACACTAGATCATATAATCAAATACTCATAAAAGATTTTCAAATCAACTGTAAAAATCTGCTTTCACATCAGTCTCCGCTAATAAAGGCAAAACACAAAATTTAGAGGATCCAAAAGGATATTTCATACATTTAAGCACATTTGAACCCTTCCCAAGTATTTTAAAACGCAATTTTTCTTTCCTTTTTTTTAGTGAGTGCGTTTTACGCTCCATCTCACTTCCCATTTAACGAGTGCGTTTTACGCTCCATTTCGTTTTCTCTCGCACGAGTGCATTTTACGCTCCTTCTCGTGCATGTGTTTATGGGTGAGTGCGTTTTACGCTCCATTTCAACCCACCACATGATTCATCATTTTAACTCAAGAAGGTTTCACAATTTTTAAAATTTTCAATAACCCAAGATTTCCCCCAAACTTATGTTAATGCCTAAATTTCGCTTTGAATGAAGCTCAAATAAGATTTTAAGGTTTCAATGATATCTTTCACAAGTATTCAACCAAAAAGAATTTTAAGTCACAACTAGCTAAACAGATGGATATGTGCTTTGAAGTTCAAAAAGATCACAAATAGTGTAAACCCAACTCATAAGTCAAAATATAAACTAAGCATGCTTTTCAATTCCCAAGAGTTACAAAAAAAAAAATTAATCCATTTTTTTTATCATTGGCCATAATCAAATTCAAATCAACCCATTGCTCATCTATCCTAAAACATACTAACTAAAATACAACCTTAATAAACTAAAATAAATAACACAAAACAAGACCACCCCCAAACTTAAACCAGACATTGTCCTCAATGGCTAAAATAGGAAAAAGTAAACAAAGGACTTCCCTGAAAATAAAGCAATCTTCCTCCTTGTCTGCTAAGTCTGAAGAATAGGCTAGGCACATCGGAATGAATAAGGCATTGCCCGGCAACGGCGCCAAAAACTTGTTTGTCGATTTACCAATCAATAAATACGTGCAAGTGTACACGGTCAACAAGTAATAAAGTGATAAGAGAGTGTCGAACCCACAGAGAATTATTTAATAATAATTACCAAATACTAACTCACAATCAAATTAATTTTATTTAAACAATTCGATAAAAGATTTTAAATTTTGAAAACAAAGTACTAAACTAACTAATTACTAACTACCAAGAATTGAATTCAGATAAAAAAGGCTTAAGATTACAATTTCCCTTAATGTTTCACTTGAATTAATATACTTCTTGTTAAGTTATATTAGTTATTCCGGATTGTTAATCAAGAACTCATCAATATTTATAACCATCTCTAGATGTATCATAAACGAATCAACTTAAATCCACAAAAGATAGAATTAAGATGAACACCCTAGTTAACTAATTCAATATATCTCTATGTGAATTACAATTAAAAATGATTTAAAGCACAGGTTCTCTTTTAGATTACATGCGGCGTATAGGTATATCTTTATCCTAAACACAAATCATGAATTCCATCGACAGCAGAATACACAATCACTTGCTATTATGATTAGGTCTAAATCTATAATCCATCTCTCGAGTTCATATAGCTTACCACGGTAATTGTTGATCAAACAATTAAGCAATTAATCACAAATCATAATAGACAATCCGATAATAATCAACAATAATTAATAAGGAATCATATCAATAAAAGCTACGCAATAAGTTCTATTGTAATCTTAAAAAGAAATTAGTTCATGATTGAATCAAAATCCATAATCCACAATTGATAAAGCATTCAAGAATACAAAATAAGAGATTAGGGAAGAGAATAGAATCTGTAATTGCAATCCTTGAGTCTCTCCTTCAGCTCTTGTGATGAATCCTTCTTGCTTGCTCAATTGCTTCAAGCCTCCCTCTCTTTCTCCCAAACTAGGGTTAGCAAAAAGTAGCAAGATCTCTAAACTAGGGTTAGCAAAAAGTAGCAAAATCTCTTCCATTCTATGCCTCACATCATGTATTTATAGGTTCTAGTTAAAGTCCTAAACCAATTAGAAGTTACAATCCTTGTTCCATTCAATTTAGGTCAAAATAAGCTTTTTAAAAACCCGACCTAGCGCGGCCGCGCCCATATTTGGCCTAGGAAGCAGCGCGGCCGCGCCCAAGTGCCAGAAATCATGTTTTTCACTCTGCAGACCAGCGCGGCCGCGCCCAAAATACACTAGGAACCGGCGCGGCCGCGCCCGACTATTTTTTGCTCGGACATCTGTTGGTAAAATGGTCATAACTTTTGATCCGGGAGGAGTTACGGGGCCTGCCACCTATCAAATCGAAGCTCTCGACGAGATCTACAACTTTCCTTCTTTGAGAATTGAGAGATTCGGGCTGGAGAATGGCTGAAATTGAGCTTCAGATGACTGTTATGTAAATGACAACTCCAAACCTTGATCTCTATTGATAAAAATGTCATAACTCTCGCATCCGAACTCCGATTGGGGTGATTCAAGATGTTCCGGAAAGCTAAGAAGTAAATCTACAATAAAATCTAAGTTTCAATCCAAGAACATGCATCCATTTTAATGTTAAAAGCCCTGAAATCTTTCCTTTTCGCATTTGCTCGCATGTTGTACTCCAAAAGATGTTCGGATTGCGTTTCCTTGCTCATTCCTACAAAATAACATAAAAACACTATAAATATCTACTACTAACTTAAAATACTTAAGAACTCACAAATTATCAAGCCAAACATATTCAATTCGTAGATGTAAAACCCACTCATCACCCATTGGGTCGGGCCTTTTATTATTACTGACATTTTTAATCATGGTGCAGTGTAAATTCATAGTCCAAACACAGGAAAGATTTTTAAAGTGAATGGTCACAGGCTCAAACCCTTCTATGAAGGATATCAAATGGAGAATATTGAGCTGCTGGAATTGGTGGATCCAGTTTATGAAGATTGAGAGGTTTAATGTCAAGCCAATGACAATAAACAAAGACGCTGCTTGGGAGACAACCCAAGGGGAGTTCATTTCTTTTTATTTTCGCATTTATATTTCGGTTATATTCTTTTTCTTTTCTTTGCATTTTACTTTACATTAGGGACAATGTAAGTTTAAGTGTGGGGGAAGGATTTAGGGTGTTTTAAAAAAATATATATAATAAAAAAAATTAAGTTTGATTTTGTTAGTTTGAATTTTGAATTTTGTAGGTATATTCTCTGCAAACCCTCACGAGACAAAACTCGTCCACTTGGGGTAACCTTGGAGTTTAAAGGCTTGTTGTACATGCTAAGTGCAATCGTGTTTCCTACGAAAATGGGGTAAGTCACTTGAGCAATGAGTTAATTTGGATTTTGATTTTTGACCAATGATAAAATCTTGATTCTCGTTGATAACATTTTAGAAAATCGATAGACGTTGTGTAGTTTGAATTTGATTTTCTTTGTTGATTTTTACTTTATATAAAATTCTCGGTCCTTGCAAACTATTTATTCCTTCTTACATGAAGTTCATTCTCGATAATCTATTTTTAACTGTTGAATGATATTTATTCCGATTGGTTTAATGTGATCGGTTAAGTCAATTTGATTAATCTCATCTGCTAGATTAAGAGACAGTATTACGTGTAATTGATATTGTTCCTAATCATAAGTAGCAATTACTGATACATGATTGTGGTCAAGCTTTTGAGTATTGCTATGATTATCGGAAGACAAGTTAAATAATCCGAACTTGTGTTATTGTTGCTTGGATTAGTCTAATTCCCTAGTTCTTAATGCTGCTATTATATTAAATCTAAAGAGCTTGTTCTAGGTTGTATAATGGTTAGAATTTTGTGAAGAGCTTGTTTCATTAAGTGATAATCTAAGGGGAGTTTCAGGTAGTAGAGCTTGTTGCTACCTAGGGCTATTAATTTAATTGAAGGATAAATATTGCTTTACTTAATTATTCTATTGTTATAAAAAGGTGATACTAAACCGGAAGAACTGAAATCTTTAATTAATTGGTTATTCTTATCGCTTTAAATTCTGTTCTTGATAATTAGTGAAATCAAATTATAAATCCCCCTCCCCCCTTTTTCGTGAACAAAGCATAAATTTAGACTAATCATTCTCTGTGGGATCGACTCTTACTTGCACTGCTACATTATTATCTTTCACAATAAGGTTTTATTTTTGGTTACTTGCGACAACACATCATATTTTAATTCCCAGCATTCCATTTTCTATTTCCACACTTGTATACATAATACATATAATACTACCTTATGCATATTATACTTTCAATACATATTAATTCATGTATTTTAATTACATGAATTCCACTTAATCAAACTTAAATAATTATATATTTAATTATGTATAAAAATCATTTCACTAATTATGGAATTAATCCATAATAAATAACACATTTAGTGGAACGAACCAATTATATTAAAATAATTAATAACAAATTAATTATTTTAATTCACTTATTTAACGTAACAGACCGATTAAAATAATTAATATTCAATTAATTATTTTAATTTACTTATTTAATATATACAACAAGTTTTGTATAATTAAATTTAATCATCTCATTCACTCCATAATTGTTTTCAAACAATTTAAAATATATATTAAATATAAGTTTAATATATTACCTTCTTTACTCACATTATAACTTTAATTCAGAACTTGATGTCAGTATACATATAATATACATTGGACTTTATATTTTTAATGTACATCCACTTACCATCATACAAAATATTATTCCATTATTCAGGTTATAATTATTTATTATAACATAAATATAATTATCTTTATTAATTAAATAAGTTTTATTATTTAATTAAATTAAACAAACCTTTTAATCACTAACTTTCAATTAACGAATTAATTTACTCATTTCATTTTGTAGCTAATGTAAGCTAACTTATTTAATAGTTTTATTTAACTATTAAATATACTTTTCAAATAAATGTATATTTTTCACATTTATTTAAACATCTAAACATTCACACTAAAATCACATAATTCACATCATGTAGACATTTATTTAGTCAAACTAAACATATCTCACTTTACACATTAAAAAAATATATAACTTAAAATATTTTATTTATTAATAATTTACGAAAAATTCCAGATTGTCATAGGTTCCAATGGTTAAGAAAAATTTGTCAAGAGAAAGTAAATTAAAAGGCAATGGCTGCAGTGGAAGAACAAAAATTATTGAAGGACTATGCGATGCCGCAAGTTATGGAAATCCATTCAAGCATTCAAAGGCCGGCAATCCAAGCAAACACTTTTGAGATCAAGTTGGGCATAATTCAATCCAGTTTGAGGGTTTGCCCAATGACGATCTGAATGACCATGTGGTTAGCTGCTTGGAGATTTGTGACACGTTCAAGTATAATAGAGTTACTAATAATGCCATTAGACTCTGACTTTTCCCTTTCACACTCTGTGATAAGACAAAAAGTTGGTTACACTCACTTCCAGCGAGGTCTATCACAACACAGAATGACTTAGCGCAGAAATTCTTAGCAAAACGTTTCCCACCAGCAAAAAACAGTCAAGATGAGGAACGACATCACTTCATTTTCACAGTAGGATTTCGAGTTTCTTTGTGAAGCTTGGGAGCGTTTCAAGGATTTGTTGCGAATATGTCCTCATCATGGAATTCCCAAATTGTTGCAGGTCCAGACATTCTACAGCGGGTTGTTCAGCACGACGTGAACTAGTATAGATGCATCTGCGGGTGGAGCATTGATGGAAAAGAATTTTGATGAGGCACATGAACTCTTGGAAAGAATGGTAGTGAATAATTACCAATGGCCCACGATAAGGATGAATCTGCCGAAAGCAGCGGGTATATATGAATTAGATATGGTATCTTCTTTGGCTGCACAGGTTGCAACTTTGACAAAGAAGATCGATGTTTTGGGAATGTAGCGGGAGAGGAAGTCAAACTTGGAAGAGTTGATAACCAAGTATATTGCTCATAATGATACAAGGATGAAAAGCTTGGAGGATTCGATGAGAAATCTTGAGAATCAAGTAGGGCAATTAGCAAGTGCAATTAATAATCGCCCTCAAGGCACTCTACCAAGCGATATCGAGATCAACCCTAGGAGAGAGGGTCAAAAGCATTATATGGCGATCACACTCTAGAGCAGAAAAGAGTTGCAGATGAGTGCTAGTGTACCTACATCTAAGTCACGCAGTATTGGATAAAATGCTAAAAAGGAAGAAAATAAGAACGGAGAAAAGGAAAAGGAAGAAAGTTCAACTAAGAACTCTAATGGAGGCAAGCAGAATTTGTTGGTGCCTCCCGTGTCGTTTCCACAACGCTTGCAAAATCAGAAGCTGGAAAAACAATTCTTAAAGTTCTTGGAAGTTTTTAAAAAGCTACACATTAATATTCCGTTCGCCGAAGCACTGGAGCAAATACCAAACTATGTTAAGTTCATGAAGGAGATTTTATCGAAGAAACGAAGGCTAGGCGACTGTGAGATAGTGACTTGACGGAAGAGTGTAGTGCAATTCTCCAGAAAAAGCTACCACCAAAAATGAAGAATCCGAGGAGTTTTACAATTTCGTGCACAATAGGGACCCAGTTCGTTGGGAAAGCTTTGTGTGATTTGGGAACAAGCATCAATATCATGCCTCTATCCATATACAAGAAACTTGGTTTAAAGGAAGCAAAGTCGATGAATGTCACCTTATAGCTTGAAGATAGGTCAGTTACATATTCGAGGGGCATAGTCGAGGATGTGCTAGTCAAGGTGGAAAAATTCATATTTCTAGCGGATTTTGTGGTATTGGATTTCGAAGAGGACCAAAAGATTCCAATCATCTTGGGAAAACCATTCTTAACAACTGGAATTACTTTGATTGATGTGCAAAATGCAGAGCTCACTATGAGAGTAAATGACCAGGAGTTAAGTTCAACGTGTTTAAAGCAATCAAGTTCCCTAACGATGTGGAGGAATGTTATCTGGTCAAAGAAGCCAATGAGGTGATTCATGATGATTCTTTGAGTTGTCGTGGTTTGAAAATTTCAGTTTCTGATGGTTTGTAAGAAGAAAAGGAAATAGTTAAATGGAAAGGAGATAGTTTGAAGCATTCTTGGGGATGCGCAGTTGATAGCAAGGACATCCTATACACCCCAGCGAACCCAAAATAAAGATTGGAAGAAGTCAGGCTGACAACTCTAAAACAAGCATTGATTGGGAGGCAACCTAAGGTTTTTAGATTTTAATTCTAAACTGCATGTTAATTAGCTTTTAGTTTTTTTCATTTTATTTTTCAAATTGTATGCTTGCTTAGAAATTTTAATAAATATTTGGTTCTAGTTATTCTTATAGTTGCATTTTAACTTCATGTAATTTGATGATAATTCATGATTGGTTTTAGTTATATACCTTTTAATAGTAATTGCATGTTGTTTTAATTATTTCAGGTACCAAATGTTACAGAACTTGCGAGCAAGAATGAGCACCAACCCAGGTACCGAGGCGCAGCCCTACCCAAGCCCACTACATGTCTCGCACCTAGTAATGCCCCATGAAGCACTGTAGCGCTTCGCCAAGCTCAACTCAAGGACCATAAAGCATCGAGGTGTGTCCAACAACCGTTGTAGTGTTTAGTCGATCCCAACATTCTACGTACAATGTGCCTAGGGTGCATGAACAAACCTAACCTATTGCATATCATGTGCCTAGGCGCGCCCTATGGAGCGTCGTGGCACTTGAATGAAGTCAGGCAACATAAATGGCAGATCAGGCATGATTTGAAACACTCCAACTCTAATTTCAACTCAACAACTTCCAACTTCAAATATTCAACTCCAAATTCCAACTTCCATTCAACAACTACAATAGCCTAATCATATCTCATCCTAATTCCCTAACATATACAAATACCTATTGGAATTGGAATCAAAGGATCATCCTTAATTGCAAGCAACCAAGAGTCATCACCAACTCTCTACAATTATATATCATCTCCAAGTAAGGTTTTAAGTCGATTCACTTATGATTATTTAAGTTTACTTGTTGGGTTGTAAATTTTGATAGTATTGGTGAAGAGTAAGCCTTAGTACTTGAAATTAGGAGGATTCCTTGATGAAAGGGATAGACAATTGTTGGGAAATTTAGGATTGCACACCATCTGCTCAACAAATTGCCTGATTGAAGAATTTAGTTGGCAAACATGTGTTTTGGTTGGTGTTAGGGATGTGTATTTGTTTGTTGGGTTATTATGAATCATCATCTATCAATCATGGCTCCAAAACGACGAAAAGGTCAAAGCTCACAATAACAACCATCCAAATAATATAATAAGAAGCGTTTTGTCAGTGTGGATGTTTTCGATAGGTTCAATAATGATTTGGCTGGAAAGAAACTGATTCAGGAGCGTGGCTTGCAATCGGATGCCACTTAAACAGGTCAACTAACCGCAATGATAGCCGAGAAGAAATGGTGGGAATTCACAAAACAGCCATAACCGGTCGTGGTACGGTGTGAATTGTAAAAGAGTTCTACGCCAGTGCTAAAGAAGTAGAAGGGTCAGTTATTCAAGTGTGGAGGATTTCAGTTTCATTCGACCCAGAAAGCATCAATTCGTATTACCAACTAGAGGATATAGTCACTGACGCCGAATTCACACAGTATTACCACAATGACCTCGACTTGAATGAAGTCATCCAACGCTTATGTCGACCAGGGGCGAAATGGAAGCGAAGGGAGGAATAGGGGGTTATTACTTTTTTAAATAAGGAACTGAGTAAATACTATAAGGTATGGTATAGTTTCATCTATGCCAAAATGATGCCCATAACATATGTGAGCGACGTGGTTCAAGAAAGGGTCGTTCTGCTATTTGCTATTTTAAAGGGGAAATCTGTGGATGTGGGATGAGTTATACAAAATTCTATACGCTACGCCATCCGAGGAGGCTCCGCGGGCAGGTTACTTCACTCCTCCTTGATTTGTGGACTATGCAAATGGGCAAAGGTAACGTGGGATGAGGATGAGATGCTACAGCCACCTAAGGCAGTAATTGACCATGCCACAATTGCTCAATACAAGGTTTGGGAAGGCGGAGTTTCTCATCCACAAGGTACTGGATTTATCAATGCGGTCGATCCGCCTATTGTTGAAGAACCTTCTCAGCAAGTTGCCTCTTCCTCACGCTCACGGTCACCCATGGATTTATTAATCATAGAGATGCGCAAGCTACGTAGGGAATCAACTGAGCTCCATAGGAGTCAGGAAGAGTTGTTGCGGATGTCTCGATGCCAATTTCGTTGTGTTGACCAAGTTGCCAATCGGATGGACACGTTTTTGGATTATTCAATTGAATTTAACTCCACGCTTTCCAACATGTTCAATGCTCCTAGAGTTAATTTGAGCACGGGTCCATTTCATTTCCCATCAGCTTCTATATTTCCTGAGTATACTCTTGCCACAAAGGATGAGGAGGATGACGATGATGCTGATGCTTGAAAGACCCAGGGAAGTCCTTTGTTTTTAATTCTTCCTATTTATTTTGACATTGAGGACAATGTAATTTTTAAGTTTAGGGGTACGGGTTTGTATTTGGTACTTAGAATTATTTTTTTTGCTATTCTGTTTGTTTTTGCATGTTAGTTAGATTGTTGCATTTTAGCTAGAAAATTTTTGTGAAAATTTTTGAGCAATATTTTAAATTGAATCTGTTGAAGGCCTATGATAAGAAATTGAAGGAAATTTGTGTAGCCTTTGTGAAATGTTTGAGCATGCTAGTTTAAGGTTTAACTTAGGAATTGGTTCTACAATAGTTGATGGTCTTATGCACTTTATGGCACTTACACACAACTATTTAGTTAATTGTTTCTTAGAGAGTTTATATAGCTGAATATTTGTGAAAGAGGTTGATGAAACTCTAGGAACGTGTTTGAGCATCATCTAAAGCAAAGTTAGGCAATCATATAAGTTTAAGGGGAAATTGGGAAAATTTTATTGTTTAAAAAATTTTAACCTTCCTAGATTTGAATTAGTTGAATCATGTGTAAGTAGAGAATGAGCATAAAATGCACTCACCCATAAACATAGGCACGAGATAGAGCGTAAAACACACTCGTGTGAAAAGAAGCGAGATGGAGCGTAAAACGCACTCGTTTAATAAGGAGTGAGAGGGAGCATAAAGTGCATTCACTTGAAAAAAATTGGTTTAAATATATGTGGGAAGGTAAATTGAAAAAAAAAATCCTTTTTAGTTACCCAGGTTTATATGATGTTTGCCTTTATTGAATTTGATGTGATGAATAGGGTTTTAGAGTTAATATTGAATATCTTTGACAAAATATTCATTATATAGTTGTATCTAAGTATGGTTGGCTTTAAAAGTTTGAATGCACAAACACACACACACACACTCACACTCACACTTTGAGGATCTTGAAGTGTTATAGAATTGATGAATAGGTTGAATTGTTAGACTTGCATGCTCTTGGATTTTGTTGGGAATTATTGGATATAAAATCTTTGAGGCCATATTGCATATTCATGTTGACTTATTGCTCAAGAGTTGATTGCATGTTAGAGTAGTTTTTCTTAATTTAGGTTTTGTTTTGCTTGAGGACAAGCAAAGATTTAAATTTAGGGGTATTTGATGAGTGAGATTTATACTTACGAATTGAGTATTTCTAACTTGATGAATTTTTAGTCTTGAGTATTTTATATTCCTTTTTATGCGTTTTATTGAGTTTTTGCAGGAAAACTAATTGGAAGAGAAATGTTTGTTAAATGATTCAAATTGGACGGATTATGGTATGTGTGCAGGAAAATGCAAAAATGTGCTTGTCATGCGATCGTGTGGCAATAAGTGGCATGGCATGGCATGGTTGGGTGTTGGCATGGACAAGTCAGGAGCAACACAAGCAAGCAGCACACGCATGGAACGGACACGCGTATGATGGCAAGCCTGCGCCTAGGCGCGCGATGGCAAGCACCGCGGTGCAGGGATAAGGACAAAGAGCCGAGGCGTAACAACTAAGTGTTGTAGTGCTAGCTGCTGATTCTAGGTGTTTAGGCATACGGGCGGGCTATTGTTGGTTTGATGTTGGTGGCTTGCTAATTTCTTAATTAAGTGGAAACACATACCATATGAAGTTTGTTATGATGCAAAGTCTAAACAGTTGAGGAGACCAATATAAATATACACACTAGGCTGATTGAGGGGGTTATCAATATTCAGAGATACAAAAGGCTAGGGTTATTCATCAGATTTGGAAGAGAAGCACACAAAAGCTTGCAAGGGTACAAGGCGGAGTGTGAATGTAACGACCGAGAATTCTGAAATTTGCCTTGTAATTCGAATTTTTGAATATTAATGAATATTTTATATTTTATTAATATTATATTTGTATTACGTGTTTAAAGGTTGTGTGACAATCTAGATTATGTGAATGTATGAAATTTTACGTGTTATAGTTTTGTTTAAGTGAATAATTGATTTCGCGCGGCGTCGCTAAATCACTATTTACGGGGCACGTTTCTCGAGGTACTTTTCATGCCAGATATTTATTTGTGTCTTTTTCGATGTGAAATAATTTTGTTAGTGCGTGTATGCGTATGAATAATTTTTCCAAGCGTCGGATATTTTATTTGAGCTGATATGTGATTTTATCCATATCCGAAATGTGTAATATGGGTGTTCCGAATAATTGGACGAATCTCGTAATAATTATTTTTACCCATCCCAATAATTATGGTAATACCCATTTTAATTTTGGGTAGAGTTATTTACCAGTTTTGGTACAAAAGTGGGAGTTTTCGGATATAATTTTGGGGTATTTGGGTATTAATTTTGGCTTGTCACTCCAAGAGGGAACCAATCCCTCACTTTGGACCAATTAAATTGCTAGGAAATGAGAGTGTGGAGAGCTTTGCCGGCAAGCCATTTGAAATATTTGGCCACCTTGAGCCACTCCCATTTTTCTCCCTAATTTCCTCCACTTCTCCAATAATCATTCATTCAACTCTCAACCCATTCCATTCCAAGTTGCTCAGCTGATAGAGAGAGAGAGAGCTGCAGAAGAGAAAGGAGAAGGAAGTCGTCGGAGGTCGCCGGAAAAAAAGAAGAAGGTCGCCGGAAAATGGAAGGAGGAAGAAGAAGAAGGCATGGGAGGAACCAAGCAAGGAGAACCCTTAAAATCAAGCCTAGCCAAGCTCCTTAACCTCTAGGAAGCATTTGCAGAGGTAAACAACCAACCAAATCCACTCCATTCGATTTCTTGTTAAGTTTTTTAAGTTTTTCTTAGTTTTGAGCTCTTGAGCTTGTAAATCGATTTTCTGGCGATTCTTGTTGTTTTTGTTTGTGTTGGATGTTTGTAAATGTTGTTAAGAGGTTATATAAGCCATTAATAACATCAAAGTGGAACAAAAACGCAATAAATCTGTACATATGCTTAAGTAGGATGAAGAACATGAAGAACAATGGACTTTGGACATGAACATGGACTGTTGGATGAATTTAGAGGAATTTGTAGCTATAATTCCTTGCTTGTTATGTTTATTTGTTTTTGTCATATTGTAGTTCCAAGGGTTACAAAGTTAACCCAACTGGAATCGAGTAAAAAGATGTAAAAACGAAGATTTGGTGTTGGTTTTAGTGAAGAACACTTAGAACACTCAAAAATATAGTATGAACTTGTTACTTTGGCCTAAGATTTGGCCATGTTAATGTTAATGGGTAGCTCTAAATTTTTGATATGTTGTAGCTCTATGTCTTAGGAGTCCATAGAGTCCGGAATGGACCAATTTGAACGTGTATAGAAGGAGTTATGGTAGTTAAAAGCAAGATAGGTCTAGAACACTCAAAACAGAGCATGCTGGAAAAGCCCGCACTTGGGCTGCTGCCGGTTGGGCGCGGGGCGCGCCACTGGCAAGGTATTTTAGGCGCGGGGCGCGCCAGACATGCAGTCGGCTAGACAGCTTTGACACTCTTTACTAAAATAGGCATAACTTTCTCATACGAACTCGGATTGAGGTGATTCAAGATAATTCGGAAAGAGAACGAGTAGATTTACAACTTTAGTTCTTTGAGTTTTTCAATTTGAGGTCTGTAGCATGGCCTAAATTGCCCATTTATAGGACTGATGTGTAATTTGGGGCAATCGGAGGGTGTCGGGCATGCGCGTAAGCACATGTAATGCTCCCGACAATGTAAAATGTTGTTCTAAGTTCTAAAACATAAATGTTATGAATTATAATGATACTCATTATTAACCAATGAGTATTAGATAAAACGAATGGGCGTGTTAAGCGTACACAAATGCGTGTCGCTTGGGCATTTAAATAGGCAAGGTTGGCGTACAAACGTGCAAGCGTCGTAACGCCGTAACTAGTGTGTATAACCTTGTTTAATGTTATGTTTCTAATAATAATGAGACATTATAGAGTAGTATAAGACATTATTTGATATTCGGTATGTGACTAATTGTTATGTGGATATGTACTTAATTGTGTAGGATATTAAGGAGCGTGTGTTGTAATATTGTAGCAGACGCACCAGGCAAGTTTCCTAACGCTTGTCTAACCCTTGTGTTGGGCAAGTTTCCCTAACCTTACTCGAATTATATTTTGAGCAAGTTTCATATTTTATACAGGTGTTGTGTATTGTTGTAAGTTTCATGACTCAAATGGAGCTATTACTTTTGAATCATATTAGTGGATTAATTATTGTCAATTACTCCACCTCCAAGATAATTATTGATATTCGCAGCTTATGCATTTGAAGTCATTATTTGTTGTTGGATTGTGAAAACGTTTAAGTTCTTCATTCATGAACTGTTTGAGGAAATAGTCTACGCCATTTGTTTCGGCTAGACATGTATAGGTTATTATTTTAAAAGCTATCCAAACCAGTAGTTGGTACGGATTCTTGGACTGAGAGCAACCCTTATTAGGGATTATAATCTGTCGGTTATTCGATGCGGTCAGAGTTAAATGTTATGCATATACATGGTGTATGAGAGGCTGATCCCCTCGAGTACAACTGACGGGGCCAGGTTTTAAAAGAGTTAGTTGAATGATTGACTCTTTGGCCAAAAGTTCATGGTCGGTTGGACCACTCAGCAGTAAATAATCATTATTCATTGTTTCATTTGGACTTTGATTATGTCATTTCAGCTATTCATCAATGTTCATAAATTGTTGATCTATGCAACTATTATTCTTATTCATTCATGATATATCTTCTTCTTACTTTTAAACTTGCTGAACAAAGTAGTTGCTCACCCTTGCTATATCATGAACCTATTGCAGTTAAGCCGGAGAGTTCCAAAGCGGGCAAAGGCAAAGGAAAAGCTTAAGGAATAGTTATATGTACTATCCCGTTATGTAATTGTGGAATAGTTTTGTATTATTAATGTATTCTGCGATGTATTTATTTAAGGTTGTAGACCTTGGGACCGTAGTAAACTTTTTGTAATGAACAACATATGTTTATTTATTCCGTATTAGTTAATTTATGTTGTTTAGAGGTGTATGGATGTATTTTATCGTGAGCACCAAATTTGAGGTATTGGTACTTGAATTTAGGGGTGTCACAGTTTGGTATCAGAGCTTTAGGTTATAAACTTTAGGAATGCAAAACCTAGGTTATAACCTTAGTATTGAACTCATATTGAGTACGTTAGGTGATGGATCGAGGAGATTCATGTGATGGTCATGTCTGGAGGTGGATTGTGGAAATCTATCGAGCCGAGTTGTGCATGATAAAATATCATTTCATTTTATCAATGAATATATTTTATTGTGGCACTGACATTTTGTTGTCTATTTGTATTTTTTGTCTGTGGCTGTAGGATGTCTGAGATGGGAGAGTCCCGTCCTGCTAGAGAGGTGGAGTTCACAGACATTCATGTGGATGCAGGGCATTTAGTAGAGGTGCAGCCGAGTGAGCCAGAGATGATGGACACTGGGGATGAGTCCGAGGCCGAGTATGGTTCCGAGGTGGAGCCGGTTACCGGAGGAGTGCTGAGGCAGTTAAGTGATGAGGACGAGGATGAGGATCCCGTGGAGGATCTAATGACAGAGGATGATGAGCCACCTGAGTATGCTGATAGCATGGGCACTACTGCTAGTGACATCATCGAGGAGCTGATAAATAGGAACGCAGAGCTCGAGAATCGAGTATCACACTTAGAGGAGCAGAACCAGGATCACCAGGATCGAGAGGAGCAGTACAGGTCATTAGCATATCAGACTTTGGGAGAAAAGACTGAATTGACCCAGAAGCTACAGGAAAAGGACCAAAGGATTGCCGAACTAGAGGCAGAGGTTCACGATCGGCGTGGGACTTCTGTTCAGCTTGGTGTGATGGTTTATGACCTCTTAGAGAGGAATGTGGTGTTGGTAGGACAGATAGAGCGGGTAGAGGATCAGCTAGAGACTACTCGTCTGGAGCGAGATGAGGCTATAGAGCAGTTGGCAGCCCAGACTGCAGAGATTGATTCCCTCAGGTCAGGCTTGACCACTTCCATTGGCAGGCTAAGGGACAGGGTGAGGAGGTACCCTAGGAATGAAGGAAGTAGCAGGCGGGATTAGGCGCCGAGTGGTCGACAGGCTGGCTCGACAGGAGCTCCGAGTTGCACTCCGCCGCAGCAGGTGGTGATGTGTTATTTTTAGCATTATGTTTGCAGTAGGTCCCACTTTTGTTGTATTAGGGGCTTACTTATGTTGTAAATCCCTCTGCTTGTAGCGTGCGTGGGATAGTAGTTGAACCCCGAATTTTGTTTCTAATAGAGGGGTGGAAGGTTATTATTCCCCAATTTTGTTCGTTAGGGGATAGTTAATGGTTGGCAGGCTATGTCATTTAGCGCTTATAGAAGTACGCCACATGTTGAGTCTGGTTGTATTAAGACAATGGTGTATGTTTATAAATGCAATTGTTTTATTTAAATCAAATGTGTTTGATAGATGCTTTTACTTTTAATTGTTGACTTAAATGACTTATCGTATGAGGCCTAGATCTATTAGTAATAGCCGACGGTTTTCTTTTAACAGATCATGGCGCCAAGAGGACGACCGCGTAACCAAAGGGTTGAGGAGTCGGTGAATAACGAGG
This sequence comes from Aralia elata, assembly GCA_034770075.1. Taxonomy (NCBI): domain Eukaryota; kingdom Viridiplantae; phylum Streptophyta; class Magnoliopsida; order Apiales; family Araliaceae; genus Aralia; species Aralia elata. The sequence goes on along the minus strand of CM068388.1, from coordinate 74,231,202 downwards.
AGGGTCAGGCAGACCCTATGAGGACTTTTGTTAACTTATTAGTAGAAGCAATGCAGGGCAGACAAGCCGCTGCGGTTGATCAGCCAGGAAGTCACATGACGAACTTTAAGGACTTCAAATTGGTAGGACCGCCAGAGTTTCGAGGGACTACAGACCCGATAGAAGCCTAGACATGGGTGGAAGAAATGGAAAAGGTGTTCGAGATCGCAAGGGTGGCCGAAGAGCAGAAGACATCGTTTGCCACTTTCATGATGAAAGGTGAGGCAAATTACTGGTGGAAGGCGAACAAGGGTCGAGCTGGTGAAGGCACGATTGCATGGGCTCGTTTCAAGGAGCTGTTTTTCGAAAGTTACTTTCCAGCAAGCATGCAGGCAAGCATAGAGATAAAGTTCTTGGAACTAAAGCAAGGAAGCATGTCAGTTGCGGAATATGCCGTAAAATTTAACGAGTTAGCTAGGTTTGCTCCACATCAGGTGGACACTGAAGCTAGGCGAGCGAAGAGATTTGAACAAGGGCTGAAACCTTGGGTGTATAGTAAGGTTGCGGTTTTGCAGATCAACACATTTTTTACGTTACTTGAGAAAGAAATCATTACTGAGGGAGGAAACGAAGCTTTGGCAAGGCACAACCAAGATCAGAAAAAGAAGAAGAGCCATGATGGTCATAAGGAAGGTAGCAGTGGGGGAAGTAACCCAAATAAAAGGAAATGGAACGACAGTCAGATGTCAGGAAGCAAGTCCGGAGGGGATGCAAAGAAGGGCAATAAATGCGAGAAATGTGGAAGGAATCACTTTGGAGAATGCATGAAAGGAAAAGGAGTTTGTTTCAACTGTGGTCAACCGGGGCACATTGCCCCACAATACCCAAAGGCGAAGGCAGGAAGTTGTTTTTCTTGTGGCGCTTCAGATCATCAGAAGAAGGATTGCCCAAAGAGGAAGAGCGATGCAGGCAGTGCTAACCAAGGCAACAACAGTAAGCTGACTATCGGAGGACCAGCACAGCAGAACAGACCAGTAGCATGCACCTTCAACATGACTGTGCAGGATGCGATGGAATCGAAAGACGTAGTGTCAGGTATTATTTCAATCAATAATATCAGTGCATATGTGTTATTTGATTCGGGTGCTACTTGTTCCTTTGTTTCGGAAGATTTTGCTAAACAGTTAGATTTACCTTGTGAGAAGTTAAAGAATCCAATGAATGTGGAAGTAGCTAATAAGGAAGTTATTCATGTAGAACATATTCATAGAAATTGTTGTGCTGAGATAAACGGGCATAAACTGAGCGTAGATTTGATTCCGATACGACTAGGAGAATTTGATGTAATTCTTGGGATGGACTGGTTGTCTAGTCACGGAGCTGTAATCGACTGCCAAAAGAAGTGTTTACACCTGAAGACCCCAGATAAGTCGAAGGTCGTATTCTACGGTAGTAAATCGCCTAGACAATCTTGTTGTCTGACGATGATGCAAGCTAAGAGATTGCTAAGGAAAGGTTGTATAGGTTATTTGGCTCACGTGGTTGATACTCGAAAAATAGAGGGTGAGTTGGGTCAGATACCTGTAGTAAGGGAATTTCCAGATGTTTTCCTAGATGAGATACCAGGTTTACCGCCGGATAGATAAGTGGAATTTGTGATCGACTTGGTACCGAGAACCGCATCGATCTCAAAGGCACCGTACAGAATGGCACCGGTGGAAATGAAAGAACTGATGGTTCAATTACAGGAGTTGCTAGATAAGGGGTATATTCGTCCAAGTGTATCTCCATGGGGAGCGCCAGTACTGTTTGTAAAGAAGAAAGACGGATCGCTTAGGCTTTGCATTGACTATCGGGAGTTGAACAAAGTCACGATTAAGAACAAGTACCCGTTGCCCAGAATTGATGATTTGTTCGATCAATTAAAGGGAGCGAAATACTTCTCGAAGATTGACTTGAGGACGGGATATCACCAACTTAAGGTGAGGCAGGAGGATATTCCAAAGACAGCATTCAAAACTCGATATGGGCACTTTGAGTTTCTGGTGATGTCGTTTGGGCTGACGAACGCGCCAGCAGCATTTATGGACATGATGAACAGAGTGTTTAAGCAATACCTAGATAAATTTGTCGTCGTTTTCATAGATGACATTCTTGTCTACTCGAAGACGGAGGAGGAACACGTCGAACATTTGAGAATAGCCCTGGAAACACTAAGAAGGGAGAAGCTATATGCAAAGTTTTCCAAGTGTGAATTTTGGCTACAAAGGGTGCAGTTTTTGGGGCACGTAATTGACAAGGATGGTGTATCGGTGGATCCTGCGAAGGTAGAAGCAGTAATAAATTGGGAATAGCCGAAGACGCCAACAGAAGTCCGAAGTTTCTTGGGATTAGCAGGTTACTATCGGAGGTTTATTCAGAACTTTTCAAAGATAGCAACACCATTGACAAATTTGACAAGGAAGACTATGAAGTTTGCATGGACGGACAAGTGCGAAGAGTGTTTCTTGGAGTTAAAGAAGAAACTTAGTGAAGCACCTGTGTTATCACTGCCAGATAATACAGGGGGATTTGTGGTGTACAGTGATGCGTCACACAAAGGCCTTGGGTGCGTACTGATGCAGCATGGGAAGGTCATTGCATACGCGTCACGGCAGCTGAAGGATTATGAGAAGGGATATCCGACTCATGACCTGGAACTAGCGGCAGTGGTGTTTGCTCTAAAGATTTGGAGGCACTATCTGTATGGGGAGAAGTGTGAAATATACACAGACCACAAAAGTTTGAAGTATATTTTCACTCAAAAGGAACTAAACATGAGGCAGAGGCGATGGTTGGAGTTGATCAAGGACTACGATTGTGAGATTCTATACCATCCCGGTAAAGCCAATGTGGTAGCCGATGCTCTAAGTAGGAAGGGCAGAGATAAGTTGATGATGCTGACAGCTCAAGAGGAACTGATCAAGGATATGGAAAGACTTGAGTTGAAAGTCAAACATCCGACGAATGCAGATGAGAAACTGTTCACAGTGGAGGCGAGTCCAACTTTATTAGGTAAGATAAAGGAGGCTCAAGAAAGGGATGATGAATGTATCGCCATAAAGAAGCGAATCTCAGAAGGAGAGGAATTAAATTACAAAATTGATAGCACGGGACTGCTAAGGTTTGACCGAAGGATCTGGATACCGATGGTTCCGAAGTTGAGAGAAGAGATTCTGCAAGAAGCTCATTCTACAAAGTATTCGATACACCCTGGTAGTACCAAGATGTATCAGGATTTGCGCCAACATTTCTGGTGGCCGAACATGAAGAGGGAGGTTGCGGAATGTGTTGGACGATGTTTGACATGTCAAAGGGTAAAAGCAGAACATCAGAAACCGGGTGGACTGCTACAACCACTGGATATTCCGGAGTGGAAGTGGGAGCATATCACGATGGATTTTGTGACAGGGCTTCCACCAACTCAGAAGGGTTACGACGCGATCTGGGTGATCGTGGATCGTTTAACTAAATCTGCACATTTTCTACCGATCAAGATAAGGTACAATTTGGAGCAGCTAGCAAAGTTATATGTGAAAGAGATTGTGTCACGACATGGAGTACCGGTATCTATTGTATCTGACAGAGATCCGCGCTTCACGTCGAATTTCTGGAAGAGCTTACAAGAAATGTTGGGAACCCAGTTGAGGTTGAGTACGGCATATCATCCTCAAACTGATGGGCAGAGCGAACGAACGATTCAGACGCTTGAGGACATGCTTAGAGCATGTGTGATGGATTTTAAAGGCAGCTGGGACGATCACCTACCGTTGGTGGAGTTTGCCTATAATAACAGTTATCATGCGAGTATTGGAATGCCGCCATACGAAGCATTATACGGAAGGAAGTGTCGAACACCTTCGTGTTGGGACGAAGTCGGTGAATGAAGACTGTTAGGACCTGAATTGGTGCAACAGACTGTGGAGGTCGTCAAAGTGATAAGAGCTCGATTGGTAGCGGCTCAGGACCGACAAAAGAAATATGTCGATTTGCATCGTCAGAAACGAGACTTTGAAGTTGACAGCTTTGTGTTTTTGAAGGTATCTCCTTGGAAGGGGAAGATCAGATTTGGAAAGAAGGGAAAATTGAGTCCCAGGTTCGTAGGACCCTTTGAAGTTTTAAAGAGAGTAGGTGAAATGGCATATGAGGCAGCTTTACCTCCTGAACTTGAGCACATTCACAATGTGTTTCACGTTTCTGTGTTGCGGCCATATAAACCCGACTACAAGCATGTGATATCCTATGAACCGATTCAAGTTGAGAAAGACTTGTCATATGAAGAGATTCCTGTCCAGATATTAGATAGGAAGGAGCAAACATTGAAAAATAAGGTCATTCATTTGGTCAAAGTACTTTGGAGGAACCACGCAGCTGAAGAAGCTACGTGGGAGCTAGAAGAGAAGATGAGGAAGAATTAGCCGCATCTTTTTGAGTGAACCCATTAAGTTTTCCGTACCTAGACTGTAATTCTGGGGACAGAATTCTTATAAGGGGGGAGGATGTAACGACCGAGAATTCTGAAATTTGCCTTGTAATTCGAATTTTTGAATATTAATGAATATTTTATATTTTATTAATATTATATTTGTGTTACGTGTTTAAAGTTTGTGTGACAATCTAGATTATGTGAATGTATGAAATTTTACATGTTATAGTTTTGTTTAAGTGAATAATTGATTTCGCGCAGCGTCGCTAAATTACTATTTACGGGGCACGTTTCCCGAGATACTATTCATGCCAGATATTTTTTTGTGTCTTTTTCGATGTGAAATAATTTTGTTAGTGCGTGTATGCGTACGAATAATTTTTCCAATCGTCGAAAATTTTATTTGAGCTGATATGTGATTTTATCCATATCCGAAATGTGTAATATGGGTGTTCCGAATAATTGGACGAATATCGTAATAATTATTTTTACCCATCCCAATAATTATGGTAATACCTATTTTAATTTTGGGTAGAGTTATTTACCAATTTTGGTACAAAAGTGGGAGTTTTCGGATATAATTTTGGGGTATTTGGGTATTAATTTTGGCTTGTCGCTCCAAGAGGAAACCAATCCCTCACTTTGGACCAATCAAATTGCTAGGAAATGAGAGTGTGGAGAGCTTTGCCGGCAAGTCATTTGAAATATTTGGCCACCTTGAGCCACTCCCATTTTTCTCCCTAATTTCCTCCACTTCTCCAATAATCATTCATTCAACTCTCAACCCATTCCATTCCAAGTTGCTCAGCTGATAGAGAGAGAGAGAGAGCTGCAGAAGAGAAAGGAGAAGGAAGTCGTCGGAGGTCGCCAGAAAAAGAGAAGAAGGTCGCCGGAAAAAGGAAGGAGGAAGAAGAAGAAGGCACGGGAGGAACCAAGCAAGGAGAACCCTCAAAATCAAGCCTAGCCAAGCTCCTTAACCTCTAGGAAGCATTTGCAGAGGTAAATAACCAACCAAATCCACTTCATTCGATTTCTTGTTAAGTTTTTTAAGTTTTTCTTAGTTTTGAGCTCTTGAGCTTGTAAATCGATTTTCTGGCGATTCTTGTTGTTTTTGTTTGTGTTGGATGTTTGTAAATGTTGTTAAGAGGTTATATAAGCCATTAATAACATCAAAGTGGAACAAAAACGCAATAAATCTGTACATATGCTTAAGTAGGATGAAGAACATGAAGAACAATGGACTTTGGACATGAACATGGACTGTTGGATGAATTTAGAGGACTTTGTAGCTATAATTCCTTGCTTGTTATGTTTATTTGTTGTTGTCATATTGTAGTTCCAAGGGTTACAAAGTTAACCCAACTGGAATCGAGTAAAAAGATGTAAAAACGAAGATTTGGTGTTGGTTTTAGTGAAGAACACTTAGAACACTCAAAAATATAGTATGAACTTGTTACTTTGGCCTAAGATTTGGCCATGTTAATGTTAATGGGTAGCTCTAAATTTTTGATATGTTGTAGCTCTATGTCTTAGGAGTCCATAGAGTCCGGAATGGACCAATTTGAACGTGTATAGAAGGAGTTATGGTAGTTAAAAGCAAGATAGGTCTAGAACACTCAAAACAGAGCATGCTGGAAAAGCCCGCACTTGGGCTGCTGCCGGTTGGGCGCGGGGCGCGCCACTGGCAAGGTATTTTAGGCGCGGGGCGCCCAGACATGCAGTCTGCTAGACAGCTTTGACGCCCTTTACTAAAATAGGCATAACTTTCTCATACGAACTCGGATTGAGGTGATTTAAGATGATTCGGAAAGAGAACGAGTAGATCTACAACTTTCGTTCTTTGAGTTTTTCAATTTGAGGTCTGTAGCATGGCCTAAATTGGCCATTTATAGGACTGATGTGTAATTGGGGGCAATCGGAGGGTGTCGGGCATGCGCGTAAGCACATGTAATGCTCCCGACAATGTAAAATGTTGTTCTAAGTTCTAAAACATGAATGTTATGAATTATAATGATACTCATTATTAACCAATGAGTATTAGATAAAACGAATGGGCGTGTTAAGCGTACACAAATGCGTGTCGCTTGGGCATTTGAATAGGCAAGGCTGGCGTACAAACGTCCAAGCGTCGTAACGCCGTAACTAGTGTGTATAACCTTGTTTAATGTTATGTTTCTAATAAGAATGAGACATTATAGAGTAGTATAAGACATTATTTGATATCCGGTATGTGACTAATTGTTATGTGGATATGTACTTAATTGTATAGGATATTAAGGAGCGTGTGTTGTAATATTGTAGCAGACGCACCAGGCAAGTTTCCTAACGCTTGTCTAACCCTTGTGTTGGGAAAGTTTCCCTAACCTTACTCGAATTATATTTTGAGCAGGTTTCATATTTTATACAGGTATTGTATATTGTTGTAAGTTTCATGACTCAAATGAAGCTATTACTTTTGAATCATATTAGTGGATTAATTATTGTCAATTACTTCACCTCCAAGATAATTATTGATATTCGCAGCTTATGCATTTGAAGTCATTATTTGTTGTTGGATTGTGAAAACGTTTAAGTTCTTCATTCATGAACTGTTTAAGGAAATAGTCTACGTCATTTGTTTCGGCTAGACATGTATAGGTTATTAATTTAAAAGCTATCCAAACTAGTAGTTGGTACGGATTCTTGGACTGAGAGAGCAACCCTTATTAAGGGATTATAATGTGTCGGTTATTCGATGCAGTCAGAGTTAAATGTTATGCATATACATGGTGTACGAGAGGCTGATCCCCTCGAGTACAACTGACGGGGCCAGGTTTTAAAAGAGTTAGTTGAATGATTGACTCTTTGGCCAAAAGTTCATGGTCGGTTGGACCACTCAGCAGTAAATAATCATTATTCATTGTTTCATTTGGACTTTGATTATGTCATTTTAGCTATTCATCAATGTTCATAAATTGTTGATCTATGCAGCTATTATTCTTATTCATTCATGATATATCTTCTTCTTGCTTTTAAACTTGCTGAGCAAAGTAGTTGCTCACCCTTGCTATATCATGAACCTATTGCAGTTAAGCCGGAGAGTTCCAAAGCGGGCAAAGGCAAAGGAAAAGCTTAAGGAATAGTTATATGTACTATCCCGTTATGTAATTGTGGAATAGTTTTGTATTATTAATGTATTTTGCGATGTATTTATTTAAGGTTATAGACCTTGGGACCGTAGTAAACCTTTTGTAATGAACAACATATGTTTATTTATTCCGCATTAGTTAATTTATGTTGTTTAGAGGTGTATGGATGTATTTTATCGTGAGCACCAAATTTGAGGTATTGGTACTTGAATTTGGGGGTGTCATAGTGAAAATCATTGTGACAAAGTTTTCTTCCTTACTCTTTAATTGTTATTCTTGTAATCTGAGGATGCTTGTTGGATTATTGATGATGTTATTATTTATTGCAATGCACTAATTTTTTATTTAAGATTACAATGGAACCCAATACATTGTTTAAATTAAATTGCTCTCTTTTGGTTATATTGATTATGGATGAATCGTTTATCATATTTTGTGCTTAATTTATAATTACCTGATCAATAATTATCTGATAAATTCTAGATGAATTTGAAAAATGAATTCTAGGGTTAGATCTGGATATGATAACATGCGATCTTGCTTATTCTATGATTTGTATAACGGATTCGTGTATAAGATAGGAATATACCTATATGATGCATGTAAGTTATTGAGAATTGTTGCTTAATGAATTTATTCTTAATTAATTTGCATAGGAATATAGTGAATTAATTAGAATAGATATTTTTATAAAACTACTTGGAAAAGGGTTTTATGTATAATTAGGAATTCTCAGTTAACAATTCAATATAATTGATTAATTAAAAAGAGAGTGAAACAATTTAAATGAAGCATTGGAGGAAATTGTAATCTTAATATTTTAATCTAGTGTTAATCTCTGTTAATTAGTTAGTTATTTTTAATAATTAGTTTTACAATCTCAATTTGCATTGGTTTAAATAAGAACAGATTGATATAAAGTTAGTAGTTGGATTAATATTATTAATGTATTCCTCATGGGAACGATACTTTACTTACTACTATATTACTTGTTGATCACGTATACTTGCGTGTGAATTGTTAATTACCAAATTGGACAAACAGTTGCCTAAAAAAATCTGGACAGAAGCTGTTAGTACTGCATGTTATGTTTTGAATAGAGTATTAATTAAACCTATTTTATTGAAAACACCATATGAGCTACTAAACAAAAGGGTACCTAATTTTAAAGTGTTTGGTGCTAAGTGTTTCATTCTAAATACTCATGGTAACCTAGGAAAATTTGATGTTAAATCAACTGAAGCTATTTTTCTTGGATATTCATTACATAGTAAGGCATATAGGGTATAAAATCTTGACAAACAAAAAGTTGAGGAATCAGTACATATTATTTTTGATGAACTTAACTATGATCGGTCAAAAGAAGAGAATGAAGATTATGCAGAAAAATAGATTAGGAAACTAGAAATTGGAAAGCAAACAACTGAACCCAGACAGTCTGACCCGTCTGCTTCAAAAGACAAATCAGATGAACTTGCAAAATAGATAGCTGAATACAGACAGCCTGACTCGTCTGCTTTAGAAGACAAATCAGATGAACTTGCAAAATAAACAGCTAAATCCAGACAGCCTGACTCATCTGCATTAGAAGACAAATTAGACGAACATGCAAAGCAGATAGCTGAAAGCAGACAGTCTGACCCGTCTATTCAAAAGCCAAAATTGATATTCTTGAATATGAACAAGAAGAACAAATTACCAATGTCAGACTTCCAAGAACATCCAAAACAGTAAAAATCATCCTCCAATTCTGATCATTAGAGATCTCAACACTTGGATGACCACAAGAAGGAGTGCATTTTTAGTCTTTTTATCACAGATAGAACCTAGAAGTGCCAAGAAAGCTATTCAAGATGAAAATTGGTCTATTGCTATGCAGGAAAAAGCAAACCAATTTGAAAGGTGCCAGGTATGGGAACTTATTAAACCTCCTAAAAATGCATCTATAATTGGTACAAAATAGATAAGCTAGATGAAAATGGTATAATTACTAGAAACTAAGCAAGGTTGGTAGCCCAAGGTTATAACCAACAGGTAGGTATAGATTATGAACAAACATTTGCCCCTATTGCAAGGTTGCAATCAATTTGTGACGCCCCCAAATACGAGTACCTTTAAACTCTGGATATGGTACTCCACGGTACTACCCATCTAGCATAATAATAACGACATAAATATAATTACTAATTATTACAATATGTCTTACTCTAAATCCCAGGTCCTCAGACCTTAAAATTTTCAACACATGATGAAGTATATAGTAATTATTACAATACTTCTAATTATTACAAATAGTTCGCACTAACTCGTTCATCTTTCATTTTCCTTTATCCTTACCGGAACCTTTGGTACGTTTGGGCTTTGTTGAAAATATTTAACTTAAAGCAAGAATGAGCTACAAAGCTCAGCAAGTATAAACAGTTAGATAAATAACAAAATCAAGAATCATGTTACTATTTCTACAACTGAACAATAGTTGTGAAAACATTTCGAATAAATAGAAATAATAATAACAAATTCCTTTTTATTTAAAACATTTTGATACAACAAACTAAGCGATCAATAAGACCTTGAACTTTTTGTTTTCATAAAGGTTCAGTAGTTATTTAACTATGAACCGCCTGGCTTACGGGCACGTTGGGTGATCAGCCTAGTGTACCTTATGTTGTACAACACTCTAGTTAAACGTCTATATGTGTTTGTTTGACTACCTCAGGGGTCTGTCGGGATTTTTTCGACATAAAATACCCTAATATTAGGGTTGTTCATCTCATATTAGAATCTGGATCCGCACCGAAACAATTCGGGTTGGATAGCTCTACCTAACATTAATAATACTTCAAAGATTTATCTTTAAACCAATAAAATATTTAAAGTTGCATCTAGCCAGAACAAATGGCATTGACGTACGTCTTAAACAGTTCATGTAATATTGAACTTTTAAAACTTGAACAATTTCTGTCAAAGCATAGCTAAAACACTTGTACAAATGTTAAAAGATTTGTATAAGTCTGGAATTTACACAATCATATAAGTGTTGCGTAAATTGAATGTTAAAACGCCACATAACATTCATAAGAACATAATCAAATGAATTCAGAAAACTTGTAAAAAAAATTTAGGAATACTTGCCTGAAGCGTTCGTTAATAATTACCTTAAAAACGTCCTTCAATTATCCTCCACATTTAATTGATAATAACACACCAATTAGTCACATAGAGACTTCACATATTAGTTTACATTGCATTATTACTCATTTTATGTTGTTCGCGGTTTATAATTTAAGTAACGCGACAACCTTTCAAAAACGTCTCACGGCGTCGCAACGTTCGGGAACACCACAACTCTCATAATGACCCTTTATAATGGTCTATATTTATTATTATTATTATTATTATTATTATTATTATTATTATTATTATTATAAAATTTGGAATATTTTATAACCATGTCAAAAATATCGCATGTCGTTGCGAAATGGCACGGCAATATGCTCGTGGCACGCCCGACATACACAATGTCGCTCGGCGTCGTCCAACACGCCCCGACATGCAACACGTCGTTTGGCGTCCGAAAACAACCCGCAACACGCCCGTGCACAATAACCTTTACCCCTTCCTTACAATCATCATAACTTGTTCATTTTAAATCAGAATACGTTTGTTCTTACGTCATTTTCTTTCTTGTAATATCCTCTACAAATTCCCCCTGGTGAAAAAATTTTCCAAGTTCATTTTCAGGCCAAAATAGTGGCGCAAATGTCCCTTCCCGAAACAGTTTTTTATTTTTGACAGATTTGAGTACTACCCTTTTCCGAAAGGCATAAATGCCTCATCCGAAGTCGGAATATGTTCGTTCTTACGTCTACGGCTTCGTTATTCTACGTACTATAAGATCCTTAGAAAATAAAAAAAATTCAGCAACACAAATAAAACAGATTTTCGTCCAAAAGGGGCAGCGCTTAATTAGGGTTTTCCCTCTTTTACTAGTTTTACAAAAAAAATCGTCATGACTTCGTTACACAAACTTTTGCTTGCGTTCTAATTGGGTTATGTTCATTACTCATAGGAGTATAAAATAACACCCTAGAACATAATTTTTACAATTCGGACACCACATAAAAAGCGTCCCAAAACAGTCCACTAAATTACTTTTCTTCCATTAAACATAGGTTTTGTGATTTTTATTATTTTGTTCCACTTTTCATGCATTTACCAGGTAGTTTGCAAAAATATACATATATACCACCTTATATCTTCAAGATCCACCATGATCTTCTAACAATTAACAACATCCACTAACAAAGCAAGTTTATATAACTTAAAAGAATAAAAATGAAAACTAGGTTTTTTATATGACTTACCTTTCTTGTTCTTTCTTCTTCTTATTCTTGCTAAAGCTTGATTTTAGCTAGCTTGCTCTTCCTTGATCCTACACTAAACCATGCACTTCTGCTCTTCTTTCTCTCTTCTTGCTCTCATTTCTTTCTTTACTTAGGAAATTAATAAAATGAACCAAGAAAATGCAAGTATACTTGCATTCCTTATTTATAGGCAAACCAAGGTTGTGGTAGTTTAGTCATTTAGGCCACTTGACCATGCTCTAGCTAACTAATCTAACTTCAATTAACTTAACTAAAGCTAGACAAAATGATGGCTTAAGGCTTTGTTTGGTTGAATTTAAGAGAATGGAGGGAACCAAACATTTAAGGCTTTAACCACCAAGCTAAGACTTGCTAAAAATAGTATATGACTCACCCACTTGACCCCCACCTCCTCATGGCTGGCCATCACTCTATCTCTCTCATTTTTCCATATTCAATTAACCCACATGCTTAATTAACTAGCAAGTGACACATGGCTATCATCTTTTTTATCAAGTGACATGGATTTTCCAATACTTTGGCTCCAAGTATACTTAGGTTTGAACCCTAAGCTTGAGCCAAAGCTCTAACCCTAGCCAAGCCACATTAACCCTAGGCTTAGCCAAGCCAAACTAAAACTTAGCCAAATAAAACCCTAGCCAAGCCAAACCCTAGGCTTCCAATTAGCTTAGTTAGGCAAACTAATTTAGTTACTCATTTTCTTTCTAGTTAGGTTTTCCTAACTAGTTTGTTTAGCCAAACTGAAAAAAATTTCTTTCATAAAAATTTTATTGGAGATTAAGTCTCCCATTCCCGAATAAATGCTATGCCATAATCTGAAATTCGAAAATTATGGAAAAAGGCGTTTTTCGGCATGAATAGTATTTTTATGAATAGTGTTTTTCTCAGAAAATTTTTATTTCGTTTACAAATCCGCAACACATATATATAATCACATATCACGTTAGTTAGGTCAAAAATCAACCTTTAACCACATAACACACAATTCATTCCATCAAAATATTTATTTTATTTAATAAATATTAAAATCCTAATTACAAAAATTAGCTATATTCTCGATCGTTATATTCTTCCCTCCTATAAGGATTTTGTCCCCATAATCACAATACAAGTTTACACAAAAAGATGAGAATAATTACTCCTCATTTTATCTTCGAGTTCCAAATTGCCTCTTCGGCATTGTGGTTTTTTCCATACTATCTTTACAAAAAATATAAATTTTATTTCTTAAAACTTGTTCTTTCCTATCAATTATTTGAATGGGAATTTCTTCATATGTTAAATCTTTTTCAACCTGTATAGGTTGATATTTTATTATATGTTTATAATCTTTCTCATAGGGTCGTAATACCGACACGTGAAACACATTGTGCACTTTCTACCGTATAACGCTTTGTAAGACAGCATGCCTATACTTGCATGATAGCTAATATTATTATAAGCAAATTTTACTAAAGATAGGTGGTCGTTCCACTTTCCTTAAAATCCCTATCGCAGGCCCGCTCGCTTCTATAGGCTGAATTGTCCGCTCGTTCTACTCGTCTATTTGAGGATGATACGTTGTATTCAACCTTAGTTGTGTTCCCATTTGCTCTTGTAGACTCTCTTGAAAGTTCAATGCGTAATGCGGATCCCGATCCGACATAATCGAAACTGGCACTCCATGCCTTGAAATGATTTCTTTAACATAGAGTTTAACTATTGGGTCTAAATTAAGCCTAATTTTTAATCATACCCATTCTGCGTCCTTCGAAGTCCTATCACGAAATCCATTATGATGTGCTCCCTTTTTCACTCCGGAATTCCTAATGGTTGTAACAACCTACTTGATCTCTAATGCTCGGCCTTGACTTTATGACAAGTCACGCACCTGCTGACACACTCCGCGACTTATATGTTCATATTCGGTTACCAACAATTCCAGTACTATTGAAACTCAAATTTCTCCTTCAAATTTTAATATTCCCTTATTATCAAGTGTATACTTAATCTATTTGGGAGAGCTGTCATCAAGTAATCTAAAATTAACCTCACTTTCACTCTATGAATTCAAAGAATGAGCACAGTAGTAAGTAAGGATCGATCCCAAAGAGAATTGATATTATCTTGAATTTATTCTAATGATTCTAAATAAAAACAGTAATTAAAAATTTGGGGGTTTTGAATCAATTATAATTAACTAAAGAGAAATAGATTCAAATTAATAAAGGTGATCAAATATGTAAAAACTTCAGTTCTTCAGTTTAGCTTCACCAATTTACAGTAATAGAATAATCAAGTTAATATTATTTCTTCTTTCAATGAAATTAACAACCCTAGATGATCAGCAATCGCTCAATTATCCGAAATTCTCCTTAGTTTTTAAATCTAATGTGACAATCGCCCCCACTAGACTCTAACTATTATATAACCCAGAACTATCAGTCTAGATTTAATATGACATAAGTATTAAGAATTAGAGAATTAGGTTGTTCCAAGTAACAATCATACTATCAGGGATTATTTAACTTGCCTTCTGATAACCTTAATAATACCCAAAAGCGTGTCCACAATCAAATATTACTAAGTACTACCAGTGATCAGATATAACATCGTTTGCTTAATATCATACCTTAATCTAGTAGATGTTAACAACTCACCAATTAAATCCTGCAGAAATCAAATTAGTAAACTCGATAACATATAAGAAATTCAACCAGATTATCAGAATAAATTTCATCCACGAAGGAATCAATAATATAATTCAATTATCATATTAACTGTAAATATGGTTCCACATCCCTTCAGAACTAAATAAAAGAACTAAGCTAGCATGCTGATAAAATAAAGTATAATCTAAGATTAAAAATAATGGATGTTGAATTGTGTTTAACTGATTACAAGCGATAAGTATTTATAGATTAACCCAAGAATAATTCTAATCCAACTCTACTTTGGAAGTCTTCATTCTATAGATATGGTAGGATTCTAAATCCTTGTCAATCTCTGAAGTCCAGCTTTAGGTAGCTTCCTTATCAAATCAAGATTCAGTTTCTAAATCCAAGTCTTCCTCAGTTTCCCTCTCTAGTTCAGCATTAGTTCCCATATTAAACTGCAACTCAGATTCCATATCAGGTTCTACTTCTAACATCAAAGATACTTTCCATGTAAGCACGTAATTCTATCTCCCATCTCCAAATCCTCATACAAGTCGAACTCTATCATCCCAACAACTCAAATCCTACTCAGAATAGGAATATTGCAAGTCGATCAAAATCGTAGAGTAACATTCCTTCAACAATCGTAACGTAAAGAAATGTAGAGTGAAGCTTTACACTATCGGAACCTGTAATTTTTACTTCCTTAATTAGGTGAATGCATTTTATGCTCCATTTCAGCTTTCACATTTTTTTTTCTTTTTAAGTGAGTGCATTTTATGCTCCATCTCACTTATTTGCTTTTCAGCGAGTGCGTTTTATGCTCCATCTCGCTCTTGTGTCTATGGATGAGTGCGTTTTACACTCCATCTTAACTCACCACAAGACATTTGCATTTTCTCCATTCTACAATTTTCACAATTTTCATATTTTTTTTTCATTAGGTTCTATAAACAACGTAAGCAGCTTAACAAGTTTTAAATCATAAGATCAGTGCACAAAGTATAATCCCACAAATAACTCAGTTAAGTAATCATGTATCCCATACTCAAGTATTCATGCAAAGTAATTCCAATTCAAAATCAGCTCATGGATCCTAACTAAGTCATCATCATTCATCAGTTAACAAGGCATCAAATCAAATTCTACAAATAAGCATCAATACTCACTCTACGATTTCAACCTTCAAAAGCTTAGCAGAACACTACGATCGTAGGGTAACAATTTTGAAAAATTTTCTTATTTAACACATATATTCCACATATCAGCCTATTCTAAGCATAAAAATACTAAACCTAAACCCCCCCTCCCTACACTCAAACCTTACATTGTCCCCAATGTAAGACAAGCATGCAAAGAAAAAAGTAACTAACTAATATATAACTAAAAATAAAACTTGAAGGGATAGAAAATCAAATCTGATATCATGGGTTGTCTCCCATGCAGCTGCCCTTGTTTAGTGTCATTGGCTCAACATCTTCCCTTTCTCAATCTTCAGCTTCATAAACTGGATCCATCAAATCCAGTAACTCCACATGTTCCTCATAGCCTTCATAGAAGGGTTTCAACCTGTGACCATTAACTTTGAAAGTCTTCCCTGTTCTTGGATTTAGGATATCAACTGCACCATAAGGAAAAACATTAGTAATCATAAAAGGACCTTCCCATCTAAAACGTAATTTACCTGGAAACAACTTCAGCCTTGAATTGAAAAGGGGAACTTTTTATCCAACAGTGAAAGTCTTCCTTAAAATTTGTTTATCATGAAATGCTTTGGTCTTTTCCTTGTAAATTCTAGAGCTTTCATATGATTCATTCCTTAACTCCTAAAGCTCTTGCAATTGCAGCTTCCTATGCTCCCCAGTTTCATCCATCTTCATGTTACATTATTTGATTGCCCAAAAAGCTTTGTGTTCAAGTTCTACAGGTAAGTGATAGGGTTTACCAAACACCAACCTATAAGGTGACATACCTAAAGGTGTTTTTTATGCAGTTATGTAGGCCCAAAATGCATCTTCTAACCTAAGACTCTAGTCTTTTCTATTTGGGTTGACTACTTTTTTCAAAATGGACTTGACTTCCCTATTAGATACCTCAGCTTGGCCATTACTTTGAGGATAATAGGATGTAGAAACTCTATGGATCACATTATATCTTTTAAACAATGCTGCTAACACCCTATTGTAGAAGTGAGTTCCTCTATCATTGATAATGGCTCTTAGAATTTCAAACCTGTTAAAGATGTTAGATTTGACAAAATCTGCAATAACTTTAGAGTCATCAGTCCTGGTGGCTTTAGCTTCCACCCATTTTGAAACATAATCAACAGCCAAAAGAATATAAACATTACCAAAAGATACAGGAAAGGGTCCCATAAAATCAATACCTCATACATCAAAAATTTCAACAATTAGAATAGGAGTTTGTGTCATTTGATTTTTTTGTGAGATATTACCTGTCTTTTGACAATTTGTACATGTCTTACAGAATATATAAGAATCTTTAAAAATAGTAGGCCAATAAAAACCAGATTCTAAAACCTTGTGAGCAGTTCTTTTGGTCCAAAATGACCTCCGCAAGCATATAAATGACAAAAAGATAGAATGGAATGAAATTCACTTTTGGGGACAAATCTTCTAACTACCTAATCAGCACAAAACTTCCACAGATGTGGATCATCCCAGACATAATGTTTTGCATCATTTCTAAGCTTATCTTTCTAATGTCTAGAGAACTTGCTAGGAACATGTGAACTTGCTAAGTAATTTACAATGTCAGCATACCAGGATTTTTCCTCAGTGATTGCAAATAAGTGTTCATCTGAAAAAGAATCATGTAATGGGAGTGTCTCCTCATCCCTCATCAATCTGCTCAAGTGATCTGTAACTTAGTTTTCTGCTCCTTTCTTGTCTTTAATTTCCAAATTAAATTCTTGAAGCAGCAAAATCCATCTTATAATTCTTGGCTTTGAGTCCTTCTTGGTCAACAGATACCTAAGAACAGCATGATCAGAATAAACTACTACTTTAGTACCCAGTAAATAAGATCTAAATTTATCTAAAGCAAAAATAACTGATAAGAGTTCTTTCTCAGTCATAGAGTAGTTTATTTGAGCAGCATTGAGAGTCCTGGAAGCATAGTAAATGGCATGGACAACTTTATTCACTCTTTGGCCCAAAACAGCTCCCACTGCATAATTGCTAGCATCACACATAATTTCAAAAGGCAACTTCCAGTTTGGTGGTTGGATCACTGGTGCTAAGGTTAACAGCTTCTTCAATTTATCAAAAGCCTCCTTGCATTCATCAGTAAACTGGAACTCCACATCTTTTTGTAGCAATTTGCATAATGGCAATGCTATCTTGGAAAAGTCTTTGATAAACCTCCTATAGAAACCTGCATGTCCAAGAAAAAAATAAATCTCCTGCACTTTTGTAGGGTAAGGTAATGCAGCAATAATTTTCACTTTGGCTTTATCAACTTCTAAACCTCTAGAAGAAACAACATGGCCAAGTATTATCCCTTGCTCTACCATAAAATGATATTTTTCCCAGTTTAGAACAAGATTAGTTTCTAAACATCTATCAAGCACCTTAGTCAAATTATCAAGACATGCATCCAAAGAATCACCATGAATTGTGAAGTCATCCATAAAAACTCCAATACAACTTTCTAAAAGATCAGAAAACAAGCTTACCATGCATCTTTGGAATGTACCTGGGGAATTGCAAAGTCCAAATGACATTCTTCTATAGGTAAATATACCAAAGGGGCATGTGAAGGTGGTTTTGTCTTGATCTTCTAGAGCTATCACAATTTGGTTGTAACCTGAAAATCCATCTAGAAAGTAATAGTAAGTATGGCCAGCCAATATTTCTAACATTTGATCAATAAAGGGGAGAGGAAAATGATCTTTTCTAGTAACTGCATTTAACTTCCTATAATCAATACACACTCTCCAGCCTGTTTGCATTCTTGTTGGCACCAACTCATTATTGTCATTCTGGACAACTGTGATTCTAGACTTCTTTGGAACTACCTGGACTGGACTTACCCATTGGCTGTCTGAAATTGGATATATAATACCTGCATCAAGCAACTTCAGCACTTCTTTCTTTACTACCTCCATCATGGGTGGGTTCAATCTTCTCTAGGCTTCTCTGGTAGGCTTGGCTCCTTCTTCTAACATAATCCTATGCATACACACAGTAGGACTGATGCCTTTTATATCTGCAATGGTCCAACCAAAGACTGTTACATGATCCCTAAGGATTCTCAGCAGCTTCTCTTCTTGTACTTTGGTTAAATTGTTGGCAATAATCACTGGCAGTGTGTCATCTTTTCCCAAGTAAGCATACTTCAGATGGGTTGGCAATAGTTTAAGGTCTAATGTAAGATCCTGTATAACATAAGGTAATAATTTTTTATGAGAAATAGGCAATTGAATGGAATGGGTTGTATACTTATCTGAGATTTGTGGTAAAGAATGTAAAGTAGCTACAGCCTCCTTCAATTCCTGAGTTTGCTCAATTTCTTCTCCTTTGTCTAACTCCAAACTGTTAGTAATTGTAATCTCCAAGTTGTCCCTTTGCACTTTATC
Organism: Aralia elata; assembly: GCA_034770075.1. Lineage (NCBI taxonomy): Eukaryota > Viridiplantae > Streptophyta > Magnoliopsida > Apiales > Araliaceae > Aralia > Aralia elata. The sequence goes on along the minus strand of CM068388.1, from coordinate 74,212,009 downwards.
AAAAGAATCCTGCACTAAAGAATCAACAATATCAATAGCATAAACTGGATTGATATGACTAGGGTACCTCATGGCTTCATATATATTGAATTGGATCTTTTCTCCATCAAACTCCATAGTCAAGGTCCCATTGTGCACATCAATCATAGTCCTAACAGTCTTTAAGAATGGCCTCCCTAATAAGATGTGAGCAGGGTTTGAGATGAATCATCCTCTATGTTCACAATGTAAAAATCTACAGGAAATATTAGCTCATTCACATGCACTAAAACATCTTCAATTACCCCTTCAGGGTAAGTGTTAGTCCTGTCAGCAAGTTGAATAATAACACCAGTCTGTTTTAAAGGACCTAGATTTAAGGAAGTAAATATAGATAATGGCATAACATTGATTGAAGCTCCTAAATCTAGCATAGCTTTTTCAAACCTGGTGTTACCTATTCTACAGGGAATGGTAAACATACCTGGGTCTTTACATTTTGAGGGCATTTTCCTTTGTAAAATTGCTGATACATTTTCTCCTACTGTGACTCTTTCATCATCTTTCAATTTCCGTTTGTTAGTGCACAACTCCTTCAAAAATTTAGCATATTTTGGCACATGTTTGATTACATCTAACAAAGGTATATAGACTTCCACCTTCCAAAAGGTCTCAAAGATCTCTTTTTCTTACTCATCCTTCCTTGAAGTCCTGTGATTCCTCGGTGGAAAAGGTAAAACATTAGTCTTAACTGAAATAGTAGGGTTAGGAATTACCTTAGGTGGTTTAGTCTCCTTGTTCCTCTCTTCTTCAAACTCAGTAGTGGCTTTGGGCACTTCCAGCTCTTTCTCACTCCTTAATGTAATGGCACTTGTATTCTCCCTTGGATTCATAACTGTTTAAGAGGGCCGTTTTTCTGAGCCTTAAGAGTCCAATCTCCCAACTGTGGTAGCTAATTGACCCATTTGGTTCCTAAGATCATTGATGGAAGTTCTTGTCTCCTATTGAAACTGTTATTGTTGAGTTATAAAGGCTTTAAACATATTCTTTAGTGATGTCCCAGGGTTGGCAGGTGTTGTTTGTCTAGGTTGGTATTGTTGTGGAGCTGATTGGAAGTCTTGGTGTCTATTGGGGAAAACAGGTGGTCTATTGCCTCCATAACTGAGATTAGGATGATCCCTCTATCCTGGATTGTATGTGTTTGAAAAAGAATCATATCTTTTCTGAGGTTGTGTCTGATAGTTACCCATTGCATTGGCTTGTTGCATTGTCTCATCCTCTTGCAATGTCGGGCATAAATCAGTGGTATGGCCAGATAACAAACAGATCCCATGAACTTTTGCTACTGGCATATTCCCTGCAGCCAACTGTCTAACAGTAGCAGTTAATTCAGAAATTTGTTGATCATGATTACATGTGCTCACCTTATTTACTCTTGTTGGTGCATGATTTATCCTAGTACTATACTGTTGAGGGTTTGCAGCCATGTTTGCAATTAAGTTCTTAGCAGCTTCTGGTGTCTTGTCAACTAAGGTTCCTCCACTTGTTGCATCAATCATGCTTCTGTCTATGGGCAGCAATCCCTCATAGAAGTATTAAATTAGATGTTGATCATCAATCTGGTGTGGTGGACAACTTGAACACAACTTCTTAAACCTTTCCCAATACTCATATAAAGTTTCTCCATTGAACTGGCTGATGCCACATATCTACTTCCTGATGTTAGCCACTCTTGAAGCAAGGAAGTACTTCTCCAAGAATAGCTTTTTCATGTCATTCCAAGTTTGGATTGATCCTGAAGGTAAGTAGTACAGCCAGTCCTCTGCTAAGTCTACTAGTGAGAATGCAAAAGCTCTAAGCTTTATCTGTTCTTCAGTCACTCCTTGTGGTTTCATAGTGGAACACACCACGTGAAACTCCTTCAAATTCTTGTATGGATCTTCACCTATAAGACCACGAAAAGTAGGTAAAAGGTGAATTAGCCCAGATTTAAGTTCAAAAGAAGCATTCAAACTAGGATACTCAATACACAAAGGTTGTTGATTGAGATTAGGAGTGGCTGGTTCTTTTAGAGTCCTATTATTATTAGGATCAGCCATCTCCTCTTCTTCTTCTTCTGAATCAGTAAACGAATTGTTTGATAGCAATTCAATTGCTATGTTGAGATCAGGTGATGAAACAAAGGCCTCTTCTAGATCTGCAGTTGTGCTTTTGACTCTACGATTCTCCTTTTTTAACCTTCTTACTGTTTTTCTATTTCTGGGTCAAAATTCAGTACAATAGATTGAGAGGATTGAGTCATAAAATAAAAAGGATACACAGAATAAATCAAAATAAATAATAAATTCCCCGACAACGGTGCCAAAAATTGGGAGAGCTGTCGTCAAGCAATCCAAAATTAACCTTATTTTCACTCTACGAATTCAAAGAATGAGCACAATAGTAAGTAAGGATCGATCCCACAGAGAATTGATATTATCTTGAATTTATACTAATGATTTTAAATAAAAACAGTAATTCAAAGTTGGGGGATTTGAATCAATTATAATTAACTAAAGAGAAACAGAATCAAATTAATAAAGGTGATCAAATATGTAAAAACTTCAGTTCTTCAGTTCAGCTTCACCAATTTACAGTAATAGAATAATCAAGTTAATATTATTTCTTCCTTCAATGAAATTAACAACCCTAGATGATCAGCAATCGCTCAACTATCCGAAATTCTCCTTAATTTTTAAATCTAATGTGACAATCGCCCCCACGAGACTCTAACTGTTATATAACCCAGAACTATCAGTTTAGATTTAATATGACATAAGTATTAAGAATTAGAGAATTAGGTTGTTGCAAGTAACAATCAGACTATCAAGGATTATTTAACTTGCCTTCTGATAACCTTAATAATACCCAAAAGCTTGTCCATAATTAAGTATTACTAAGTACTACTTGTGATCAGATATAACATCGTTTGCTTAATATCATACCTTAATCTAGTAGATGTTAACAACTCACCAATTTAATCCTGCAGAAATCAAATTAGTAACTCGATAACATTTAAGAAATTCAACCAGATTATCAAAATAAATTTCATACACGAAGGAATCAATAATATAACTCAATTATCATATTAACTGTAAATATGGTTCCACATCCCTTCAGAACTAAATAAAAGAACTAAGCTAGCATGTTGATAAAATAAAGTATAATCTAAGATTAAAAATAATGGATATTGAATTGTGTTTAACTGATTACAAATGATAGGTATTTATAGATTAACCCTAGAATAATTTAAATCCAACTCTACTTCGGAAGTCTTCATTCTGTAGATATGGTAGGATTCTAAATCCTTGTCAATCTCTGAAATCCAGCTTTAGGCAGCTTCCTTATCAAATCAAGATTCAATTTCTAAATCCAAGTCTTCCTCAGTTTCCCTCTCTAGTTCGGCATTACTTCCCATATTAAACTGTAACTCAGATTCCATATCAGGTTCTACTTCCAGCATCAAAGATACTTTCCATGTAAGCACGTAATTCCATCTCCCATCTCTAAATCCTTATACAAGTCGAACTCTATCATCCCAGCAACTCAAATCCTACTCAGAATAGGAATCTTGCAAGTCGATCAAAATCGTAGAGTAACATTCCTTTAGCAATCGTAACGTAAAGAAACGTAGAGTGAAACTCTTCACCATCACTTCATAGAGTAGACATAACATCGTAGAGTGAACTGGGACAATCGTTGAGTTGACAGCACCATCGTGGAGCAACAGGTCGTAAAGTGGAACTCTTTTTCTCGAAATCATAGAGTAAACCTCGCCAGTCATAGAGCTTAAAACTAAACAATCTTAGAACTACCAGATTGTCATTCTAACACTACGAACGTAGACTTTTCATCCAACGATCGTAGAGTATTCTACAAAACAACATAAAAATCATCATTATAACTCATATTTGCAGAATCACATCAAATTCTTCCAAAGATCTATAAACACTTTAATTCAGCTCATATAACAAATAACATGCAACTAAACTAAGTATAAAGGAATAAAAATAATAGAATATTATGAACCTATCACTATTCCCCTTCTGAAATTTCTTTTTCTTATACTCTCACACTCCTCATTCTTGAGTTGTTCTCCTTTACTCTGTCTAATAAGGTTGGATGAGTCTCCATTGCAAATAACGGGTACTAACCTGTGACTCATATCCGTAAACGGATATCACCTTATTTCTAAATCCTTTTTTTCATCTCTATTATTGGCTCATCTTGAGCCGTTAATACTTACAGCTTCTCCCTACCTTTTTTCTACTTAAAGCATCTGCCACCACATTTGCCTTTCTCGGGTGATATATAATCTTACCGTCATAATCTTTTATTAATTCTAAGCCCCTTCTTTGCCTCATATTTAACTCCTTCTGTGTGACTATATATTTCAGACTTTTGTAGTTCGTGTATATCTCACATTTGTCACCATATAGATAGTGCCTCTACCTTCACTGAATCTACAAATATTTTGTCTTTGTCGATCATGTGTCCTAAATAACCTACACATCCATTTCTTAACAATTTCCTAACTTACATTATCGTCAGACAACGAGAATGTCTTGGCAATTTACTATCGTAAAATATTACTTTAGACTGATTCGAGGTCTAAAGGTTTACACTCTATCATTGTCCTGTGGTTAAATAACTAATTTATTCCCAAAAATTACGTTAAGTTCTCTCAGTTTAATCAGAATTAAATCTACCATCAACTTATGTTCTCTTATATTTACGCAACAATTCCTATGAATGTGTTCAACGGAAATTATTTCCTTATTCACAACTTCTATGTTCAGGGGAGTTTCTAGCTTTTCTAGAGGTAAACTTAAACGTTTAACAAAATCACATAATATATAAAAGAAAATAGGTCACACTGGAATCAAACAATACATATGCATTTATATTATTAATCGGAATGATACCTGAAACTACATCTCTGGATGCCTCGGCATCTTGGACCGTCATATTGAAGGTCCTCGCGGTCGATCTACTTGGTGGAGCTGGACCAGTTATAGTCAGCTTCCTACTACTATTCCCTTTATTGTCGATTCCCCCGTCAACTCCCTTCTTCGGGCAATTTCTTGCTATATGATCTGTCGATCCACAGATAAAACACCCACTATTTTTCTTTGGGTTGGGACAGTTAGGAGAGATGTGTCCTTCCTACCCGTAATTATAACATACTGACTTCCCCTTCAAACACACTCTCTTGTGATTTCTCCAGCAATTATTCTATTATTCGACCCTCTTTTTTGGGTCTCCCGGCTTATTTTTAGTATTCCTAGAATTATTCTATTTTCGCTTCTGGTTTCCACCATTTCCTCCAATACCCTCAGCCTTACTCCCACCATTTATCTTCTTTTTATTCTTCTTCTCTTGGTTGAACTTAGTCAACGCCTCACTTCCCCCTTCGGCTATGACAGCCTTCTCCAAGATTGATCCGAAAGAATTAATCTGCAACACAGCATCTTTGTTGTAAAGCTAGGGTTTCAGGCCCTGCTCAAACCTCCTCACCTTCCTTTCCTCCATGTCCACTTGATGTGGAGAAAATCTAGCCAGTTCATTGAACTTGGTTGCGTATTGGGGTACCGACATGTCCCCTTGTTTCAATTCTAAGAATCGTATTTCCATACGACTCTGTATGCTGCTAGGGAAATAATTCTCGAAAAATAATTTCCTGAATCTTTCCCAGGCGACTACTCCCTCTCCGGCCCTACTCTGGTTGGCTTCCCACCAGAAATTAGCCTCTCCCTTAAGCATGTAAGTAGCAAAAGCGGTCTTTTTCTCCTCTTCGACTCGGGTGATAATAAATGCCTTCTCTATTTCCTTGATCCAAGATTGAGCCTCTATAGGCTCAGTGGTCCCACTAAACTCGGGCGGTCCCACGCTTTTGAAATCCTTAAGCTAGCAACTTGCATAGTTGGTGGATTTACGGGTACTCCGGTGGGGTTCCTATTAAGTGTCCCTACTAATAAATCTACGAATTGTTGCATAGGGTTTACTGGTTCCCTATTCTCGGGTTCCCTATCTTCATTTTCTATTTCGGGTCGTTCATTTTCTGGTACTTCGCTTATATTTCTCTGCGTTCTCAGTCTCCCTCTTCCCCTCCATCTTGGCGGCATTTTTTTGTTAATGAAATATTTATTATTATTAATATTTCATTATTTATCTTAAGGCATTTTTATTATAATGCGAACACATAATCAACTCAAAGCATATTTAATAAATATTTTTATATTAATATGTTTCTCTTACAATATTACACTTAATCATATAGCTACTGCTATATACATTACATATCCCTCTATTTACATACAAAAAGATGGGATTTATACAACTACTCCACAGCTTATATTAAAGTTGGGATTTACAAAAGATCGCTATTACATATAAAAGCTGGGATTTACTCATTACACACATATGTATATACATACATATACATATACATCATCTATTATACTGTAATCATAAGATATTATCATACATTTCCTATTATTCTTACTATTACAAAAGATCTTATATCTCGAATTTTATCCTACTTCTTTCCACTTTCTCCACCTGCCTTCTTCATCGAACAATTTCTTACTTGGTGACCTGCTACTCCACAATTAAAACATACACCTTTCTTTGGATTGGGGTAATGAGGAGAGAAATGTCCCTTTTGCCCACAATTATAACACCTATTCTTACCCTTTAGACATACCCCTGCATGCATCTTTCCACAATTCTTACATTCTTCTACCCTTTTCTTAAGGGCTCCTTGTTTACTTCTAGAGTTTCCTAGATCACTACCGTTCCATTTCCTTTTCCCCTTATTACCCAGAGCTTTCTGCAGTACATTGCATTCAGCTTTTATCTTATCGACCCGCTCTTTTAGCATGTCACGCTCTTCTACCATTTCTCTTAATGCAACTTCCAATTGACGGATTATCCCTCTCGTGACTATCCACATTTCCTCTAGGATGAACAACCTATTGTTCAGAGCCTGCAACTCCGCTAACACTTGATCATCTACTGCTGCTACCATTTCTTATTCTTCTTCTTCTGTCCCTACTTCTGGCTCTATATAAGCCTCTTTAGGATTTGATTCTCCCTCTTCACTCAGTTCCATCTCGGGGTACTCTTCATGATCACTCTCTAAATCTACCATAAGTTCGTCTCCTAGAATCTCCTCAGGGTCAATCTCAATGCGAGCCTCTACTTCAGCTATTGGCATGACTGTTGGCTCGGGTGAAGCAATCAGCTCCTTGCTCATGACATAAAAGTCTCTTACTTCCTCTTCACTTAACATCTACAATCAATTTTAATATCTTGATTAGCATATAGCAGAAAAATATATTTATTATATTCACATAATAATATATTTTATTTTTCTTTTATTATTATTCTTCTTCTCTTAGTGAATTTCCTCAATTCATTTCTTACAACTCTATTTGAGTTTTCTTCATTAAGTCCTCTAATTTTTTAAGGTTATATCCTAAGGTTTTCCCCACCTAAGGTTTATAACATACAGCTTTGATACCAACTTGTGACGCCCCCAAATCCGAGTACCTTTAAACTCTGGATATAGTGCTCCACGGTACTACCTATCTAGCATAATAATAACGACATAAATGTAATTATTAATTATTACAATATGTCTTACTCTAAATCTTAGGTTATCAGACCCTAAAATCTTCAACACATGATAAAGTATATAGTAATTATTACAAATAGTTCGCATTATCTCTTACTCGTTTATCTTTCCTTTTCATTTGTCCTTACCAGAACCTTTGGTACGTTCGGGCTTTGCTGAAAACATTTAATTTAAAGCAAGAATGAGCTACAAAGCTCAGCATGTATAAACAGTTGGATAAACAACAAAATCAAGAATCATGTTACTATTTCTATAGCTAAACAATAGCTGTGAAAGCATTTCGAATAAATAGAAATAATAATAATAAATTCCTTTTTATTTAAAACATTTTGATATAACAAACTGAACGGTCAATAAGACCTTGAACTTTTTGTTTTCATTAAGGTTCAATAGTTATGTAACTATGAATCGTCTAGCTTACGGGCACGTTGGGTGATCAGCCAATGTACCCTATGTTGTACAACACTCTAGTTAAACGTTTATATGCATTTTTTGACCACCTCAGGGGTCTGTCAGGATTTTCTCGAGGTAAAATACCCTATATTAGGGTTGTTCATCTCAGATTAGAATCTAGATCTGCACCGAAACAATTTAGGTTGAATAGCTCTACCTAACAATAATAATATTTCAAAGATTTATTTTTAAACCAATAAAATATTTAAAGTTGCGTCCAGCCAGAACAAATGGCATTGGCATCCGTCTTAAACAGTTCATGAAATATTGAACTTTTAAAACTTGAACAATTTATGTCAAAGCATAGCTGAAACACTAATACAAATGTTAAAAGATTTGTATAAGTCGGGAATTTACACAATCATATAAGTGTTGCGTAAATTGAACATTAAAATGCCACATAACATTCATAAGAACATAATCAAATGAATTCAGATTACTTGTGAAAAAGTTTACGAATACTTGCCTAAAGCGTTCGATAATAATTACCTTAAAAACGTTCTTCAATTATCCTGCACATTTAATTAACAATAACACACCAATTAGTCACATAAATACTTCACATATTAGTTTCCATTGCATTATTACTCATTTTATGTTGTTCGCATTTTATAATTTAAGTAACGCGACGACCTTTCAAAAACGTCTCACGGCGTCGCGGCGTTCGGGAATACCACGACTCTCATAATGACCCTTTATAATGGTTTATATTTATTTTAAATATTTATTATTATTATTATTTTATAAAATTTGGAATATTTTAGAACCACGTCCAAAATATTGCATGTCGTTGCGAAACGGCACGGCAACATGCTCGTGGCACGCCCGACATGCACGACATCGCTAGGCGTCGCCTAACACGCCCCAACGTTCAACACGTCGCTCGGCGTCTAAAAACAACTCGCGACACGTCCGTGCACACATGTCTTTACCCCTTCCTTACGATCATCATAACTTGTTCATTTTAAATTGGAATACGTTCATTCTTACATCATTTTCTTCCTTGTAATATCCTCTACAAATCCCCCTAGGTGAAAAATTTTTCGAAGTTCATTTTCAGGCCAAAATAGTGGAGCAAATGTCCCTTCCCGAAACAGTTTTCTATTTTTGACATATTTGACTACCCTTTTTCTAAAAGGTATAACTCTCTCATCCGAAGTCGGAATGCATTCGTTCTTACGTCTACGGCTTTGTTGTTCTACGTAGTATAAGATCCTTAGAAGAAAAAAAATCAGCAACACAAAATAAACAGATTTTTGTCCAAAAGGGGTAGCACTTAATTAGGGTTTTCCCCCATTTACTAGTTTTACAAAAAAAAATCGTCATGACTTCGTCACACAAGCTTTTGCTTCCGTTCGAATTGGGTTATATGTTCATTACTCATAGGAGTATAAAATAACACCCTAGAACATAATTTTTATGATTCGGCCACTACACAAAAAGTGTCCCAAAATAGTCCACTAAATTACTTTTCTTCCATTAAACATAGGTTTTGTGATTTTTATTATTTTGTTCCACTTTTCATGCATTTACCAGGTAGTTTGCAAACATATACATATATACCACCTTATATCTTCAAGATCCACTGTGATCTTTTAACAATTAATAACATCCACCAACAAAGCAAGTTTATATAACTTAAAAGAATAAAAATGAAAACTAAGGTTTTTATATGACTTACTTTTCTTATTCTTTCTTCTTCTTATTCTTGCTAAAGCTTGATTTTAGCTAGCTTGTTCTTCCTTGATCCTTCACTAAATTGTGCACTCTCTCTCTCTTCTTTCTCTCTTCTTGCTCTCTTTTCTTTCTTTACTTAGGAAATTAATAAAATGAACCAAGAAAATGCAAGTATACTTGCATTCCTTATTTATAGGCAAACCAAGGTTAGGGTAGTTTAGTCATTTAGGCCACTTAACTATACTCTAGTTAACTAATCTAACTTCAATTAACTTAAGTAAAGCTAGACAAAATGATGGCTTAAGGTTTTGTTTGGTTGAATTAAAGAGAATGGAGGGAACCAAGCATTTAAGGCTTTAACCACCAAGCTAAGACTTACTAAAAATAGTATATGGCTCACCTACTTGGCCCCCACCTCCTCATGGCCGGCCATCACAATATCTCTCTCACTTTTCCACGTTCAATTAACCCACATGCTTAATTAACTATCAAGTGACACATGGCTATCATCTTCTTTATCAAGTGACACGTGGATTTTCTAATACTTTGGCTCCAAGTACTTATGTTTTAACCCTAACCTTGAGCCAAAGCTTTAACCCTAGCCTAGCCACATTAACCCTAGGCTCAACCCTAGCCAAGCCAAACCAAAACCTAGTCAAATAAAACCCTAACCAAGCCAAACCCTAGGCTTCCAATTAGCTTAGTTAGGCAAACTAATTTAGTTACTCATTTTCTTTTTAGTTAGGTTTTTTCTAACTAGTTTGGTTAGCCAAACCGAAAAAAATTTCTTTCTTAAAAATTTTATTAGAGATTAAGTCTCTCGTTCCCGAATAAATGTTATGCCGTAATCTGAAATCCAAAAATTATGAAAAAAGGCGTTTTTCGGCATGAATAGTATTTTTATGAATAGCGTTTTTCTCAGAAAATTTTTATTTTGTTTACAAATCCGCAACACATATGCATAATCACATACCACGTTAGTTAGGTCAAAAATCAGCCTTTAACCACATAACACACAATTCATTCCATCAAAATATTTATTTTATTTAATAAATATTAAAATCCTAATTACAAGAATAAGTTATATTCTTGATCGTTACACAAGTAGAATCATGTTAGCTTATACATGTTATAGAAAGTTTAAATTATACCAAATGGATGTGAAAAATGCTTTCTTAAATAGTTATTTGAATGAAGAAGTATATATCAAGCAACCACCAGGATTTGAAGATGAAAAATATCCTAATTATGTTTATAAGTTAAAGAAAGCATTGTATGGACTATAACAAGCTCCAAGAGCCTGGTATGATAGGCTCAACAAGTTTTTTCTAGACAATATATAGTTTTAATCGAGGTAACATTGATTCTACTTTTTTTCATTAGAATCAAAAATAAAGACTTACTTATTGTTCAAATTTACGTTGATGATATCATTTTTGGTGCTAGTATTAATATTTTGTGCGAGTGGTTTTCTCAATGCATGCATAGTGAATTTGACATAAGCTTAATAGGTGAATTAAATTACTTCTTGGGGTTACAAATTAAACAATCTGAGGAAGGAATTTATATTCATCAATCAAAAATGTAAATGAGCTATTGAAGAGATTTGGTTTTGAAAATACGAAATCAAAGGCAACTCCAATGAGCATTATCATCAAGCTAACCACTGATGCTACAAGTAAATATGTTGAGGTAACCAAATAAGAGGTATGCAAAATGCCAAGTAGACAGAGAAAGCACAAGTGGTGCTAGTGAATTTCTAGGTCAAATTAAACCTTGTTGCTTGGCATAGTAAGAAACAGACATCAGTTGCTTTATCCACAACAAAAGGTGAATACTTGGTTATAGGTAGTTGTTGTTCACAAATTTTGTGGATGATACAAACTCTACATGATTATAATATTACATGTAAAAATGTGTCTATTTTCTGTGACAATACTAGTACCATAGATATTTTTAAAAATCTTGTGCATCATTCTCATACTAAACATATCGAGGTTAGACATCACTTTTTGAGATATAATGTTGCTAAAGGATTAATTAAGCTAGTTTTTGTCCCAACTGAGCATCAATTGGCTGACATTTTTCCAAAACATTTAAGTGAAGAACGTTTTTGCACTTTAAGAAGAGAATTGGGCATGATTATCTGTGCATAACATATCAATGTGTACATATTGGATTTATTGTCTGATGTTATTGGGCCTTAATGTTATTCATCTGTAAAAAATAATATTATGGCTATTATGTGCTTAATATGGACTTTGTATCACTTATTATTGCCTCATGAATTCTTGCTTCAAATCAAGTATCTGTTTCTAAGGGTTATTGTGGGAATTTTGCTAAAAAGGTTTTAGCAGGAACCAAAAGACCAAGGGTTTATCCGCACTTCTTTTCGATAGTCGGTATCAATTCTAACCTCAGGATAATGATGATGGGAGCTTATTTTGGGATTCTGAGGAACATATTATTCCTACTTCTACACTTTCTATGTTTATTCCTCTTTTGAATCATCCTGACCCTTCTGTTTATGTTTCCTCTCATGGTCCTAATCTTTCTGAGCTACAAAATATGGGTATAAAGATTAATAGTGCTCTAGAAAAGGTTGACTCCATATCAGACAGGGTCACCACGGTATCAAATAGGGTAAACACAGTATCAAATAGGGTGAATGACATTATGGCTCGTCACACAGCTCTTGTTGTCAAACTTCAAGACATGGACAAGAAGCTTGACGTGGTTTATTTCGAGACTGATAATGAATAAGAAAGCTATTATTTCTTTTTGATAATGACAAAGGGGGAGAAATTGGATGGATGGGCTGACTTAATTTTATGGTACTTGGTACTCTGATTTGTTAATGATGATACATTAATTTGATATGTAAATTTGATGGTACTTTGCTTATTTTTAATCTGATGGAATCTTCTTGGTTTGGTCCTGTTTGTATTATGTCCATGTTGGGTATATTATTGGTTATGTTGACAGGTTAACATGAACAGGTTATTTATAGTTCCTTAATTATGTGAATATGCATAATTTTAGGGGGAGTTATATTTTGTCATCATCAAAAAGGGGGATAATATTGGTTTATATGTTTTGTTTTAATGATGACAACATATTTTGTATAGAGATGTTTTGTGCTTTTCAGGTTTGGACTTTGGGTTGATCATATATGGCTGCTAAATGAGTACTGGATTTCAAGAGGCCCATCGTGGAGAAAGAGTCCATAGAGACGCTACTAGATTACGTCTCTAGGAAATCTTGTAAAAAAAGAATTTCTAGCTTAAGCTTTTAATTGCAAGGTAATTTTATTTTGCTGAAAATATCTTTTAAAAATGTTTCATGTTTTTAAAATTCCAATTCATTGAGAGTTTATATCAAATTGGAAACTAAATCAGATGAACAAATTTTCAATTATGATCTCTAAAGATTTATCAAAATCAGGATCTTTCCAAAAATATTGGTTGTGCTGATTTTGCTGAAATCATATCTTTGATTGTCCTAATTTCAAGTTATTTGCTTTCAAAATTCAAAAACCATCCTTAACGGTTTGAAATTAATTTCAATTGGATGCTAATTCTCAGCAATCTGTTTTTTCCTTTCCAACGTAATTCTCTTTGTGCTATTGGACTTCATCTCTATATATTCCTCACGACAAAAGCTTCAGAGATAAGGAGTTAAGAAAAATCACAGTGCTTTCACAAAAAAAAAGATTTTAGTAAATTGTTATTGCCTTGTTATTAAATTTTTATTGCTAGAAATTCATAGTTATATCTTGTAATCATATTCCTTCCTGTTAAAACTTGTATACAAACCTAGTTTGGTTTGTGTTTGATCCAATGGTGGATAGGACTGTACAAAAAAAACTTTAACAGTTGCAATGGAATTATGACAATGGTATATTCATCTGGACCTTATAATTGACTCTTTTTTATTTGTCAGTTTAATAACAACACAAATAAACTTATGTGATCATGGCACAAGTAAGTTTCTTTACAAGGGTGTATTTATATATTTTTGGATTTATGATATTGTAGAACTTTAATTTGAAAATGCTTAAGTAGTCTCTTTGATAGTATATGATGCTATCAACTTTTATTGATATAAATGTCTCAAATTATCTTAATCTTCTTTTATATGTTGTTTTCCTGAATATTGCCCCATTACTCACATGAAGTTTGTTTTTTTTTATTTTAGAATTATTAAATATTTAAACTTTATAACTATCTGATACGGCATGAGGAATATTTGTAAATGTTGGCTTGATTAACAAACCACAACAGTCCATAACTAAAAAAACCAAGTCTTCACATGTTTGTGTCTCGCATGGACTAGACAACTAGTATATTAACTAGTTTTAATTTAGTCTCTTTTGACTTCTTTTTCTATGGTCAAGTCACTTATCTTATGGTTATTATAAATTTATTCCACCATTAGCGTAGTTTAATCTTACATTATCTTCTTTAATCATCCAACTTAATTAATTCAGCTTATAAATTAAATAATTAATTAAGGAATTTAATCAAAGCTTCTCATGTAAGCTTTTCCTCAAAATATCATGGAGGCTCCTTCCTCCTCTATTCGATGTCTAGCTGAGTATGTATATATATATTGTTAGTTCCCAGGGACACAATAAACATCTAGAAGGGGGGTTGAATAGATCCTTTTAAAAACTTTTTCCTTTTATTAAGAAAGTATAACAGTTATGATTAATAAAATCATTCATGCATAGTGGGATATACTTAAACAACTCTTCAAAGATATAAACATAATCTCAGTTCTATAAATAAATCCATGATATGGTTGATAGCAGATATGGAAGTTATTGTGCATAAAGTAAAAGACATAAGGTAAATAACACGAAAGGTTTTAAGTGGTTCGGAGACTGAACAACTCCTACTCCACTCTTCTACTTCAATAAGTAGAAAATCCACTAAGAATTTAGTCACTAAGACAAGGACGTTATGCCCTCCTCAAGTCCAGCAGATATGAGTTATTTTTAACCACTAAGACAAGGATCCTCTGACCCTCCTCAAGTCTAGTAGACATGAGTTTTCTTTAGCCACTAAGGCAAGGATCCTCTGACCCTCCTCAAGTCCAGCAGACATAAGTTTTTTTTAGCCACTAAGGAAAGGATCCTCTGATCCTCCTCAAGTCCAGCAGACATGAGGTATTTAGTCATAAGACAAGGATGCAACGCCCCTCCGTTCCAAGCCCAGCAGACTTGAAAGCTTTAGTCAATTAAGACAAGGACCCAGAAGACCCTCTTTTCAAGCCTAGCAGACTTGAAGCTTTAGTCACTTAAGACAACGATCCTTTGACCCTCCTTGGTGTGTTGATAGTTCTTGGGTTGTGCTGCTAAGATGAACTTTGATCTCCTTCATCTTTAGGTACTTAGAAGCTGTTGGTGATCAGCTTCTGGATGCAGTTGACGTTGGTCATTGAGGCTCTTCTTCTTCAGGTATTCAGCAGATGCAGATGATCACCCTTCATGTACTGCTTAAG
The DNA here is from genome assembly GCA_034770075.1 of Aralia elata. Classification (NCBI taxonomy): domain Eukaryota; kingdom Viridiplantae; phylum Streptophyta; class Magnoliopsida; order Apiales; family Araliaceae; genus Aralia; species Aralia elata. The sequence continues at coordinate 74,196,717 of CM068388.1, read as the reverse complement.
CTATTCAAATAAGCTTGATGTATCTTTGAGCTTAGCAGTTATGAACACTTGTTGTCTTGTACACAGAACCCATTCTGTTCTTTATCTTGTCAGCTCACAATGTTCATGATTGATCACAGAGTTGCTCTTCTAGATTTTGCTTTCAGCTCTAGTCACTCTTGATCTTGGCTTCTTGGTCATTCGACTCTTAGCTCATATGCCAGCACTTCGGCATACTTCTAATGTTGTAGTGAAGCTTTCAGCAGATTTGTTCAATCGGTGTTCTTGCTCTCATTTTTCACTTTGTGGTTTTGATACATTTTGCCATATATAGATTCTGAAATCTTTTCCGTTTGAAATCCTGCCGTTGATAGCTTCCCATTGCAAATCTTCCCGTTGGAGATTCCCTTCCTGCAAACTTCTTTATTATACCAATGAATAATTTACTCCTTGAAGTCTGCTAGTGATAGTCGAGTCAGCTTCCATTAACTGGTACCAAGGTAGTGGAGTCATGTGTGCTGACTTTTGTTGCAGTAAACATGGTTGTTTGAACCCCACTGAGATTGGTTTCCTATTTTGCTTATTTAAGTAATCAGCCGCTCATCTTAGGATAATTAACCTAAGTGATCTGATGTTTTCAATCCTTGCTGGCACTTACTTACTCTACGATCAACTGGGTTGCTGCCTATTGCTTCTGATCATAGAGTTATCTGCTCACTTCATAATGTGGCCTTATGATCATACATGATGTGTACTGCCTTGGAGCTCGTAGAATGGCTGACTACACTTGCTTTACGCTTTAATGTATTTCTTACTATTCTGCAGTTGTGCCTTTTGTACTATGTGATCTCCATTGAGCTTTACGTTCTCAGAGTATAGGTTCATGATTTTGTTGAGCTTTTGCTGCAGCTTGCTTATCATAGAGGACTGCTTTATGATCTTTAGATGCTAGCTTCATTCTTGTAAAGGAATGCTCTACGTTCCCTAGATATTATCTCTGTTGTTATGTCATAGAGGACTGTTATATGATCTTCTGATGTTTTAGCACTTTCATTGTAGAGGATTGCTCTACTATCTTCCGACATTATCTCTGTTGTGTTTCGTTTAAGCTGCCAGAGTATCTTTATTATCTTTAGCTCAGCTCTACGATTACTTGATCAGACTGATGCTTTCTCGCTCTACGATCTTGTCTAAGGTGCAAGATGTAGAGTCTTGATGGGATCGTAGAGTGTATATTTGAGCTGCCATATGATCTCTATTAGGACTTAATGCTTCGGATGTACTCTGAGATCTTCGTTTGTCTGATAACTCATGAACAGCTTACTTAGTAGTCTTTGTGAAGATTGTTACTTTAACTTTGAGTGCTCAGGCAGAGGTTACTCTACATTGTTGCTTGATTATAGATTGTTCATGGGAGTCATATAGTGACTAACTGTATTGACTCTACAAACCCAAGAACAAGAACTCTATAATACCGAATGAGCTCTGCGACAGGCCGAGCCTTACTCTACGTTTGCCTTTCAAGCTCTGCGATGACATACTCAACTCTACGTCTGTTCTTTGATCAGGCCAGAGTTGCTCTACGATGCCAAGATGAAATTATGCGACTGACTGAGCCTCACTCTATGTTTGCCTGACAAACTCTGCGCACCTTTAAGCTGACTGAACTCCAAGTTGGATGACTGCTCTACGATCCTTCACTAGATGCTTTATGATGACTTGTGTAGTACTCAACGATCAGTCTAGCCTTATCATCTTAATACATTAGATCAACCTAACAAGTTTGATCTTTTCTATCTAAGTCCTTGTACGTCAAATCTTTATAAGGACTTTACAATACTTAACATTACAAATATGCTTTGATCAGATAAATAATAATTCAGCTCAGATCATCCTAACATATTTGATCTTTCCAATCTAGGCCTTGTACATATATTTCTTTAAGGACTTTACAAAGCTTTATCAATGAATGTTCTTTCAATCATTTTGTCATCAATGAATGTTCTTTCAATTATTTTGTCATCAATCAAATCTCATACAATGAATTATAGAATCTCATTTAGATGTTTTAATAATCTCCCCCTATGAGAGTGGACTTAATAGACTCATGCAGATTCTGAACATATATTATTATTATTTTTCTTCTCTTTATCATTTAGTCAATTTGACTTTACATTCCTTTTTCTTTTCTTTTTTTTCTCTTTTTTTCTTTTAGAAGTATTCTTGACTTTCTAATATAATATTATGTATATATATATATATGTATATTAGGTTATGGAATTTATTTTTATTTATATCTCCATTACATTCACATTACTTTTGCCTTCCGTTCTAAAATACCACTTACTTTAACACATTTTAAATGTGTTATAAAATAAAATTAAACTTTATTAAATTTTCATTTACATTCTTGTTTACATTTCATTATAAATATTCGGGATATTACATTCACATTCTTCACTCATATTTTTTGCACATTTATTTTTTCACTCACTACTAATAATTAGATTTAAGCTAGAAGAAGATGATGATTTTAATCTTGCTTTTTTGATGTATTACTACTCAATGTATACTAGTTTACATCTGTAACGACCCCAAAATCCGGCCTATTTTCAATCCTGATCTTGTGCGTTATAATACATTCTCATTTTAACTCTACATCATCAATCAATATTATAATTGATAAAATACTTATAAATTTAAAACTTTTATAATTTTCTTTCATTTCCTGAATCGCAACCTTTACAATTCGTCTTATCTCAAAATCATATATATATATTATGATTCATTTCACCAGATTACATATGAGCATATCAAACTCAAACCTCCATACTTGACTTATTGTAAGATCCCGACTTTATGAAATAAAAGTTTATTATTTTTTTTATGATTATTTTTCTAAATAGTGAAGTGCTTAATTGTTATAAATGATAGTTAAGGGTGTTATGTGCAAATTATCTGAAAAACAGTATGTCGAGGAATATTCCTTTTGTCAGGGAATATTCTTTTTATCGGGGAATATTATTTTCGGTACTGTATGACGGCGCCGAAATAACAATATTATCAACGATAGTGGGCCCCATTGTCGGATACTGAAAACGACAGTATTTGTCAACAGTATTATCACCTGCAACTGTTGAAATACCCAGTAATAAAAAGAATAGTAAAACGCGTTATTTCACAGTAGTACGCGGTATTTCACAAGCACACGGTGTTGCACAGTATTTTATATTATTGATTCAATAATTGATAAAGTAGCTATTGCACAGTATTTTGATTCAATAATTGTTACAGTAGCATTTGCATAATACTTGTTATTATTTGTCATGACACTGTAACTCATATTATTTGATATGATATTTTAGCATTATTGACAATGTCTAGAAATTCTGTCAAGGAAAAAGGTTATTTAATTGCGTGTCGTTTATACGGAAGGCCCCTTTTTTTCCTAGGAATGATCTGGTTGTCAATATTATAAGTCTATAATATTAATCGTGAATAATTGTTTAAAGTTTAAAATAGTATTGATTAAATATACGTGAAGCGTTTGTTGTAAGTTATCTTATATTTCTATGGGACCCACACTTTATTCCGTGGGACCCACAACTATTTGATCGGTGGGACCAACAATTTATTTTTCTTGAACTAATTTCTTCAGATTTTATTTTTTTTGTGGGACCCACATGTCATTGAATAGTAAATTACCGTCAGTAAATAGTTAATTCAGTTTTTATTTTACCTTAGGGTTAAAAACCTAAGTAAAAGCATATTCTAAGAATATACTATGGTATAAAGTATATTAAAAGAATATGCCAAGGGTATAAGTGTAATAAACCAAGAAAAATTAGGAAAAAGACTAAAATGCCCTCACCTTGATTTTCCTATAAATAGGGAGGGTTTGCTTAAAAAAATTTCACACCTTCATTGCCTATACTTCCTCTCTCTCTCTCTCTAAATTTCTTAAGTTCTCTTAGTGTACTAGGCTATTGTGAGTATTTGTGAGAATACTAGTATTATCCGAAGTTAGTAAACTTCATAGAATGTAACATCCAATCACTTGTTAACTAAGGTAGGGAATATCATTTCTTTCATACTCATATATAATATCATTTACTTTCATGTTCGTAAGTAATATTATACTCATAAAGGTTGTTATTCATTCCGTATTAATTTGTGGGGATAACCTGTCCGTGCGGATTGACGCATGTCTGGTGAATATCCTTTTGTATTCATTCCTTATTACTCTGTGGGAATAACTTGTATGTACGGAGTGTCGTACCTGGTGAATATCCCTTTGCATTTATTCCTTATTAATCTGTGGGTATAACCTGTCCGTGCGGATTGACGCATGCCTGGTGAATAACCCTTTGTATTCATTACTTATTAATCTTTTGTGGAAATATTCTGTTTACGCGGATTATCGCATGACGGGTGAAAATCCATTTGCAGTTCGTATATTCTTTTATACTCGTATAAAATATCATTTTTTTGTACTCTTTAAGAGATATCTTTTTCTTTCATATTTCTCCATTTATGATAAGAAATCTTTGTTTGTTTCCAAAACCTTATTTTTAAATGGTGAAAATCCCTGAAAATTAGTAGAATATCCTTAATAGTTTGTGTTTCATCTAATATCTTTTCACTTGAATCTTTCTATTTCGTTTTATACGTTATAGTTGAATCATGAAATAATTTCTTGAATATCATTCTTGAATTTGACTCCACAATTTGGTCATCATGTTGGCAATTTGGTCAATCTTCGATACTGATTAAATTATAAATCTTTTCTTATCTTTAATCTCACTGTATCATTGTCATCATCCTCATCCTCATACTTAAATTGTGGTGATAGTTCTCTTTGGCCCATAGTGCAAAGATTAACTGGCGTGACATGATTTTGACCAAACTGTGTATTGGTATAATCATGGATTTTGGTGTTACAAACAAAGGCATATGGTGAAAGTTCTCTTTGGCCCGTAGTGCAAAAATGAACTGGCGTTTGGCATGATCATGACCGGTGATGTTACAAATAAATATCTTTGGCACATAGTGCAAAGAGAGGTTGTTGAATATAAACTGTTGATTTGGATGTTCATATACATGAACTATTGATTGGTGTTACAGGGATAAAATATTGGTGGTGATCCTTTAACTTATAGAAGATGATAGATATTATAATCTACTTGACTCTTCTAATGGATTGTTCGTTCCGCTGCAGTTGTTGTTGTTGAACAATTATAATATCTTTAAATCTCTGATTTATTATTGTTGAAGACTAAAGATAATTTTTATTCTTCATTATCTTAGTCATGATATTTCTTACTGGACTATTTGTGCTCACCCTTTTCCTTTTTGTTCCATTGTTCTCCTCAAGAAAAGAGAGTGTAGCGGGGACTAGCCGGGGAATGGAGTGATGGTCCGAGACAATAGAAATATCTCAATACATTATTATTAGTGTGGCAATAAGTGTATTGAGAATTTAAGATGTATTTGTATTGTGTTGTCGTATTTTTCACAACACTTATTAGTCGTAAATGGAAAAATTCGTATTTGTATTTGTATTTTGTGGAATGTTATTGGCAACTCAAAATGGATTGTATGGACCTATTTTGGGGGCGTCACACTTATTCTGTTATTCAATATTTCCAAGTTTAATACAACTTCATTCATATTTAATATAATATTTGTGAATAATCACAATTCATAATCTAACTTTAAACATCTCTTGTATACATTTATAGTATGTGATCCTGTCAGAACTTATAACATACAACTCATCTAGTATAGCGAAAAACTTTACTAACTTAACCGTATTAAGTTCTTAGTATCAGTACGAAAGACAAACATCCGATGTCTTGCAATGTCATCCCTATTTTCTTCACTTAGAACACCGTATCTTCTGAACTTCTTCTCAACTGCAAAAGTATATTTTGCAAGTATGAGCGCAACGACTCAGCAAGTCTAACAGTTAACATATTTCATGCTTTACATATCATACATACATTGCGTTTAATTTGTGTGTCATATATTTCATGCTATGCATTTTATAATGCAATATACTTCTCATGTGATGCATCATGCCAACTAGATACTAACAACTATTCAAAATTTGTTAACTGATGATCATTTCCAATCATACACACGTAGATGCACCAAGTGCACACTTTAAACATGCTTACAAGTAAATCACATAATATCAACATCTTTGCATATAATTGAGCAAGCAATTCATGTAAATCAACAATATCTCATTAAATTCACATAGAACTGAAAGAACTTGCCTCGTTCATTGTTTATGCAAATCAAATATCCATTGTATCACTTCTTTCATCAGTTAACAAAAATCCATTCATTTTATCATATAACCTATATATTATAATTCAAGTTATAATATATTTGATAATCTCATGCGATATTTCAATTTCATTTAGATTAGTCTCTTAATCTTAATTCGTACCATGTTTGATGTATCAAACCTTATGTAGATTATTGAATACATTAGATATATCCTAATCCATTTCATTTAAAACTTAGTTCATACACTTTTTCTGTAACGAATGTAATTTTTGTGAATAAATAAAATATTTATTGAGTTAAATAAATATTTTTGTTAATTTATTTATTGAGTAAAAAATAAATAAATGATAAAGTTATTGTGGAGTAATTCATTGTAACAACCCGGGTCAAATCCCAAGTCCGGAACAAATCTTGGGTCAAATCCCAAGTCCGAATCGAATCAAATCCATCCAAACAAAGCCTTAAATTACTAGCCCAATAGTATCTTCTTGGGTCATCTTAGACCACCACAGGCTCACCAAAAAGGTCATGACTTGAAGGTACTATTGATAGTAACTCAATTCCTTATATACAGATAAACTTTTCCCTTATCTTTCGATGTGGGACAGGGGTGTTACAATCTCTCCCACTTAAATTTCTGACGTCCCCGTCAGAACCGATCACACACACGGTCTACAGATCTTTGCCTCTCTAGCCATTGTGGGATAATACCGGCTGGCTTCGTGTCCCTATCTCCGAACCTCCTTCTCTCCATTGTGGGATAATACCACCAGCCTTCGTGTCCCCACCTCCGGCAACTCGATCGGATGACCCGACCCGAGCTTTCGAGAGTCGGCTCTGATACCATATATAACAACCCGGGTCAAATCCCAAGTCCAAAACAAATCTCGGGTCAAATCCCAAGTCCGAATCGAATCAAATCCATCCAAACAAGGCCTTAAATTACTGGCCCAATAGTATCTTCTTGGGTCATCTTAGCCTACCACAGGCTCACCCAAAAGGTCATGACTTAAAGGTATTATTGATAGTAACTCAATTCCTTATATACAGACAAACTTTTCCCTTATCTTTCGATGTAGGACAGGGGTGTTACATTCATTTTAGTGTAATTATGATAATTTCAATTGAAATGTAATTTGATGTGTCTATTCTAATTTAATTTAATAATTAAATTAGATGAATAAATGATTTGTTTGAATAAGAGTTGTAATTAAATTGGTAAGGTTTAATTAAATTTATTTAATAATAAGTTTAATTAAATTGAAAGTGTGACAATTAAACTATATAGTATAATGAGTTATTAAAATAAATGGAAAAATGATTAATTTTAATTAAACCAAACAAGGCCTTGTGACCCTTGGTTGGTAAAAATGGATTATGTTTCTTGGTGCAACCAAACAAGGCCTTGTGGCCTATGAAATCCCATTTTTCTTATTTTGAGTTTGCCAAACGTGGCCTAACTCATGGTTTCTTGTAACTGACCAGTTAAGAATCAGTTTACGTTAAAAAAACCTTAAAACTTACCTGTTATGGAAGAAGAGCAAAGCTTTGAGTTCAGTTAGAGAAGTGGAGAGAAATTGAGAGAAATTGAGAGAAAACAAGAATTCAAGAAATCAAAGAAGGAGATAATCTAAAACTTGCAATTATTTAGTTAATCAAAGGTATTACTCTTAATTCTTGTTATATATATTTCAAAGTTCTTTACTGTAAATATTTTGGTTGAATGATTTGATGAGGTATTGGTAATATATGTTTATAAGCATGCTTAATGCGTTATTTGGTGTTTGTATATGATTTTGGGAGTTATCAATCCATGAAAGCATGCTTTAAAATTGAGTTTTTGGTTTTACAGAGTTTTAGTTCATGTATGGCTTATATGTATGAAAATTGATGTTCAATTAGATTATTAATCGGTAAATTGACGTTTGATTGTGTTAATATGATGAAAAACGAAAAGAATGCAAGTGGAATGGATTAAAATAGTTTAGAGATAAATTCACAGAGTTTAATTTTATCAAATAGGCCAAAACATGATTACTTTGTTCAAACAGTGAATTTTTGGATTTTAATTGGTTGATTATGTGTTTTGTAATAGTTAGAATTGTTAGAAACATGTTGGGTAATTGTTTTACAGCATGTTTGATGTCTAGGCGTGTTTAATTTATAAGTCGGATGATAGAATTTGGAAAATTTGGTCTGAGTTTCGCTGGTTCGCGAACTGTGGAGATGGCAGTCGAGTTCCTCGCCCCGGCGAGATAAATGAACTAAGTTTTCTCGCCCCGGCGGGAGCTCGCCCCGGCGAGCTAAATGAATAAGTTTTCTCGCCCCGGCGAGCTCATTGCAGGAAAAGTTATTTTTTTCTCTTTTCTTTATAGTTACGTTATGTCACTCTATGCATGTTTAAAACTTAGATTAAGGTATCAAATGATCAATGAAAGACTACGAGGGATGTTAAGCAAATACTTATTTATTATCAAATGGCAATTGAGATGTTACAATGAAATTGGATAAAACGAATTCTAAAGTGCTTAGCATACTGTAACTAATTATTGTTACCGCTCTATAAACGAAATGTATAGGTTGATTAAGGAACGTGAATATTAACCTGTAATCTTCGCACGAGGCAAGTTTTCTATCCTTGTTCTCTTTATTTTGTTGAAAGCAAATTCCCTAAACTTAACTTTTACTCAAGCAAGATTACTACTTTACTTTCATTGAGCAAGTTTATTAACCTTAGCTTATTATTGTTCAAACAAGGTTGTTATAGTATCAAATGTTTATGTACCTTTCAAGTCATCTGCTAAATTATTATGAATTGTTGATCAAGCTTCGTACATAAATTCCATTGTATGATTTTATTGTTGAATCAAATACTTTAGTGACTAGCAAACCCTTATTGATTCAGCTAGTCCATAGTTGATGAGCGTTTTAAAAATTGAGAATATCTTGAAGTTATTCCAAACCAAGTTCTTTTGGTATGGATTCTGAAATCAAACTGAGATGAACAACCCTAATATAGGGGATTAATTACGCAATAGCGTTAAAATGTTTGTGCACAATACATTGTACAAAGGGCTAATCTCCCAGAGTACGAGATGGATAGTCCATAGTCTATAAGACTGTTAAAGGTTGCAGTAGAGATACTTGTTAACCTAGGACGCAGTTCAAGGTCTTATGACCCTCAGATATATTATTGATCTTAAAATCTATGTTCAATTCTTGAGCCAAGTTCCCTAGTGAGCTCTCAGTCCTTTGAATTGTTATACCTCAGTTAAACTCTTCTCCATTGATTATTCAATTGCTATCGTTATCATACTTGTTTGTTCACCCTTGCATTAAACATTGCAGCTAAGACTGAGAAATCAGATGAGTCGTCCACAAGTAAGGGCAAAGGCAAGATGGAGAAGTAGCTGGCGAGTTGTTATCTATTTGATGATTTATGTAATAAGACTTGTTTAATTTTATGTTTTAATTCCGTAACGATGTAATAAAGGTTAGATGACCTGGGATGATTTATTTAAATTAAAGATTTAAGTTGTAACCCCTATTGTGGGGAGATAATTTATTCAGTTTAATTATATTGTCTTTTATCATGGGTAGTTAGTCATGAATGTATGAAATAGTGAACACCAAATATGTGAAATTGAAGTATCCGGATTTGGGGGTGTCACATTTTCAAGTTCACACATTTTGATCTAAGCATAGTATGACATGATTTCTTGAACATTTTATACTATAAGTAGTAACATAAGTCAAACTGTGCCTTTTTTCATGGTCAAATCCCATTTTCAGTCCAGCTCAAAAGTGCAGAAAATATGATTTTCCAATCCATTTTGGAGATTTTTAGGAATTTTTGTATTAACCCATATGCTCCCAAGTTTGAACAAGCTTCTAGACCATATGACATAGTATTTTATTACATAGTTAGTCAACTGAAACAACATCTTAAGACTCCCCAAAACAGCAGCTCAAAAAGCATGTTCAGTACAGTCGCCTTGCTGCAAAAACTACAGTTTTTGTGATTTTCTAAGCTACTTTAGGGATTTTTCTAAATTTTTGTGTTAACCTATTTGATTTCAAGTTTGGGCAAGCAATTAGGCCACATATCATAGTATTTTTATCCATCCTTTAGTTGACTAAAACATCTCATTAAAACTTTCAAAACAGAGGCTCATCAAGCATGTTCAGAGCTATTCCACTTAGGAATATTTTTCTCTATTTCTGCAGAGTTTTATCTTCTTGATTTTCAGGACAGTTCTGAGGTATTTTAACTCACTCACTATAACTCTAATTGTCGTCATTCTTGGTCATAATTACAAATCTTGCTGCAAGTATTTTTTAAAAAAAAATATTACATGCCCAAAAAGAGTTTTCTAAGGCATGAATACAGAGGCTCAAAATACTCAGTTTACACATATTTTTGCTTAAACTCATTTTTATAGAAACTTCATAAAACTCATGTTGGACTTGTTTTAATACACTTAAATCACTTGAGTTATCTTATAACTCATGTATGTACATTACCTAGTACAAAACTTTAACTAACTCTCATGTTATAACCAAGATAGCTTCTTTGAGGCATTCTTACAAACACATAATAGGCATAGCTTAAAAACTTAGATTTCATAAGCATTTAAACACGTTTAACCAAATAATATCTAACCCAATCTATCCTTATATTTTCGAAATCCTTCGTGATTCCCCATATACACAACCTCCCACAACCATTCACAACAATAATAATTATTCTAACTCAACAATTTCTTTAGAATTTGAAAAGTATACTTACCTTTCAATAAAGTTCAATTAATGGAATTTTAGCTTGGTGATGGATAGATGTAACTTTTCCTTGATGAAATTGACTTCTAATCTTCCCCCAATTCAGTTGCTAGTTCTAATTTTCTAATCTGCTTGGTGATTTTCAGCAGAACTTGGAAGGACTTTAGTGTTGATAGCATGTGAGTAGGAGAGTTAAGATGAAATGGGTTTGGAATGGATGGAGGAGCAAGGAATGAAATAATGTTTATCAGTCTTCTAAGCAGCTTGCACACTCCTCATATAATGCCTGGTGTCCCTCATTAGTTTATTAAGCTTACACCTCCTGCTTAATTAGAATAACTCAACAACATATAAACTAAGTTCACATATATTACTCTGCATACCTATATATATATATATATATATATATATATATATATATATATATATATAGTACTTCCATACAAATGTATTATAATTACATACATGTATAAATTCCTCTCAATAAGAATGGAATTAATCTTTTACTAAAATAACACATTAAAATAATTAATATTCAATTTATTAATTATTTTAATTTACTTATTTAATGTGTACAACTAATTTTGTATAATTAAATCTAATTATCTCCTTCCTTCCATAAATTGTTTTTAACAATTTATTTATATTCATCAGATATATAACTTTAATTTACCAATTTTTAAATAGTAAATTAATTTCCCCATTCCATATCTAATTTATATTCGTTTGGCATAATATAGTATATTAAGCCATTACATAAATATATTACATGCATATGTAATATATTAAAACAATGAGTTTAATTAACTCTCTCATTTTATTAAAACGAAATACATGCATTAATTCACTAATTTTAAGTGAATTAATTAACTCACTTTATGAAATTTAATTTATAATAATTCTATTATCGTTTAAGGCTTAATATTCAAATTATATTATTTCATAATATAATTTCAACTTAATCTCAATTAATTAATATTAATTAATTAATTTTCTTCGCTTCCACATTTCATTTCGTAATTAATTTCATTCACTTTCTTTAATAGTTTAATTAACTATTAAATCTCATTTTCCCAATATATGTGTAGACACTCGAAATTTTGCATATATTTTCTAACCCTAACAGGAGGACAAAAGAGTCATCTCAGCCGGAGGACGAGACATCCGAATAGAGGATTTTGGGGCTCAGATCAAAGTACACAAAGATACAAGCGAGAAACTATGCAAGGCATGACGGTTGACTGTCTGACATCTACGGGAAGAACCATTTCTCCACTTTGTCCTGTCTACCCAAATCCAGAATTGGCCAAGCTTTATTTCACTGTGTAGCTTTCGGAAAGAGATTTTTGGAATGGTATGGCACGCATCCCAACTATTCGCAAATTAAAAGTTGCGAGTATTCCAGCACGAAGTACGAGAAACCGACATCGCGGTTGTAGACACCCAAAATTTGTGTATTTTCCTCTAACAATGACATGAGGGCAAAAGCGGCATTTCACCTTAAGGTTAAGATGTCCAAGCAATGATTACAAGGCCAAGAATAATTATTCAAAGCTCCCACAAAGGCCTCCAAAACAACCGACTACGCAAAGCAAGGCGAATGATTAGCCGGCATCTACCAAGGGGTGGCTTTTTTCCTTTTTCCCTATCTTCCCGAAATCAGAATTGAGCGAGTCATATATCATTACGAAGCTATCGGAAAGAGTTTTTTTGAATGGTATGGCACGTCACCCAACTCTTCCCGGATTGAATGATACAAACGTTTCAGCAAACAAGACGAAAAGTCGAATGCACGACACAAAAACTGAGGCAAGTGGGCCCCACAAGGACCAGTCACAGGTACACCTGCGGCCAAGCCCAGAAGCCTATAAATGGTCGGATTCAACTTATTTTTGAATGGAGGACCATTTTTAGAGAGAGAAAAAGCCATTATAAAGTGAGAAAGTGGCATTTTTTAGAGAAAATACTCCACATATCTCACATAAATCTAGCTACTTGTACATAAATCTATCATCAATTGAGCGAGTGTTCACAGATCCAAGGCTTAGGGAGCTTGTTCCCCTTTTTCAAGGTAAAAGATTCAATCTTTCTTATATCAATGTAGATCTATTAGATCTCTTGCGTTTTGTCTATTGTTGTGCTTAAAGCTTGTTTATTTTCTGATTATTGTATTATTTCATCGAGTTTCCTTAGATTCAAATCGCTTTACCAGTTATTTTGCTTTGAATTTATAAAGTTTGAATCTTTTCACTAGATCCACACTAGATCTAGCTTGGATCTAGCTTGTTGTCGGTCTCAAAGTTCAAAGCTTTAACCTTTATGCTAGATTCGGCTTAGATCTAGTTTGGATCCAGTTGTTTTCAATGTTTTAAGTCGATTTTGTTCACCTCGTGAAACCCTCGATCCATATTTAACGGTAAGGGGGTCCTACTTGCGGGTCAAAGGATTCTAACTGTAATAACCAAGAATATCGAGATCACATTGTAAATGTATATATTAATTATTAATTAATGTATTGATTACTTTATGACTTGTGAAGGATAAGTATGTGATTAAATAAATAAATAAATAAATATATATATATATATATATATATATGTACGTATATATATTGTAGATATGTGAATAATTATTTGTTATATAGAACCTAATCATATATTAGGTATAAGAATTATGTGGCTACATTATTACATCCATGGAATAGTCCAAATACTTAAATTATTATTGGGCTAGTTCAATTAAATTATTAAACAAGCCTAAATTTAGCTCTTAATTATGGACTTGTAGTTTGGGCTTACAAGATATTTCCTTGGCCCAATTTCATTCTTACCATGATCAGTCAAAAAGGGAGGACCCAAGTTATTTATATGGCCCAATCCGGTTTAATGGTGGTCAACCATATAAAGGTGATTCACTAAAGTTATAATTCGGCAACCCAATTAGATGTAACCTAAGATAATAAGAGAGAGATATCAGATGAATATTTTGGAAAGCAGTACACGCGACTTAAAATCCTTTACCATACATGTACCCCTCCTAAAGTGAATGAATCACTCTCTCCATTTCTACCAACTGACTATTAGATGTATGGCGAGGATGAGGAGTTGGTAATATTTCTGATCAATATTCCGGGATTCAGGGAATTTAAGCGAATGTATATGGATCCTATAGATTTAGTAGAAGCCAACAACTGGGTTAAGAGTCTCTCTATAAATGGAATTCATCTTTCGTCTGTTAAAACTTGTTGAGATAGCTAGAACTGATATATAGAGAAACATTGTGAGCTAGAGGGTATGTAAGAGGAGTAATTTATAGCAAACGGAACTGATCAGCGGATGCCCTCTAATTTCGTTACCTATTTTGGAAAGAAAAGGAAACGGGCATCTAAAGCTAAGAGGTGAGCAATTTTCAAACCTCAGTAATAGTTTATATATGCTCATATTATTATTTTGCATATGTGAACTAGATGAAAGTTCAGAAAATAATACTAAGTGAAGTACTCTGTTATCTTGTTCCATACAAGATAAAAATGTTGATCGGGCCCTAGTTAAACTATGAAACAGGTAGTTCGGTGACCTTTCAATTTAATAGCCATGATTAGATGACTTTGTGACCTTATGTCTAAATGTTTGAGACCAGTGACTAATTTGAGCCAAGCCCATATTAGAACTGCAGTAGAAAGACCAACTGAGAATTTATGCTTATACCGAAATCTTAAGAACTTTGTATCTTAAACCATAGATGATGATAGTTGAACCGATAATCAACCATTAGTAGAACCCAAAATCATGTGTTTAAGAATACTCTATAAAAATTACTGATGAATCAGTTTAGAGGTTCTGTCAAATCAATAGTGAGCAGACACACTATTTGATATTAAGCTTAAGTTATTCGTGAGTTCTGTAAAGCATGAGTCAGACCTAAATCATGATGTGAGACTCATATAACCTTAAACCAAATCAGTCAAGGGATATTTTTCTAAGCTAAAATTGCAAAGTAAATCTGAACAAGGAAAGGGACTCAACGATCGTAAGTGGTTTTACTACGATCGTAGAGTGCACTTATACCCATAGAATCAATTAACCCAGTAACTCGACGATCGTAGAGTATCTTTCGGTGATCGTAGAGTCAATTAGCCCAGTGACTCAATGATCGTAGAGTATCTCTCGGCGATCGTAGAGTCAATTAGCCCAGTGACTCGACGATCGTAGAGTATCTCTCGGCGATCATAGAGTCAGTTAGCCCAGTGACTCGACGTAGAGTATTTCTTAGTGATCGTAGAGTCAATCCGCCATGTTACTCGACGATCGTAGAGTACTTCTTAGCGATCGTAGAGTAAGTTAGCTAGTCACTCCATAATCGTAGAGCTTCACCCAAGCAACCTTGGTATAATTTCATTAAGTCAACTAGACCTTAGTGATCGTAGAGTACTTCTATGCCGTAGAATGGCCCCATGGTTTAATTACACTTAACGTTTGGCTTCCAGGGGGGACTGCCCCCTTACACCCCCGCCAGCTCACCAGCGAGCTGGGCAACCGCTCACTCACCGGGGAGCGAGACCCCCGACTACCTTGTCGAAGTGGCAATCAAAGTGTTTTAATGACATAATGACTGTATTGAACCTAATCCTTATGTGACTAATCATTTTGACGACTATAATGAACTATATAGGATATACTTGAAGGACGATTAACGTCAAGATACTAACGCACGTGCAAGACAAGTTTCCTAACTTAACTAGAGTTATTACTTTCAACGCATGTTAGTGAATAATTATTGATGATTATTCACATCTTTAATGATTATTAACATTCACACTTTGTGCAATTAAATTCCTGTTCTATTATTATTAGACTGTGAATGATTTAAAGTTCTTACTTTGATGAACTGTTTATGAGCTGGATCTAAGCTAATTGTATCAGCTAGATCAAATATGTTAAAATTTGATAAACTCAAATAACTTTTAAAAGCTAATCCAACCAGTTGATTGGTATGGATTTTTCGACTGAGAAAAGGACAATTTTACTAATGCATGAAATTGGAAAACAATTATTGCTCGATTATTAAGTGTTTATGCATAAATCACCGGGTAAGAAAGGTTGATCCCCTTGATTACCAAAACTTATTAAAATGACCAGTTTAAATACTGACAACATTCGTATATGTTCATGGTTATTTATAACCACTCAGTATCTATTATTCAATTATTGAATCTTGTTAAACATTCTTTCAATCGAATTTCATTGTCGAACATTTATATATAAATTCCTTCTAATCATGATATATCTCCTTTGTAATTAAACTTGCTAAGCAAATTAGTTGCTTACCCTTGTTATATCATGACGTTTATTTCAGCTAAACCAAAAAGTTCTACAAAGAAAGACAAAGGAAAAGGAAAAGTGCAGGAGTAGTTTACTGTAACCTCTTAGGCCTTCTAATTGATGTAATGTAAACCTTTTGTAATATTAAAGGTATGTGTTAAGTTAAGGTTAAGTAGACCTAGAAAACATTGTTGTAAACTTTATTATAATGAACAATGTATGTTTATTATTCCGCAATAGTATATAGAATGTTTATGATGTTGATGGATCGTGAGCACCAAACCCGAGGTTAGAGAACATGGATTTGGGGGCGTCACACTAACAATTAAATCACTTGATAGCTAGTTTAGAATATATTTCTCGATTTAAATCCCGATTAATTATGCCATTGTATAGATCTAGGGAACTTTAGATCTATAGATTTATTCTCATGATTCTAAGTCCCGTTAATGGATCTCATCAATACATATATAGTCCCTCGCGATATCGGCTTCGGTTTTGCGATCTACGAGATGGGGTTTACGAGAGCCCTTTCCAATATCTTCACTTTATCTTTGTTTCGATGTATTATCTATTGATGTGAGCCTAGGAATATGAGGTCGGGATCCTTGAACCGGAACTTGACCTAATTCCCACGATGGATGTGATTTAGGTTGTAAGGTTATTATCTGATCGTTGTAAATGTAAATTTGAGCCTTAAAATGGTATCGAGGGTTCCATCCCATAAAATCAGATTTAAGGCCCTGTGATAGTGAAAATTGCGATTGCGGGTGTTTGGGGCTATCGAGATGGATTTCATGCCCAGAATACTTCAAATTGAATGTGCAAAGCAAAGTGAAGAGGTTGGAAGACTGAGGGAGGTGATTGCATTGTTGAGAAGGAAGGATAAAATGTGTACTGCTTTAATTAAAGTCATGTTGTTAGCCATGATATTTGTATTCATGTTAGGACAATTGTATGTGAATGATAGTGGTGAATAATTATAATTTATAGTTTGAATTATGTATAAAGGAACAAGTTTGCAATTTTTGGATTGGAAAATTTTGTTGGAGTTAGTTTTAACCTATAAAATTAGCAAAGTTATTTGTAAGTTTGTAATTGTTTAGAATGGTAAAAAAATTGAATTTTTTGTAAGTTGTTGTGCCTCTTAAATTTCATTGATGACAAAAGTTGTTTTGCAATGAATAGTGCACCTCAAGCTGTAATTTGTAGTGACATAAAAAACTTTTCAGTGTCTTTGTAGTATGCACTGTGGCAGCTTTAATATGCACTGCTGCACTTTGCAGTGATATATAGCACAAAGCACCAAATAGATGCATACTATTAAAATCACTAAACATCACACAGTTGTTCAAACAGATGCATACAAATACAATAATATTTTCAAAAACAAGGGACTTTTGCATTAAAGCACTATGTTCAAACATTTACAGACAATGTCACATGCTGTCATAGATAATGTGCACCACTTACATAAAAGTAACCCAACTGTCATAGTTTGTCAACAGTTTTCTAAAACATAAACCAAAAACATTACTTAGTTTGCCAGCAGTGACCACTTAAACTATTTCAACAATAAATACTACATAATAATTACTTAGTTAAACTCCTACATAATCCAAAAACGTTACTTAGTTAATACTACTAATAATTTTGATCATGCACAACTTGAACTAAATATCCACAACTTTCTCTTTTGCCTTTGCATCCTGCCTTGCATTCTTTCCATTAATTAGTTGATTTGCAGAAATCCAATTTATTCTCTTAGATTGGAATGTAGATGGCCTCATGGTTGAAATGAATGTTGTTGAACCTTGAGTATTTCCTTGGCTTTGAGGATTCATTGTGGCTAGAGTACTTCTTTGACTTTGAGGATTTCCTTAACTTACATTAGAACTAGTTGAAATCTCATATATCTAGAAAGTATTAAACAAAAACAATTAGTGGTTAAGCATTGTCAATAAAATATGTAATGTATGCTTTAATAAAGTAAACATATTAGACTTGTCAAAAGTATTTACCCTAGTATGTTGTGCCCCACTTGATATGTAATAATCCCCACTTGCAGATACATAAAAATATTATGAGTACCTAATAATTAATATAAAAGATTATATTAATATATTAATATATATATATATATATATATATATTAATGATTACTTTAGTTACCAATTCTATTATATATAGGAGATCTTTAGTTAAATAAGGTTACAAAACAATTCTAGCTTATATATTAGTGATTAAAATTTAGTTAGCTAGCTTTTAAAACTAAAATCATAATGGCAGCTTATTATTTACAACAATTATATTCCTGAATAATTATATATTAAAAATATAAATATTATGAGTAAATAATAATTAATATAAAAATAATAATGTATATAATGAAATATATTAACGATTAAAATTTAGTAAACAACTTTTATTTCATATAGGAGACCTTAAGTTAATTAATGTTTAAAAAAAAAATCTTGACTTATATATTACTAATTAAAATTTAATTACTTTTTAAAACTAAAATCATGATCGTAACTTATTATTTTACAACAACTTTATTTTTTATAAAATTTATTTAGTTAATTAATTACACAATAGAGTATAACTAAACATTAGGTTTCTACTCAACTTTGAACTCTAATTAAAAATACATATATAAAATACAAAGGATTGATTATAAAAACTAAATATTAAATTTTGAAACTATATAAAAACTTAATATTAAATTAAAAATAACAAAAGAAACATAGTAGTAACACTCAATTGTGAGTATTCGACAATTATATGTGATCTGTAGTCATTCATTTTTTAAGTAAAATAAATAGTAGTACGTCTATTTAAAATTCAAAAAATATATTTTATAATCACTATATAAAATACATTAAAAATTAAAAATAATTTTATTTAAAAAATAACTCGTGTTTTTCTCGGGACTTGGCTAGTTTAGATCAAAGATAATAGTATACTTATAAAGGTCTTTTTTTGTAATGTGTGAGGTCAAAGATTCATAATTCAACAATCACTACAAAAAAATTAAAAAGGTAAGCTTCCCTTCCCAAAAAAACTCTTATTTGATGGTAAATTTAATTCTCCTGGACGTGTATTTGGACAGATATTTTCATCGTAACAAAGAGGGTCACTTCAAAACAAATTGCAGGATCTGATGAGCAAGGGAAGGGTTGAGCTTTGAGGAGAAGAATATTGCGGGTACAATTAGGAGAGTCCAAAAATTACGTGTGTGTACACAAGACACTAAGATAAATGTTTGAAACCCAACTTGACCCAAAAGTTTAAGCTATTAGGTCTTGGACCCATTTATATATATAAGTCATTTACTTTTTAATTATTTCTCCGACTCACTTGTGATAATCTAACACAAATACCGGTTCTCTCACAATTCTTTTAATGTACGCCAAATTTGTAGATGGATTAATCACACAGCAGTTATGTACATGTCTATATCATTGGAACTTTTCTTATCAAGCATCACAAAGTCATTCCACTGCATAATTATATTGTTTGAGATATTATTAATTGGAGATGGATCAATGCTTATAATTAAAAATATCTCATCTTGATGAAAGAATAAATCATTGATTTAAATAAATAAAAAAGTTTTTGATGTGCCTGAATTAGAAAAATAAAATGTTTTGAGTAAGACAACATGCAAAACATATTCAATACTATTTTGAATTCACTGATGAGAATTTTTGTTAAGGATCAATTGATTTAGAATATTGGCAAAAGGGAGAAAGAAAAGTAATCTTTATGCTTACATATATATATATAATTAGGAGTATTCTTGAGGCATTAACAATTGTAAGAACATGAAAGGATTCAAAGACTAGGACTACACCCCAACTCGTAGATGCTCGAATTTTAAGTTCAAGAAATAAGATAGATGTTAGTTGATGGAATAAACAAATGAATATGTGTTAGTTACCAACGCATAGGAAAAAGTTCTACGTTACCATTTGAATTAAAAATTAGAGTAGCTTTCAGTTTGTTAAATTTATGAAATGGCCCAAATTTAACATATAAAGAGGAAAAAAATAGTTATCTTAGCTAAGGAACCAGGGATAGTTGTAATTAGGATCACTTTACCTTAATACCCCTATATTAACTCCTATTTATCAACAAAGAACTACCAAAAACAAGGGTGGCAATTGCCCTCTTCCCACTTATTCATTTTCTAATTAAAAATTTTATTTATTTAATAAGTTATTTTATGTTTTATCATATTTAATAGTTAAAATTTATAATATGATAAAATTCGTACGTTCAAAATTTAGAGCAATAAGTGTGAATAATGACATCTAAACTCTAAATAGCTTTAAACTAAAATATTCATAATCATGAGATGGGTGAAGAGGCAATAAATAAATCTAGATAAATGAGTACATGTCATACTTTCTCAATTCTCACTATAAAAGGAGATCGCGCAATTATATGTATGAAGACACTAGAATAAATTTATTGAAAATAACTCGCTTAAATATATAACTAATAAAGTTTTACATGCTTGTTGATATAGGAATTCATATAATGATAAAAGTGTAACTAATCTTTGGATTTAAGTCTTTTATTTTCTCTTTCTTATTTTCCAAGCACCATTCCAAGTTCTAAACAAAGCATAAAAATTATCAATTATCATCAATCAAGGCAAAAACACATCAAATTTGATACTTGGCAGACAATGTATTAAAATTATAAAAAAGGGAGCGCGCGCGGGGGGGGGGGGGGGGGGGGGGGATTGTTTAAGCTTGCAAGGCTGCTTCTTACACTAGGAAAGAATAAAATTGAATATATAATTACCATCCAGTCTCTTTAGACAAAGTTAGGCAAAACAAAGTTGTATATTAAATACATTTATATGATTTATATCTAACAACAACAAAACAACTTAAGATTCCAATCTTCTGCACAAAATGTGAACTTTCACATGTGAATTAAAACAAAGAGGTTGTCAGCCAAATAAGCATCGAAACAAAATGTGATAGATCATATCACATTGCTAACACATTCCCGAAAACTTCAGATTCTTATGAATAGGAATTTCAGAGGGAAATCTGAAGCATTCTCCTTAACAGTTAATTCCACACATCTGAACATCTGGGCCGGTAAACTCTTGTAGTAAAGGGATCGATACGCACCCATAACAAGGAGAAAATGGAAGCAAGAAGGATGGACCAGACGACGACAATTGTCGGCGTCCGGTTCTGGCGTCCCATCAGACCCTTAAGGAATGGATAAAGATGAACAATCACCCAAAAGGAAAAGAATAGTTTGCCAAAGAGTGGGCCCCATGACTGGTAAACCGCTATTGACTGCGTTATGATATTCCTGCAACTGAACCAAACTATGTTGATTAGGAGGAGAGTTGTGGGTGGGATCAGAAGAGTTGTCCATTTGAAACATATAGAGTTCGGCAAAATCGCCATCTTCATCAGATGCCTTGGAGGTGACAGTGAAGTTGGTGTCAATTCCAGCAAGCACTTTGAGCAAGCCTTGTACAACAGCAAATAGATGGGCGGAAACACCACCAATAACCCAAAATTGCTCATTTCTCCACCATTCGTCTATTCCCACACCCACTCCACCGGCATCTCTAAAATACCAGTGGCGAAGATGGAAAGAAAGAGGGATATAAACCAGATACTTGACAATGTTACTAATCTGCAGCAGAAAGCAAAAGTTTAGAGATCTCCCATGTAGGAGAAAAACAGTAGTTTTCACGACTTCCTTGATGTCGAATGTTGTGGACTTGACATGGCGGATTTATTGGAAAGGAATGTAGTGAAAGAACGCCAAAGCATATTTTTAAAAATGTAAGAAAACATGCATTGTTTACCGCCAAAAACGAGAAAACTACAAACTCTACACGTTTCTAAAAATATATTAAAAAGTATATCATCTCTCTTTCGAGTTGCGGGGAAAACTAATGTTTCATTAATTTCAAAGAGACATCCCATATACCCAGATATTTCCGGTGAGCACAAATTCCCCAACGAATAGCTCATTAGGAATTTTTAACTTCAAGATGAACTTATATGGCTTAAACACCACAACATGACAACACTTATCGTCTGAATCATAGTTGTCATAGCGTCGCCTAGGCGACGACTAGGCGTCCTGGCATTGGAGAAAGGAAGAACAACGCCTTGGACGCCGAGCCGCCAAGGCTCACGCATTGGCAGCGGGCCCAAATTAAGTGATTAAGTCATCTTTTACCATGACACATCATAACCCATGGACTTTTCCAATTACCCAAGTAACTCAACCCATAACCCTAACCTAACAACTCATGACCCTACTCCTTTGAATGAGAGTGATGCTCGTGAGGGAGACGGAAATGACTTCATAGTTGATGACTTTGCTTGAGCTATGACTAGAGACAGTAGAGAGTGGAGACTTTTTCATAGTGTTAGTTATTATGTTTTGGGTTTTAGTGTATATAAAATTTTATTGTGCAATATACTTTTGAAGTAAAATAAATAATGTATAAAGTGCACATTGTTTATAACTTGTCGCCATACGAACGTCATGGCGGACGCCTTATTGCCTAGGCGTCCTGACAGTCAACTACCGCCGCGTCCCGCCTTGGCGCCGTGACAACTATAATATGAATCAGACGTGCAAGGAAACTGACTATTAAAAGAAAACCATGCCTTAAAATTTAATATAGACCATATAAAATTTTAAATTAAAACGGAATGGTTTTCAAATTATATGAAGATTATGGTAATATAACGAACCTGTGGAATGATGAACTTTCCAGTGAGTAAACAAACAGCTGGTAAAGTACAGTAAAATGAGAAGAGGAAGAGAAGTGACTGGATAAATAGTTGTATTGATGTATGCAAATCTCTCGAGCCATTTTAGCCTTCCACCATAACCGTACCATATAGGGCAATGCCGGCTGAGAAGAATTTCAACAGATCCCAAAGCCCATCGAAGCACTTGGTTAAGACGATCTGAAAGATTAATTGGAGCAGAACCTTTAAAGGCTGGTCGCTGAGGCATGCAGTATATTGATCGCCAACCACGTGCATGCATCTTGAATCCAGTAAGAATATCTTCTGTGACAGAACCATAGATCCATCCTATCTGCAGATCCAGAGACAAACAAGTGAAGAGTATTTCAAAATAATACTGTCATACCCAAATTGTGATAAAACCAGAAAATAGCAAGAAAAGATGCATTAAAGGAGAATACCCGTAGATAATGGAATTAGAAGTAAAGTCATTGCCAGCATAGTAAAGGGTAAACACTCTATGTACAAATATAAATTCTCCTTTCTTTTAGAGAGAGAGAAACACAGAGAGATGGGCTTAGTTTAAAGGGTGACAACTTGAAATCCTTAATATGGATTCTTTATATCAAATGAAAATGACATTTAAAAAAAACCATCAAACGGGCATAAAAACAAATGTTCTCCAGAAACAATAAAAGTTTCAAGTTCTGGTTAATGGATACCAATAAAAGGATGAAGTGGATCAATAAGATTGAAGGGCAGAAGAAATCAATTTTGGCAGGCAAACATTATTGAAATTTTTCCTTCCATTTTGATACGTGTTTTTCTGAAGAAAAGAATCTCTAACATAATCAAGAACTGAGGTAGAAGTGGAACTAATTCTCCAATTTTATCTTCTTTTTTTTGGACTAAAGGAGGTTAAAAAGAAAATCGCTGGACAAATATCATGTCGTTTTCCTTGAACTTGCAGCAAAACATGCTTGAAAGCCCCAAGCTTTTTAAGGTAAAATCTCTTCCTTCTTCCCTGGTTAGCTTTTTGCAGTGGTGAAAGGAAATTGTTAGCTGACAAAGAGGATATGAAATATATAGTTTAGAGTGTAGTTTAAAACATAAAGTAGAAAGCTGCCCTATTTAGGTTGTTGAGATTGAAGGAGGAAGGAAGGTTTCATCTACGAGCCACTTGCACTGAACTGACTGACTTACCAACTTGGACTTCTCTGTTCCTTATGGTTGCAGATACAAATAAAGAAAGTAGTTAAAAGAAAGTTATAAAAAAATCAAGAAACTGTTGATGAATTTCAACATCTATCAACTTTTCCTTTTCAGTCCGAAGGGAAATTGCATGAGTTTACTTTTACTGAAGAAAACAGGTTCTGTTCCTTATAAATTGCATACAATAATCAAATAAAAAATACTCTTAAGGAAGATAAAAATCATGAGTTATATCAAAATTGCCAGATCTTTCAATTTTTCGTTTTTAGTCCAAAAGGAAATCGCACATGTTTAATTTACAGAAGAACCTTGAGT
Source organism: Aralia elata (assembly GCA_034770075.1). Classification (NCBI taxonomy): domain Eukaryota; kingdom Viridiplantae; phylum Streptophyta; class Magnoliopsida; order Apiales; family Araliaceae; genus Aralia; species Aralia elata. The sequence goes on along the minus strand of CM068388.1, from coordinate 74,172,059 downwards.
CTTGACAAGAAAAGGCATCTTGACAAGGAAGCAAGGTTTAATTCAAGCTTGATTTCACCCATCAGAATGGAAGCTCAGTTGTAATTTCCATAGTAATACTGAAAGAAAGTAACAAATATGCTAAAAATTAAGCGTACAAAACCAATGTACCTCCTGTCCCCAGTCCGTTTTATCCTCGTACCCACAACTGATAACATGAATAGCTTCTTTAAGAAGAGCCTCTGGCGTTGCAGACTGCGGAACACCACCATTCTCCATAAGCGTTGATGCAACAAACACAGCAGATTGACCAAATCTTTTCTCAAGGCTCATTTGTGACATGAGCAATGACTTCTCATCATCAAATCCAGCACCTGAATATGAAATATGGTAAGGAAGATGTAAGACACTCCAGTCGAGTAAAACAACTTTTAAAACAAGACAAGTATTGATTAATCCAGCTGATTTAGGTATGATATGAAGATGATTCCTTGGATATTGGATTGTTTGCTTTTGCAGAATATACTGGAAACACACTAGAATATAGAGTACACTACTGCAGAGAAACAAGCAATATGAGGTCAATTTTGAAAAGAAAAAAATATGTATGACAAAGCAGTACATCTTAAGGATCAGGAAATGTTTTCAGCAACCAAATCTATTATATGTTACAAAGTACTCATCAAAGCAACATCTTGACATTATGTTCTTCGAGCTAGAAGTATCCAGAGATAGTGATCAGAGTTATAAGACAATGACAATGCTGAAGGTCATATTTCAGCCCTGAAATAGCAACCCTACATTATAGCTTATAAACTTTTAAACAACTCAATAGCTACAGAAAAATGAGCTCTAAAGTCAATCAGTAAATCACTAACATTAGTCGAACAGGGAATACGAAAATAATACAAGGATGTGTTAGTCTTGGGAGGAACTCATGGAGCAGAATGGGAGAAGGATAGCCCTTGAACCCCCAATGTAAAACTCGGAATTATGAAATTTTAAAATCTATGACAACATTGTACACATAAATGGCTATATTTTCCTGTATGTAAATTGGTTAGGTAATATAATATTAAAATGAAGGTGGCGTCATGTATTATCTTATATACAAGTATGTCATCAGAAAAATACAATGATATATGGAATTAAAAAAACCGCATTTACAATCCTTACGAGTGTTCAATATCACGAAATAATGCTGCAGTAATAAGTTCCTTTTGCATATTATATTCATATACCGGGATATACCCGTTGAAGTTGTCCCAACCATGTTACTACCCATATATGAGGCAATGTTACCATGTGACAGAAGGCATTTAACGCTCACATTTATAAACTATGTTTGACTTTGGAAGCAAAAGAACTACTCCATGTAGCATAATCTCAATGCCTGCGTCAGTCTATGTAACAGGAGTCATTTTCCTGGGACGCAACAGTTAACGCTCGAAATCACTATTGAAGAAATGCAGGTTGGAATCGAGGACAACAACTCCATGAACAAAGCCAAAGTTAGACTGCACCCAGTCTGTCCGCTCCAGTACCCTTGGTCCTATCGAGAGCTAATACTAGCTACTGGGCAATGACTATTTCTTTTTCCACAAGTACTCGACTAATGAGTAATGGTCAATGTATTTTTCATGGTTGAAAAATTTGTTATGTGAAAAAAAAATGCAATCATATCCACCAATTTAAGTGCAGAACACATGATTTTCAACTGGAAACTGACATAACCGAACTCGAAAGTTAACACAGTTATTCAAATAATCAAAAAGTTGTACCTTCCACCCCCCTCCTCACTATCTTCTAGGCTGAATATTGGTACAGTGGGATCGACATGCTTGCTAGTATTTCTTTTTGTCTGAGCCCTTCTTACTTGATTTAGAACTTTTCTTTCGATATTCCACCACAGAAGGAAGATAAAAAAACCCAGATTTTTTATTCTTAGGTTTGAGAGGAGGCTCATAGCCATATAAAGCAGTACTCTTGAAGACACATCCAGTACCCACGTAGACTGGTCCTTGAATGCCATCCAAAACCTCTCTAGTTTATAACTGAATTCAGCAACAAAGATAATGATATGTTCAAAACTAGTGATTGGAGGAATAGAGGAAATGAGGAGGAGGTTTGCAGAGACACTTAAATTAGCACATTGCAATATATTTAGAGACGAAAGAACTTGATCATGGCAAATAACAGAAAAATGCTTCCTATACATCTTGTTAGAATTACCAAAATAATGAAAAATAGTAACTTGGCAATATTTACGGACAAAAAAACTCACAACAAAGAAAACAGTAATTTCGATTGGCATATTCGATCATTCCTATCAATACCAACAAATCTTTGCGGAAACTGAACATAACAAACATATTTTCCAAGATTTGGATCCATCATAAAGCACATGTCTTCTCTAATTGCATTGCTGTTGTTTATGTAGTGATCACAATCAAGATTCCAACAAGAAGGGCCCATTAGTAAGGACTGCTGGATACACGAACCTGCAAGAGTGGTAGACTGAATATTAAAGATTATCCTATATGAAGAAAGAAAAGTTTAGGAGCTAATAAAAATTTAACTACACACAAGTGCATTCATTGCACCAGCTTTCTTGTGATGTTGGAAGCCTGGACGCATCTCACGAGAAACATAGACCACCCGGAGGAAGCTCATTACCCTCACTGTCAAGACCTCCACTTTGGCCTAAGAAAACAGTTGAGTAATGAATATTTGTCACTTCTTTTATTCATAACAATACCACGTATGCTCCAAAGAGGCAAGATAAAAACAAACTGCTGCTCTCACAATCAATTCATCTCTCAGTGTCTTCATAACAAAGTTGATCATAAAGATAGATATTGACTAATGCCAGTTATATCCACACAAAAAATGGAAAAAGAACAACACCTAACAGAATAACTACGATCACAATTACTTTAAGGAAAGAATAAAAGGGGTTGCGATCAGATTAATGGCATGTTTTCCCTAGGATTTTTAAGTTATCTGTGGCAAGAAATGATCCATGAAACCATTGCAAATAATAAGTAATCATCATGGGATCATCTTTCGAATGAGATAAATCAACCAATTACAGACTTAAGTTACCTGGATTCATTCCAGGATGATCCC